>CM019228.1:12490303-12515431 GCA_009741485.1 Malurus cyaneus samueli | reverse complement strand
AGCAGCTGCCAATGGCTCCTGACACACAAAGAAGCTGCCTAAGGATCCTCTGCTTTGGAGGAGAAACAAGCATCAGACACCTCATCAGGCTTTAGCTGTGAGCTCACAGGATGCCTGGAGACTGCTTTCCTTGCATGCTGGAGACAGCTGGCTTGAGATCCTTTCCTCAAACAGCCTGTTCAGCCTTCTCACAATGACTGTGCTGTGTTTGCCTGATTCAGGCAGATGAATTCAAGAGAGACATTGGAGAAGGCAGATAGGACTGTATGTTCCATTGCATGGAGAAAACACACACATGCAAAGACACAAGAAGAAAAGAGGCAAAGAAAAGACTCCCAATAATCTAGTGTGTCCATTTGAGATTCACAACAGTCCTTTTGCTTCCTGTTGGACCTAAGCTTTCTCATGGACAGCCTGCACTGTCAGAGGGCTCATGGGCTGCTGTGCTGCTGGCTGAGGACTCGATGAAGCCAGGTGTTCTATAAACTCTGCAGGCAGCAGACAGCTCCTGCCTGGGCTGCCTTTCACTCCAAGGCACTGAACTGCTTCTCCTTTCTTGGCTGCTCTTCTGTTTCTAGGGGTTTTGGAACCGTTTATAAGGCACGAGACACTGTCACAGGAGGACAGGTAACTGCAACCCACCCCTGCAGATTGTGCAACTCGCCAGTGCTTTCACCTGTGCTGGCAGCTGTGGCTGCAGCTTTGCATTGCCCGGAGAACTTTGCTGCAAGGGCAAAAGAAGCGTAGACCTGTTTGAGCCTGCAAGAGCCTTTTGGATACACTTGGTCCTTTTTGACTACCAGAAAGACTGCAAAAGGGGGACAGCGGTGTCTTTCAGAGAAGGGCATTCTAGCAGAGTTTTAATTGCTAATTATGCATCGAACCTCTGATGGTGACTGCCATCGTTCAGGCCCAATTTTTTCAATCCCAGATTCAGGCACAGATAAGACTTAGCATTTTTTTCCAGCAGTATAATGCAAGACCTAGTGTAGGAGACAGCACATTTGGATCACAGTTTTCTGTTTCAGCCCTAGCAAAGCTGCTCATCATACACTCTGCTCAAGAAGAAGTTTATTAAGAGCAAAGTTCTCTCCTAAACTGAGCAGCTCTGTGTCAGTGTGGGCTGACAGCCCCTTACAGAGGTGCTATTTGTAATAAACAGACATGGTGGTGTCTTTGAGAGTCCCACTGCTCTTTGGGGCTACAGCTTCAGATTCCCGCATTCTCATTTCTGGCTGTCAGCAAATACATCTGAATGTCAATGGTAGTTCTTTATCTACTCCCAGTGCTATCCTTGGGAACCGCGCTTAGGGAGAGGTCTACAAGAGGTCTTAAACCCTAAGGCCTGCTTCTAGCCCAGGGCATATCCATACAGGAGCAGACAATGAATTATATTCCTATTGAAACCAGCAAAATAATTGTGAATCTAAACTATGTTAAAGAATGTTCCTTAGAGTTTTGAAATCCAAACTAAGAAGTTAGGAAGTACCAGGATTGTGGGTCTTTTTTGAGTAAGCTTAGAGTTCTTCCTCCGATGGTTTTATCTGTAAGGTTTGCTTTGTTGTGCAGTCAGGAATAGCAGCAGCTTCTGAAAAACTGATCAAAACCCCTAGAAATGTTAAAGTATTGCCACCAGTTTTGATGGATGGTGCCAGGAGTAAAATTGTCTTGTGCTTGCAAAAGGTGTGTGAGTGCCCATGGTAGTGATGAAATGAGGTCATTTGAGAAGTCAGCAAGGCAAAAGGTCTATGGCCATGTGTCCTGTAAATGGCTCCCAAGCAAGTGGAGAAGCAGCTGTTGGAATGTCAGCTCCTAATTGCTCTGACGTCCAATCACAAGGCAGTTTGGCACAACTCGGCTGTGTCGTTCCAAAACCACGCACTCCATGTTCGTTGGGATCTTGTGCCACAGAATGCTCAAGTTAATGGTTTTCCATGTCTTTTCAGGTGGCCATAAAGACAATTAATCTGCAACAACAGAACATCGAGGGACTACTGAAAGAAATCCTTATCATGAGGAACATGAAGAACCCCAACATTGTCACCTATTTAGACAGGTAAGGAGTTCTGGTGTCATCATGTGAATGTTCATTACATACCTGTAAGGCAAAGGTTAAAAAGCCCCTTAGTCACTGGCAGAAAACAGATCTTTTTCATTATTAATCTACTCATGTATGAAGTAGGAGAGAAGATTGCATTTTATCTGCGTTAATCTTGCCTGGCATACATAGTTTGAAGACTATTTTCAAAAAGCTGCATCAGCCCTCTCTTGCTAAATCAACAGCTTGCAAGACTTCACTTCCTCCATGCTGTTTGATTGTTTGGCTTTGACCCTTTTCAAGTGTCTTATGATTTGTGCTGATAAAGCATCAGAGACATTATTTCCCTTGGGCTGTTCCTACTGCAGAGACTGCAAGCAATGCATTGCCAGCACAGGGTGTCTCTCCATTTTAGTCTTCAAATAAAAAAAATCTCCACTGTGCTCTTGTCCATAAGGCAGTTGAGGCAGGCACATTCATCTCCATGCCTTTGTGTTCTTCCTTCAGCTTCCTTGTGGCCGAGGAACTCTGGCTGGTAATGGAGTACATGGATGGACACTCTTTAACAGATGTGATCAGCAAGATGGCAATGACTGAAGGAGAGATGGCTGCTGTTTGTAGGGAGGTGAGGGATCTTGTTTGGCCTTTCTGATGGCTCACACAGGATAGTCCTTTGGAGCAGGTGCAAAGAACAGCATATTCAGAGCTTACTCTTCCCAGTTCTTCCACTTTTACCTACTGATGTATACTCTCTCTTGTTTTATTTTTATTTGCTTTTGTGCTTTGCCTCTTTAAACATTTGCTGGAAGCCTGCCTGTACTCAGTCCTTACCTGTAAAAGCAAACCTGTTGGTGGCAAAATTTTAAATGAAATGCAAATAAAAACAGATAGTGAGTTACCACAGTCCTCAGCTGAAAAGGAGATTGCACCAAAAATTGTGGTTTTGCATCTGAAAAGTGACTTGCATGGCTTTCCTGTCTTCTTCTTGTCTGATGTCTTCTTTCTTGTCTGATGAAAGCAGATCAGCAATTTTTACTTTCCTATTTCTTTTTTCTCTCTCAGTGCCTGCGAGGATTGGCTTTTCTGCATTGCAATCTGGTGATCCACCGAGACATCAAAAGTGAAAACATCCTTCTGGGGCTGGATGGATCTGTCAAGTTGGGTAGGTACTCTAGGTCACATGCAGCATTGCCAGCATGTGATGTGGGGCTGCTTTGGAGTGAGTGCCCCATACCCAAATGTGATGTGGGGCTGCTTTGGAGTGAGTGAAAATACCCAAATGTGATGTGGGGCTGCTTTGGAGTGAGTGCCCCATACCCAAATGTGATGCTTGTGGGAGTACATGGAGCCCTGCTGTGAGCTGAGAGCACAGGTACAGCGTGCACAGAGATATGAGGAGCAAGGTGTCAGGAGTGGCTGTGCTTTGTGTGTGCCCCTTGCGCAGGAAGGGAGTTACAGTCTCACACTTCAGGTGAATCAATAAGAGCCCCTGTGTACAACGTGGAAGTTTTGTTTAGTAGAAAATTTTAGAAAAACTTTAGAAAACATTAGAAAATTTCCATATTTCCTTGAGTGCAGCCCTGAGGAAACAGCATGGCCACCTTTGCAGCTGGAGTCAAGAGCACGCTCTCAGACTCAGAGCATGGGGGAATTCTTCTGCTTGGTTTCCTAATTGAAGCTGGCTTTAACAGTGTTTGCTTTTCTCCTCAGGTGATTTTGGCCTCTGTGCTCAGCTCACCCATAAGCATGAAAAGCGCAACTCCATGGTTGGGACTGTTTGGTGGATGGCACCAGAAGTTGTGAGAGGCCAGCCATACGGCCCCAAAGTGGACGTATGGTCGCTTGGCATTGTGGGCATTGAAATGGTGGAAGGAGAACCTCCTCACTATAAGGAAACCCCTTCCATGGTAAGGTGGAAATTCTCTCAGATACATCTGCCCTGTGTTCTGTCTGCCAGGAGAAAAAGTCCCATTCCTGCCATCCACTTCTAAAAATGCTCCTCAAGCCCATCAGCATCTGCTGTAGCTTCAGTTCCATGAATGGGAGAATCTCACAAGAGGAGTGCACGTTCCACAGTTCACAGATGTGCTATCCTGGCCTTCAGCCATGCCTGAACTTTTGCCTGCACTTCCTTTTGATATGACTTTGAGCTTTGTTTCTGAATGACAAGAATTTTTCAGCAGCTGAGTTCACAGTGTTGATAATTAGCCCTTTGAATGCAGGTGGAATCCAGAAATGGGCACCACTCACCAAATATTCTGATTTGGAAGGGACCCATCAGGAACATGGAGTCGAACTGCTGGCCTGCACAGGACACCCAAGAATCAGGACCATGGGCTGAGAGCATTGGAGACTGTGAATTCTCTCAGGGTTGGTGCTGTGACCTCTTTCCTGGCGAGCCTGTTCCAGTGCCCAAGCACACTGTGGGTCCAAACCTTTTGCCTAATATCCAGCTGACACCTCCCCTGACTCAACTGGATGCTGTTTACTTGGGTCCTGTCACTGGGCAGCACAGAGAAGAGATCAGTGTTGGCCCTGCACTTCCAGAAGAGAGCAGTGTCTGACCCTCTGCTTACCCTTCCATCAGCAAGTTACAGACTGTGATGAGGTCTTCCCCACCCTGAGCTTTCTCTTCTCCAGGCTGAACAGACCAAGTGCCCTCAGCCACTCCTCACAGGGCTTCCCCCCTGCAGACCCTTTATCATCCTCATGGCCCTGCTTTAGACGCTCTCTAAGAGCTTCATGTCTTTCTTAGTGTGGGCCATGCTGAGCCTGATGCTCCCCAGGACACCGTTGGCCCTCCTGGCTGCCAGGGCTCACTGGACCTTTCCTATTTCAATTTTTAAACAAACAAACAAACAAAACAACTTCCCCAAAATAAGCTGCCAAAGCAAATCAAACCAACATCCCTGCAGTTCAGTTTGCCTTTTCCTTCATTAACCACAGCACATCCATTTTCGTCAGAACTGTAGCATCTTTTCCAAATCCACCGGCTCTAGGACCCTTTCAGGGTTCTAAATCACCACGATATTATTTTGTCATGTGTCTGGATGGCCTGGACAAGTTTGGGATCCTGTTTTCACAGACAGTAGCTATAACTGTCTGCTGAATCCTTACCTGTTTCTTGATAGAATAATCAAATTGCTGAGCCTATTGGCCCTTTGCAGCTTCTGCAAAAGTGGATTTCCTTTGCACTGGACTTATTTTGCTTTGCCAGCTGTATCATAGGAAACCAAACTTCTGCTTCCCACAGGTCTTTGTCCTTTGTAGAAAAGCTGGTCTCAATTCCCAGGGGAGCAAAATGTGGCTTTGCATCCATGTTTCTCGTGTTTGGGTAGAGAATGCTCATCTCTAACCCTCTGCCAGGGAAGAAAGTGCCACTGCAAACTGCAGCTTAAGAAATGCCTTCTAGGGGAGCAGCTACAGATACAGAAGAAACAGGTGGAGTCTCGTTTTCCTTTTTCTTCAGGCCATGCACCTGATAGCCACACAAGGGAGCCCCCAGCTGAAGAACCCTTGGCTCCATTCCCATCTCTTGTGTGGCTTTCTGAGCTGCTGCCTGGACACAGCTGAGGACAGGAGAGGCTCTGCTGAGCAACTTCTGCAGGTAAATTGCAGAGGGGCTGCAGCTCACACAGTTTAGGGTGCAAGGGTTTGCTCTTCAGCTAAACTCCAATGCATCAGGTGGCCTCCCCTCAGACTGACCTCCAGTCTTGGTGCTTTTTCATCAAAAATTAAGTAGGATGCTAGACTGGATCATCAAGGTCATCTAGTCCAACCCTGCTGCCATGAGCAGGGACATCTTCAAGAAGATCAGGTTGCTTGCAGTGCAAGTGTTTGCAGGGATGGGGCACCCAACAGCTCTTTGGGCAGCCCGTGCCAGTGTTTTACCCCGCTCCTCACAAACAATTTCATCTTACACCCAATCTGGATAACCAACCATTTAGTTTATAACCATTTTCCCTGTTCCTATTGCAAGTGGCCCTGCTAAAAGCTGTGTCCCCCATCTTTCTTAGAAGCCCCCATGAAGTGTGGCAGGCTGAGAATAAGCTCAGCCTGGGGCCTGCTCTTGTGCAGGCTGAACAAGCCCTGCTCTCTCAGCCTTTCCTCAGAGGAGAGCTGCTCCATCCTTGGATTGTTTCTGTGTCCCATCTTGTACTTTGAGTGTGTTCAGTTTTAGCTGGTGGAAAAAGAATGATGTAGGGCAGGAGGCCTGGAATGATGGTGGAGGAAGGCACTGAAAGCTGCCCCAGCCAAGCAGTCAGAGAATTGGCTGTGGGAAGGAGGGGGCTGTGGGAGGACTCACTGGGAACCTCAGAGGGGCCCCAGCATATCCCTCGTACCCTACTCTTAGAGGCTTCTGCCACCAAGCCCTGCTTGTAGAGGTTTGTGACAGGGAAGTAGGGACAGCTGAGCAGGACTCATCCCAGCCCCATTAGCAAATGGCTCTCCTGGCATGCTCAGGTCAAGGAGAATTGCTGCAGGATTAGTGCCAGGTTGTGTGGCACACAGGGAGCTGCAGAACATGCCACTCAGCTCCAGCCTCCTGCAAAGGAAGGTGCCAGCCAGCAGGGGAGGGGCAGGGCATGCAAAGGAACACACTGCTCTCCCTGCAAGCCACCACGGCTGAGTCCACCACTTGTCCCTCTGCTCTTGACCTGGCGTTTAAAAGCTGTACCTCAGGGGGTTTCAGAGCAACAGCTAGGCCTAAATCCTAGCGGCATCAACATTTCTTGGAAGTGTTGGATGTTTCTGAGCAATGACTTCTGCTCATCGTCTCTTTTGGCAACCCAAATTGGTCCAGTGTGTAGAAAAGAGGAACCTGAGCATGTATCTGGAGTTTCCTGAATGGAACTAATGTCTGGGACAGCAAGCAGCATTCCCACAGTGCAGTCAGGGCAAAAATCCCAGCAAACTCAAGACTCCCAGATGAATGAGTTGGTGGGATTATGGATCATGTTTGCCTGTCATAGCAAGATCCTGGACTGGAAGGTGGAGGTGCAGATTGTCCCCTCAGTCCTATTTCTGCATATTTCTGGGCACAGGGGAATCCTGCTTGAGCCTGTGAGGTTCTGAGTTTGGAAAGTAATGATTCCTTTGTTGTTGTTTTCTATTCAAACAGCATCCGTTTTTAAAATCAGCTGTTCCTCTGACCAACCTGCTACTGACGAGCTCTGTGATGCCTCGAGAACAACCACTTCAGGACAGCTTTCTCTAATATCTGCTGTTCTGAAGTGTTTTGTATATATGTATATATGTTTTTATGTATATATGTTTGTATGTATATATTTCATTATATAGTTCTGAGTGGTTTAGATAATAAAGTTTTGTAAACCCTCAACTCTGTTTGCAGATTGCCTTCCTTGTCGGTCACCCTGTGAATAAGCTCTACACGGGCTTCTGAATTGTTCCTTATTTCTTAGAGATGGAAAGTCTTGTTTCTGGGGTTTTTAAGGCATTGCAGAACTGATGAAGAAAGAGACTCTTTCCAATTCCAAACATCCCAAAACCCAGAAACAAGACTTTCCATCTCTAAGAAATAAGGAACAATTCAGAAGCCAGTGTAGAGCTTATTCACAGGGTGACCGACAAGAAGGCAATCTGCCAACAGAGTTGAGGGTTTACAAAACTTTAATATCTAAACTACTCAGAACTATATAATGAAATATATACATACAAATATATATACATAAAAACATACATATACAAAACACTTCAGAACAGCAGATATTAGAGAAAGCTGTCCTGAAGTGGTGGTTCTCGAGGCATCGCAGAGCTCTGCAGTAGCAGGTTGGTCAGAGGAACAGCTGATTTTAAAAACGGATGCTGTTTGAATAGAAAACAACAACAAAGGAATCGTTACTCTCCAAACTCAGACCTCACAGGTCAAGCAGGATTCCCCTGTGCCCAGAAATACGCAGAAATAGGACTGAGGGGACAATCTGCACCTCCACCTTCCAGTCCAGGACCTTGCTATGACAGGCAAACATGATCCATAATCCCACCAACTCATTCATCGGGAGTCTTGAGTTTGCTGGGATTTTTGCCCTGACTGCACTGTGGGAATGCTGCTTGCTGTCCCAGAGATTAGTTCCATTCAGGAAACTCCAGATACATGCTCAGGTTCCTCTTTTCTACACACTGGACCAATTTGGGTTGCCAAAAGAGAGGATGAGCAGAAGTCATTGCTCAGAAACATCCAACACTTCCAAGAAATGTTGATGCCACTAGGATTTAGGCCTAGCTGTTGCTCTGAAACCCCCTGAGGTACAGCTTTTAAACGCCAGGTCAAGAGCAGGGGGACAAGTGGTGGACTCAGCCGTGGTGGCTTGCAGGGAGAGCAGTGTGTTCCTTTGCATGCCCTGCCCCTCCCCTGCTGGCTGGCACCTTCCTTTGCAGGAGGCTGGAGCTGAGTGGCATGTTCTGCAGCTCCCTGTGTGCCACACAACCTGGCACTAATCCTGCAGCAATTCTCCTTGACCTGAGCATGCCAGGAGAGCCATTTGCTAATGGGGCTGGGATGAGTCCTGCTCAGCTGTCCCTACTTCCCTGTCACAAACCTCTACAAGCAGGGCTTGGTGGCAGAAGCCTCTAAGAGTAGGGTACGAGGGATATGCTGGGGCCCCTCGAGGTTCCCAATGAGTCCTCCCACAGCCCCCTCCTTCCCACAGCCAATTCTCTGACTGCTTGGCTGGGGCAGCTTTCAGTGCCTTCCTCCACCATCATTCCAGGCCTCCTGCCCTACATCGTTCTTTTTCCACCAGCTAAAACTGAACACACTCAAAGTACAAGATGGGACACAGAAACAATCCAAGGATGGAGCAGCTCTCCTCTGAGGAAAGGCTGAGAGAGCAGGGCTTGTTCAGCCTGCACAAGAGCAGGCCCCAGGCTGAGCTTATTCTCAGCCTGCCACACTTCATGGGGGCTTCTAAGAAAGATGGGGGACACAGCTTTTAGCAGGGCCACTTGCAATAGGAACAGGGAAAATGGTTTAAACTAAATGGTTGGTTATCCAGATTGGGTCTAAGATGAAATTGTTTGTGAGGAGCGGGTAAAACACTGGCACGGGCTGCCCAAAGAGCTGTTGGGTGCCCCATCCCTGCAAACACTTGCACTGCAAGCAACCTGATCTTCTTGAAGATGTCCCTGCTCACGCAGCAGGGTTGGACTAGATGACCTTGATGATCCAGTCTAGCATCCTACTTAATTTTTGTAAAAGCACCAAGACTGGAGGTCAGTCTGAGGGGAGGCCACCTGATGCATTGGAGTTTAGCTGAAGAGCAAACCCTTGCACCTAAACTGTGTGAGCTGCAGCCCCTCTGCAATTTACCTGCAGAAGTTGCTCAGCAGAGCCTCTCCTGTCCTCGGCTGTGTCCAGGCAGCAGCTCAGAAAGCCACACAAGAGATGGGAATGGAGCCAAGGGTTCTTCAGCTTGGGCTCCCTTGTGTGCTATCAGGTGCATGGCCTGAAGAAAAAGCAAAACGAGACTCCACCTGTTTCTTCTGTATCTGTAGCTGCTCCCCTAGAAGGCATTTCTTAAGCTGCAGTTTGCAGTGGCACTTTCTTCCCTGGCAGAGGGTTAGAGATGAGCTTTCTCTACCCAAACACAAGAACATGATGCAAACCACATTTTGCTCCCCTGGGAATTGACACCAGCTTTTCTACAAAGGACAAAGACCTGTGGGAAGCAGAAGTTTGGTTTCCTGTGATACAGCTGGCAAAGCAAAATAAGTCCAGTGCAAAGGAAATCCACTTTTGCAGAAGCTGCAAAGGGCCAATAGGCTCAGCAATTTGATTATTTATCAGAAACAGGTAAGGATTCAGCAGACAGTTATAGCTACTGTCTGTGAAAACAGGATCCCAAACTTGTCCAGGCCATCCAGACACATGACAAAATAATTCTGGTGATTTAGAACCTGAAAGTGTCCAAGAGCCAGTGGATTTGGAAAAGATGCTACAGTTCTGAAGAAAATGATGTGCTGTGGTTAATGAAGGAAAAGGCAAACTGAACTGCGGGTATGTTGGTTTGATTTGCTTTGGCAGCTATTTTGGGAGTTGTTGTTTGTTTGTTGTTTAAAAATTGAAATGAAAGGTCCAGTGAGCCCTGGCAGCCAGGAGGGCCAACGGTGTCCTGGGGAGCATCAGGCTCAGCATGGCCCACACTAAGAAAGACATGAAGCTCTTAGAGAGCGTCTAAAGCAGGGCCATGAGGATGATAAAGGGTCTGCAGGGGGAAGCCCTGTGAGGAGTGGCTGAGGGCACTTGGTCTGTTCAGCCTGGAGAAGAGAAAGCTCAGGGGATAGGGGAGACCTCATCACAGTCTGCAACTTGCTGATGGAAGGGTAAGCAGAGGGGCAGACACTGCTCTCTTCTGAGGGAAAGAGGAGGGGCACACACTGATCTCTTCTCTGTGCTGCCAGTGACAGGACCCAAGTAAACAGCATCCAGTTGAGTCAGGGGAGGTGTCAGCTGGATATTAGGCAAAAGGTTTGGACCCACAGTGGGCTTGGGCACTGGAACAGGCTCCGCAGGGAAGTGCTCACAGCACCAAGCCTGACAGAGTTCAACAAGTGCTCAATGCTCTCAGGCCCATGGTCTGATTCTTGGGGTGTCCTGTGCAGGCCCAGCAGTTCGACTCCATGCTCCTGATGGGTCCCTTCCAAGTCAGCATATTCTATGAGTGTGCCATTCTGGGATTCCACCTGCATTTCAAAGGCTATTTATCACACTGCTGAACTCAGCTGCTGAAAAATTCTTGTCATTCAGAAACAAAGCTCAAAGTCATATCAAAAGGAAGTGCAGGCAAAAGTTCAGGCATGGCTGAAGGCCAGATAGCACATCTGTGAACTGTGGAACATGCACTCCTCTTGTGAGATTCTCCCATTCATGGAACTGAAGCTACAGCAGATGCTGATGGGCTTGAGGAGCATTTTTAGAAGTGGATGGCAGGAATGGGACTTTTTCTCCTGGCAGACAGAACACAGGGCAGATGTAGCTGAGAGAATTTCCACCTTACCATGGAAGGGTTTCCTTATAGTGAGGAGGTTCTCCTTCCACCATTTCAATGCCCACAATGCCAAGCGACCATACGTCCACTTTGGGGCCGTATGGCTGGCCTCTCACAACTTCTGGTGCCATCCACCAAAAGTCCCAACCATGGAGTTGCGCTTTTCCTGCTTATGGGTGAGCTGAGCACAGAGGCCAAAATCACCTGAGGAGAAAAGCAAACACTGTTAAAGCCAGCTTCAATTAGGAAACCAAGCAGAAGAATTCCCCCATGCTCTGAGTCTGAAGGTGCTCTTGACTCCAGCTGCAAAGGTGGCCATGCTGTTTCCTCTGGGCTGCACTCAAGGAAATATGGAAATTTTCTAATGTTTTCTAAAGTTTTTCTAAAATTTTCTACTAAACAAAACTTCCACGTTGTACACAGGGGCTCTTATTTATTCACCTGAAGTGTGAGACTGTAACTCCCTTCCTGCGCAAGGGGCACACACAAAGCACAGCCACTCCTGACACCTTGCTCCTCATATCTCTGTGCACGCTGCACCTGTGCTCTCAGCTCACAGCAGGGCTCCATGTACTCCCACAAGCATCACATTTGGGTATGGGGCACTCACTCCAAAGCAGCCCCACATCACATTTGGGTATGGGGCACTCACCCCAAAGCAGCCCCACATCACATTTGGGTATGGGGCACTCACTCCAAAGCAGCCCCACATCACATGCTGGCAATGCTGCCTGTGACCTAGAATACCTACCCAACTTGACAGATCCATCCAGCCCCAGAAGGATGTTTTCACTTTTGATGTCTCGGTGGATCACCAGATTGCAATGCAGAAAAGCCAATCCTCGCAGGCACTGAGAGAGAAAAAAGAATAGGAATGTAAAAATTGCTGATCTGCTTTCATCAGACAAGAAAGAAGACATCAGACAAGAAGAAGACAGGAAAGCCATGCAGTCACTTTTCAGATGCAAACACCACTTTTGGTGCAATCTCCTTTTCAGCTGAGGACTGTGGTAACTCACTATCTTTTTTATTTGCATTTCATTTAAAATTTTGCCACCAAAAGGTTTGCTTTTACAGGTAAGGACTGAGTACAGGCAGGCTTCCAGCAAATGTTTAGAGAGGCAAAGCACAAAAGCAAATAAAAATAAAAGAAGAGAGAGTATACATCAGTAGATAAAAGTGGAAGAACTGAGAAGAGTAAGCTCTGAATATGCTGTTCTTTGCACCTGCTCCAAAGGCCAATCCTGTGTGAGCCATCAGAAAGGCCAAGCAAGATCCCTCACCTCCCTACAAACAGCAGCTATCTCTCCTTCAGTCATTGCCATCTTGCTGATCACATCCGTTAAAGAGTGTCCATCCATGTACTCCATTACCAGCCAGAGTTCCTCGGCCACAAGGTAGCTGAAGGAAGAACACAAAGGCATGGAGATGAATGTGCCTGCCTCAACTGCCTTATGGACAAGAGCACAGTGGAGATTTTCTTTTATTTGAAGACTAAAATGGAGAGACACCCTGTGCTGGCTATGCATTGCTTGCAGTCTCTGCAGTAGGAACAGCCCAAGGGAAATAATGTCTCTGATGGTTTATCAGCACAAATCATAAGACACTTGAAAAGGGTCAAAGCCAAACAATCAAACAGCATGGAGGAAGTGAAGTCTTGCAAGCTGTTGATTTAGCAAGAGAGGGCTGATGCAGCTTTTTGAAAATAGTCTCAAACTATGTATGCCAGGCAAGATTAACGCAGACAAAATGCAATCTTCTCTCCTACATCATACATGAGTAGATTAATAATGAAAAAGATCTGTTTTCTGCCAGTGACTAAGGGGCTTTTTAACCTTTGCCTTACAGGTATGGAAATGAACATTCACATGATGACACCAGAACTCCTTACCTGTCTAAATAGGTGACAATGTTGGGGTTCTTCATGTTCCTCATGATCAGGATTTCTTTCAGTAGTCCCCGATGTTCTGTTGTTGCAGATTAATTGTCTTTATGGCCACCTGAAAAGACATGGAAAACCATTAACTTGAGCATTCTGTGGCACAAGATCCCAACGAACATGGAGTGCGTGGTTTTGGAACGACACAGCCGAGTTGTGCCAAACTGCCTTGTGATTGGAGCTCAGAGCAATTAGGAGCTGACATTCCAACAGCTGCTTCTCCACTTGCTTGGGAGCCATTTACAGGACACATGGCCATAGACCTTTTGCCTTGCCAACTTCTCAAATGACCTCATTTCATCACCACCATGGGCTCACACACCTTTTGCAAGCACAGACAATTTTACTCCTGGCACCATCCATCAAAACTGGTGGCAATACTTTAACATTTCAGGGGTTTGATCAGTTTTTCAGAAGCTGCTGCTATTCCTGACTGCACAACAAAGCAAACCTTACAGATAAAACCATCGGAGGAAGAACTCTAAGGTTACTCAAAAAGACCCACAATCCTGGTACTTCCTAACTTCTTAGTTTGGATTTCAAAACTCTAAGGAACATTCTTTAACATAGTTTAGATTCACAATTATTTTGCTGGTTTCAATAGGAATAGAATTCATTCTCTGCTCCTGTATGGATATGCCCTGGGCTAGAAGAAGGGCTTAGGGTTTAAGACCCCTTGTAGACCTCTCCCTAAGCGGGTTCCCAAGGATAGCACTGGGAGTAGATAAAGAACTACCATTGACATTCAGATGTATTTGCTGACAGCCAGAAATGAGAATGCGGGAATCTGAACTGTAGCCCCAAAGAGCATGGGACTCTCAAAGACACCACCATGTCTGTTATTACAAATAGCACCTCTGTAAGGGGCTGTCACACCACACTGACACAGAGCTGCTCAGTTTAGGAGAGAACTTTGCTCTTAATAAACTTCTTCTTGAGCAGAGTGTATGATGAGCAGCTTTGCTAGGGCTGAAACAGAAAACTGTGATCCAAATGTGCTGTCTCCTACACTAGGTCTTGCATTATACTGCTGAAAAAAATGCTAAGTCTTATCTGTGCCTGAATCTGGGATTAAAAAATTGGCCTGAACAATGGCAGTCACCATCAGAGGGTCGATGCATAATTAGCAATTAAAACTCGCTAGAATGCCCTTCTCTGAAAGACACCGCTGTCCCCCTTTTGCAGTCTTCTGGTAGTCAAAAAGGACCAAGTGTATCCAAAAGGCTCTTGCAGGCTCAAACAGGTCTACGCTTCTTTTGCCCTTGCAGCAAAGTTCTCGGGCAATGCAAAGCTGCAGCCACAGCTGCCAGCACAGGTGAAAGCACTGGCGAGTTGCACAATCTGCAGGGGTGGGTTGCAGTTACCTGTCCTCCTGTGACAGCGTCTCGTGCCTTATAAACGGTTCCAAAACCCCTAGAAACAGAACAGCAGCCAAGAAAGGAGAAGCAGTTCAGTGCCTTGGAGTGAAAGGCAGCCCAGGCAGGAGATGTCTGCTGCCTGCAGAGTTTATAGAACACCTGGCTTCATCGAGTCCTCAGCCAGCAGCACAGCAGCCCACGAGCCCTCTGCCAGTGCAGGCTGTCCGTGAGAAAGCTTAGGTCCAACAGGAAGCAAAAGGACTGTTGTGAATCTCAAATGGACACACTAGATTATTGGGAGTCTTTTCTTTGCCTCTTTTCTTCTTGTGTCTTTGCATGTGTGTGTTTTCTCCATGCAATGGAACATACAGTCCTATCTGCCTTCTCCAATATCTCTCTTGAATTCATCTGCCTGAATCAGGCAAACACAGCACAGTCATTGTGAGAAGGCTGAACAGGCTGTTTGAGGAAAGGATCTCAAGCCAGCTGTCTCCAGCATGCAAGGAAAGCAGTCTCCAGGCATCCTGTGAGCTCACAGCTAAAGCCTGATGAGGTGTCTGATGCTTGTTTCTCCTCCAAACCAGAGGATCCTTAGGCAGCTTCTTTGTGTGTCAAGAGCCATTGGCAGCTGCTTCTGTAGGCTGCCCAGGCCCAGGAAGAGCTCTGCTTTTGAGGTGAGTGCTTGCTGCTTCCTGACACACAGTGAGCACCACTGGCTTAACAAAGGGCACAGCTTGGGTGATTACTTGCAATAAACCCATAAACACTGAAGGATCATGAGAGGTCTGCTATCAGGCAGATGCTGCATTTTCCCCTCAAGTGCCTCAGCACTCTTTCTGTTCCTGCATTTTTGGGTTTTCCTGCCTTGCCTAGAAAGCTGACTTGTTCTTTCATCCCTGCTTCCAGCTCCTAAACTATGTGGCTAGAACCCTAACCTCTGACTATTGTTTTCAGCAAAGTATTGGAAAGAAATTCTACTGAGAACTGCTACCTGCAGCCAGCAGGTGCTAAGTTGCTCTTTTAGGCAATCAAGGTTTTTCTACTTTCATTACCATGGCCATATTATTTTGAGACACAGAAAAATGATTTCTCCTTGGAAACCAAGCCACACATGTGAGGGACAGATCTTGCACGTCCTGCCCCATGCCACAGGCCAGACATTGCCAGATGGAGCTGTCTTTGACAATGTCTTCTGGCCACTGTTTGCAATTCTGACCAGTACTGGCACCTGGGACAATCTAAACCCAGTCTGATCATTCTTGGAGCTGCCCAAATTCATGCTTGGTATTACCAGCAAAATACCGGCCTATGGTTTTGTACAAGTGACTGTGGCTGCACTCACCCTTCGCCAATTTGTTTCCATCCAGTGTATTTCTTCCGTGGATCTCCCACGCTCACAATGCTCCCTAAAAGCAACCAAATGCAAGATGCTCACTTCCAAACAGAACACCACTTTCACAGATCCAAAGTGCAGCCTCACTTTCTGCTGCTCTGGGGCTGTTTTTGCTCACTTGGGTAACACTGCATTAGCAGCAAGACAGGCAGCTCTGCAGCACAGATGTCCTGCACAAAGTCTAATTTTCTACCATCCCTTGAAGGGTTACCTCGATAGTAAACTAAGCACATGTAGGTACAGGCAGAGCAGACAGAGATCAGAAGAGAATAGGTATCATGGCACCCTGAGCGCTCTGTCGCTGCCCTCGAGCGCAACAATAATTTTGGTGGAGAGGTGCAAATGCCTCTGTGCCACCAAACTGAGCAGGAGCATTTGGTACAGCTAATGCTGAGATATGCACACAATTCACTGCTCATTCAGACAAGAAATACACACAACATACTCAGTAGGCTCTCGTCCTCAGTCATCTCTGGCTGCCAGTGTGCGCTGCTGGATAAACTGTCTGTGCCTGGGTACTCAGGTTGGGAAGTGGAGGCTTCTTCGGGCAATGCTGCTGCAGCGGCAGCTTTGATGACACAGCCGGTGTAGATCTGGACAACAAATGAGCTGTGTCACAAAGGGGCTGGCAGAGATTGCCCTGACTGTTCCTCCTCCAATCAAACAGAACAGAGCAGTCAGAGAGCACAGCTTGTTGCTCTCAGCCATATCACAGACAGTGAGGAAAGGGAAAGAAGAACTTTACTCTCAGCCCATCACAAGGATCACATTCCCAATACAGATATGGACAACTTGTTTCAAATTCATGTCAGCAGTCACCATGTGTGCTGGTGCTTCCCCCCACCCTTTTCAGGCCACACCGTGATTTGAAAATGCTTGTTAGGCCTCGGCCCTGCAGAACAGCACCTGGGCTCAGCTCCTCTCAAGCTCATCACAAACAGTCTGCTTCCAGAACTTCTGCTGGCTAACAGATCTAATCCTGGGGGTTTTATCAACAGCACTGAAACTCTTTTCTTGCCTGAATGCCAAAACCCTTGTTCTCCCACTTTCAAAGAAGTGTGGCCAGGATGAAACATGTGTTGTGCAGAGTTCCTGGCACTAGGAGTAGACTGCTTCAGAATGCCTGTGTTTGATGTCTCCTGCGTGAGCTATAGCTGTTTGGATTCTCTGACACTGAAGGTGTGTGAAAGTGATTGCACTGCCAATATGAGTTTTCCCAGAGAAGAGGGAAGGTCAGCAAATGCTTTCTGTCCTGACATATCTCTCAGTCTGCGCTGCAGCTGGAAATGCTTCACTTTAGCCATGGATTCTCCACTTATAGAGAATGTGATAATGCTATCGATGTAATTAAGAAAGAAAGTGAAAATGATGTTTAAAGGTGGTAGATAAACGAGGAAGAGAATGTTATGGATGTTCAGGATTTACAGCCCAACCATGCCAGGCCAGCTGCACACTCTCCTCCTTCCACTCCCCCCTGTCAGGCTGGAGCAGCAGTGAAAGATGAGATGGATGATCCTGGTGAGGGAACAAGTTCAGAGACTCCAAGAACAGCACAAACAAGAAGTGAAAATAGCCCTTCTGAGGGAAGTGATAGGTCCCGGGAGTGAAGCAATGCCAGTGAAAGTTCCCTTTTCCACAAGTGATCTAAATAGCTGGAGAGAAGAAGTTAAAAATTACAGAGAGGATCCCAGCAAAGTTGCCAAAAGGTGTGAGTTAGTTGTAAGAAACCAGAACCCTGAATGGAGTGATATTGATTGGAGTGATATTTATTTAATGCTGTTTAGAGCTTACAGAAATAGATAAGGAATTGGTAATAAAAACAAAGTGCACTTAGAGGCACAAATTGCTTGCAGAGCCCTGCAGGGTACAAAAGAACAGGTATTTTCCACTTCCAATCCTCGACAGAACCCAAATGATGAAAGAGACTATGCACTGGTGCTTAGATACCAAGATTCCATTACACTGGGGTTAGAAAATGCGATCCCAAAGGCAGTGAATTGGCCAATGATATTCCAGGTTAAACAAGGATGGCAGGAGTCTCCTGCTGCTTTTATGGACAGACTTTGTGCAGCCTTGTGCAAATACAAACCCTAGACCCCTCATCAGACATGGAAAAGCAGCAATTAGTCTCTCTAATGTTAGGGCAATCAAGCCTAGACATCAGACTAAGGCTTCACAAAATGAAAGCATCTGAAAGTAGAGACCTGATACTCCTGTGATAAAAGAACAATGGACTGAGTAGTTAGTAGGGAAAATTCTGATCTTTGACCTCTGAAACACAAATTTGAACTCAACCTTATCATCATTTTTAGTGAACCTACGGTCAAAAGCAAAACTAACCGAGCATCTGAGCACAATACAGCACAAAAGAATGCAGAGGACTTACCACTGCCATCTGTTGGAGCTGCCATTTGCAAGGAGACGGGGAGAGACACATAAATGACCTCGTAGACTTGGTTGTACGTGCTATCTCATCCACTTTATTAACGGATGCCGGGGTTTTTATACCCTTGGCTCGTAATGGCAGCGGCGGTTAGACGTAACGCTTTTTGTAACAGGATAAGGTAACTTAAGTACAGAAGCTCTTACTAATGCCATCAATTTCCTTCTATGGTAGTTCTGCCATTGCAGGGGCTCGTGCTGACTACCCTCCCAAGAGTTAATTGCTGCTTCTCACGGCCTCGCGGGCACTCGAGATAGACCCGACTGGAACTGTTACAGCGCCTGCCGGCTGTCGGCCAACGTGGCCAACGCACCAATGTTCCAGACCTTCAGGACCTTCTCTGCCCTTACCAGGCCTAGGCCCCATAATGGCTTACCACAGCCATCTATCTTCCCAGTCATGGAAGAAGAGAAACACAGGAAGAGAATTTAAAGTCAAGTATTATTAGCTCATTTTTGCAGAGAAGTAAGCACTCCTGTGAATTAAAAAATAACTTTTAACCCTAGCCTAATGGTACATTTCACTAATCATTCTATCAGGTTTGACTTCTCAGAGCTTGGATGTGAAACATCTTTAAAATTTTCAATTCCACTATTCCCTAACCACTAAGATTTTTGGGCTGTCACATTTCCCTTCCTCAGTTATGTACAACACATGATAAAAAAAAATCTACTAGAGAAGAATTTATGTTGAAATTTAGTAATAGATCCTATAAAATAAAACCCTGAAATTCCTGTAACATTTATCTGACTTTTTTACACTTCACTGTCTCTAAGTGCACCTTTCCTGTTCCTATTCCACTGTGGTGAACAGGTTTTAAATACAGTTTCCTATTATATAAGATGTTTTTGTTGGTTTTTTTTTTTTTTTCAAGCAGACATAAAGAAAATTGCTTAGTTCAGATCATCACCTTTTTTTAATTCAAAGTATCATCTAAAGTTAACCTTGGATGGTTTATGTGGGGTAGGGTCTGCCTTCATTCTAAAGGATAATATGTTTGCTGTTATACGATTTAAATAGTTGTGTGTGAAAGTTGTGGATCAAAACCTTATGCTTGGATCTCTCAGCTCATACAATATTTTTTAAAAATATTTTATGAAAAAATAGTCCACTGTCCAACAAAAATGGCTTCAAGAAAGATCAACAAATCTGCAAAAATTAAATGTAAATATGTGTTTATTTAATAAATACATAATTAAAAATTGAGCCTCATGCAGCTAAATTAATGATACTTCAGTTTATTTTCTGTGGTACCAACTTATTATATTATTATTAACTTATTATATATTATTAACTTATATTATTTTATACTGAAAAAGTCAGCTGCACATCAGATTGCCCACATGGAATGATTTTTGTTTTTATTTTGCTCTAGCTATTGCTTGAACTATAGCTATTGAACTTTTAAATAGAAAGAAATAAGCCAGACCATAACCAAATCAGGTTTTTTTGTAGCCTAAAAGTACTTTTTAATGTCTATCCTCGAAAGGATATATATATATATATATATGTGTCATGTGCCAAGGTAATCACTAACACCCAGATTTTTCTTGCATATGAAAAATCAAAATAATAATCTTGATCTGTCATTCTCTCATCCTTTGTATTTTGATCTTCAGCACTTCATTACAATACTGCCTGAAATTCCTCTTGCCTTTTTGAAGAGAGCTTTCATTTTGCCTTATAAAAATTACTTTTTCTCTCCAATATTTAAATGAAAAAAATGCAACTTTGTAAATAAAGGTGTTAGAATGTCCATTGAATTATCAAAAATGGGAAAAGATAAATACTTATATTTTCCAATTGACTTTTAAAACACACATTACAGTGATACCTCAGAACAAGAGAAAACCTTGGCACTTCTGGCACAACAGCCATTCAGTTAATTTTCACTTTTAACTTGCAATGTCTCTGTTGTTCACAGACATTTTACAATAAATAAATTAAACAAGTCATATTAGCACTGTATTGAGGACATAGTTTCAAATTCAAACATGACTTCAGACACTGAAACAGCCAACCCAGGGACATCACGTCCAGCCAGATCCATCTGTCCCGGCAGCTTTTCTCTGGCACCAATCCTTGCATGTTTTGAATTTTGGACAGGCAATTCACAACCGACCCTTGGCCTTCCCACCCAGAATGACAGGTTTTTGGCATAGGAAGGAAAGCAAGTAGCCCAAGCGTTTTGGGTGCAGATTAGAGGTGACCAATGTGAGACCAAGGTTGGACAGAGCAGTCTGTCCTGGCCGCTTTCATATACCAACAATCCTTGAATGTAGCTGTCACTTACCTTGCTTTGTCAACTCAACAGTTTCCTTGCCTTGCCCTGCTAACCCTCCCTAGCCTTACACTCCCTTGCATGTCCATGGCCCACCCTTGACCTGTCTACTGCTTTCCTCCAGGGCTTTGCCTTGCCTACCCCTTCCTGTTTCTGCCTGGCCTGCCCATCACTGGCCTTACCTTCCTATGCCCAGCCTTGCCTAGAACTCCTGGACCTTCTCTTTCCTACCACTCCATTTGTCTCCCCCTCACTGCTCTGGCCTTGCCTGCCTCTGCCTTGCCTTGCCTACAATTGCCTAGACTTGGTTTGCATTGCCTTGCCTGCACAGAAGGAAAGCTGAAGAGTGGTAAGGCAAGGCAAACAAGGCAAGGAAGCCACAGGCAGAGTAAGCAAGGCAGACACATGCCAGGCAAGCAAAGCGTGGGTAGACTGAGATAAACCAGGTGAGGTACTGAAAAGCAAGGCAAGGCCAAATGACTCGGAGTGCCTTTCCTTGGGAAGCAAGGGACACAGTGCCAGTGTAGGTGGAGCAGATGTTGAGATACCATGGGGAGGTGTAGCCCAGCAAGACATTTGTGTCCTGCCCACTTCTGTGTAGGAGCAATTGCTGGATATATACAATGCTGGAGGTAGTATGAAACTTTTGCTTGGTAAGTTCCTGAATGGGAATGGCAATGGGAAGGAAAGCACAAAGCCCCAGTGTTGAAGGTGCAGATAAGTTGCCTAGTGGAGGTCATGGGCATCAGCAACTTTCTATCCTGGCATATATGGTTTGGAAGCAAGGCCTCAATTTGCACAATGATGGAATTGGTAACTATCATTGGAAGGTGATCTCCTGAAAGATCCAATTTGACATGCGGCTTCCACTTCTCAGTAGTGGCCCTTCTGAAATTCTAGCAGCACACGTCTTCTGAACAAAAGATGTAAAAAAGCCAGCTACCCGCTGTGGGGAAAGTTCTTGGGTTTTTTTTGTTTGAAATTTTTTAACCCCTTTTGGGGGGGCCCCTGCCCCCAGGGGGCAAGGGGGGGGGGGGGGGGGGGGAAAAAAAAAAAAATTTTTTTTTTTTTTTTGGGGCCCCCCCCAGATTCTCTTTTTCCCATCCCCGGCAAGCCCTGCCTGCACTTCCCTCAGTTCCCCAGGCTGAGCTCTGCAGGCTCCCGGGAAAGCCAGGCCCGCAGGAAAAGCACCAGCAAGGATGGAGGAAAAAAATAAAAAATGAGGGGGGTCAGGCAGGAAAAGCCCCCCCGTGTCCTGATGCGCCCCATTTGCTGGGTCTGGCTGCGCTCCTCAGCTCGGAATCCTCCCAAATATCCGGGATGGAGGGGAAAAAACCCCGAGAGGAGGGAAAAACCCCACCGAGGAGGATTCTCCAGCTGGCACCGACTGCCCAAAGGAGCTGGCGCTGCCAGAGCAGGGTAGGACCTCACCCAAAATGAGAAATCAAATCCTCTGCCCCGCAGCCGGAGTCACCTCCTGGTGTCTCCTGAGGTCCCCGCGGAGCCCCTGAGGCGGAGGGATGGGAATCGCTTCCCACTGCCCGCCCGGGAGCGCTCGTTCTCGGCCTCCGAGGCTGGAACAGCCCGGATCCCGCTGCTGCCGGGGAGTGCGGGACCCACCGGGACCGCGGGGAGATGAGGGGTAGGAGAACCAGCACACGCAGATAAATATATACCTAAATATATACCTAAACACATACCTAAATATATACATAAATATACACATAAATATATATATCAATATAGATATTTGAGTACCGATGTGCATGTCTGAGTCTGGACACCCCATTTTGCAAATACCCCTCCACAAACGCTGCCACTTCGCTCAAGCCTTTAAGCAAATTTTATATCCTGTGTATTCTAGATATCATTTATTTTATATATTTACACTGAACGTGCAGATATAAGAGATAAAAGTGAAGAAACGTGGCTGTTCGTACACGTAAATACCCCCAGGCACGCCACCAAAATCGCGTGTGCGTGGATGTGCAGGTGATGAGATCTCCACAAACCCTCGCACCACAGCGTTTCTGCCGCTCAGGCTATCCCTGCCCCACCCGCTGTAGGGTTTATGTGGATATTCACGTTTTACCCCGGCTTTAAAGACGGCTTTTTGGGCTCGCACATTCCCCCATCTGCCCCCACCCTCGGCGCAGCTCAGTGGGAGTGGGCGCAAATCTGCGCACCCGCAGAAGGCGGCAGAGAGGCTCGGCGTGGATGCACCGCCTATGCACCGCTCTCTCCCTATATATATATATATATATATATATTTATATTATATTAATATAAATATAACCCCCCACACGCGTTCTCCGGCAGTCACGGCCCCAGCACCGCGGCTCGCTTACCTCCGCGGGGTTGGCGGCTGCGTGGTGGGCCCCCCCGAGCTCTGGGCAGCCCTGGCGGGCTCGATCCCGGTTTTTCAGCTCCTCCCCGCCGGCTCCGGGAGCGCAGGATCCGGCCCGAGCAGCCCGGCCGCACCGCCCGGCCCCGGGGCCTCTCGCTTTTAGGGCCCGGCATGGCCGGAGCCCTGCGCGGTCCCTCTGCGCTCTCTCTGCAGGTGTTCCGAGCCCGGAGGTTTCTCCTTGCGGGTTCCTCGGGAGAGTGGAGGAGGGAGGAACGAGGGGGATGGCCGGGGTGCTGGCTCGCAGTGGGGTCGAGGTGTCAGCAGTAAGAAATAGTGCCGGGACGAACCCGCTCCCCCCATCCCGCCCCCTCCACACCCTTTAAAATCACTTTTTGGGTCGGTTTAACCAATCGAGGAGGTTTTGCGTTCCTCCGCCGCTCTCGGCAGCCACCCTGCCCAGGGACGGTGCAGTGCGGCCGCCAGGCTTGTAAAATACAGATACATCAGCACTTTTGGCTTCCCAACGCTCTTCTTTTTTTTTTTTTTTTTTTTTTTTTTTTCCTCCTTCCCATATTTTCAGAGAGAATCAGCTCCCTCCCATCAGGGATTATTATTTTTCTTTCCGTTTTTTAGATAATTTACTTCCCCTCTCCGAAAAGTTCTCTCTTTGCTTTTATGTTCTTTTTGTTGGCCGCTTTTCGCTTTGGCCAAATACGCACCTGGGAGCAAACAAGTGTTTAAAATAATCCTCTTCTCTGGAAGCATTTTTGTCCTTTCACTTGTTGAGTTTTTTGTGTATATGTTGGGGGTTTTTCCCCCATAATTATTTCTTTTTTTTTTTTTCTCTCAATAATGGGCGCAGGAACTGACTGTATTGATCTGAGAGTTGATATCAACAAAATGTTTGTGTAAAAGTCCCGCCAATGCAGTTCTCTGGTGTCATTATTTCCATTACAAAATCCCGCATTTAGTGCTCTAGAATTGCTTTAGACGAGCCTTCAGGGGTAGATACCTGGGTCGAGCTCTTTTTTTAAATTTAATTACAGGTGAATAGCGTTTTTCTTTTACACTTTGTGGTTTCTGGTGTTTTGGATTTTTTTTCCCGCTCTTCTGGCTACTTTAAGAGAAGAAAAAAAAAAAAAAAAAAGGATTTGCAATTAAAACCCGTCCCCCCTCCCTGCAGCTCATTAATTTCCCAGGCGAGCTGCAGGTTTTAAAATAGTGACGAAAATGAAAAATAAGGAGCCGGGCAGAGGCAGGGCTTGGCTTGTGGCATTGAGGACATTTGGATTTTAATAAAACCCCTTCCGCACCTCACACGCGTGGGGTGAAGATCCCTTTTCCTCCCGGATGCCAAGCTGAGCGAGAGGATCCCAAAATCCAGCTGGGAGCATCCCTGGAGCAAAACGGATCCATTTCCCTGTCTCCATCTCCCTCTTTTCTCTGTCTCCCTCAAAAAAATTCATCTCTCCCGGGAGAAGAGCCCAGGAAAAGAGGGGTCCACCCCTCCCCAATTTTTTTCCCTTGGGCTCAATGCTGCCCAGGAAAAGAGGGAATTAAGCTGCATTCCTCTTTCCCCCGCAATCACCGGGCGGTTTTTTGGCACAGGATGCCCCTGGGATCGCCCTCCCCGGCCCGATCGGTGCCCGATGGAGAGGGACGCCTTATCGATGCCGGGCTAATCAGCTCTTCCCAAACAGGGTGTCAATCAGGCCGTTATCTCGGCCCCGAGGAGAAAATAAAAGCAGATAAGGCCTCGGCTCTCCGCCTGGGAAAAAAACTAATGGGGACAAGAGGGGGAAAGTGCTCAGCGCCTCTCCCGGGGAGCGATCTTGCCGTGACCTTGAAGGGAGAGCGGGGGTGGCAAAAGGAGCCCGATCCCAAAAATTTTGGATCAGGCAGCACAAGCAGCACCTGCGAATGCTCTCCCCTTCCCTCGCCCTCCCGCCTGAGCAGGGGCTCTCCGGGCGAGAGGAGCCCTGGACAGTGGGGACAGCTCGGGCATCCCCACGGTTCCCTCATCCCGGCCCTTTTTCTTCCTCCCTTTCTCTCAAACTCATTTTTCTTCCTCTCTTTCCTCCTTCCCAAGCCGTTTCGCTTTCTTTCTTCCCCTTTTTCCGTTTCTCCCCCTTTTTCTCGCCCCCGATCCCTTTCCTTGCCCTGCCCTAAATAACGCCGAGCGGCAGCGCAGCCCGGCTGCTCTGTTATATCCAATTTACCCTTTGTATTCCCGGTTACCCACAAATTTCGGGAGCAGGAGACGCTCCCAGGGAGGAGGGGGAATGGCTGCGAACCCCCGACACGGGAACATTCTCTTCTCT
>CM019228.1:12451068-12487048 GCA_009741485.1 Malurus cyaneus samueli | reverse complement strand
CCAAACTGTAACTTCAGGGCCCTGAACTGCGAGGGTGCAGAGGAGAAATCGGTTTTGGAGGGGCAGAGCCTCCCATATCAGCAGCGATATTCGGGAGCAGTGGGATGCCGTGTCCTGCTTCCCGAAGCGCCAGGGGTTTGATTCTGAGGGTAGCAGGTCGCTTCCCTGGAGAGATTTTCCGCACAAACAGAGGTGGGGATCGGGGTAGAATATTTGGGTGGTGTCGGTACTCGGTGTGATAAATCTGATTTTTTATAATTCCGCGTGGGCCTCCATCTGTAGGATCCTATGGATTTATCCCTGTTCCATGGATACCAACAACTGCATACCTGCTTCTCTGTCCTGGGCTTGTGGGCACTAAAAAATCCTGCTTTCATCCAGTGGGGAGAATTTTAGGAGCTCATTTCGTGCCTGCCTGGGGTATTTTGGGGGGCGGCCAGGCGGGTTTACCTGCCCCGTGTGTGTCTGCCAGGCTGCCAGCACAGGGGCCGTGGGTTAAAGCATTTGCCAGCGCATTTTGGGTGGAAAACCGTTCATTTCAAACGAAAAATTATTTTGAGTGGAAAGGAGCCCAGGCACCCCCCCAGGCTGTGGGCACAGGAGCCCCCAACCTCCCCACTCTGCGGGCCCGAGGAGCCGCCGTTCAAGACAAAGTCGATTTTCTGTCATTAATAACTCGTTTCTTCCTTTATAAGAAAAAAAAAAAATCTCGTTCGGATCCAAGATTGTTTTTATGATTCAGTCGGACAAGACGGAACACATGTTAGTTTAAGCAGGTTCATGAAATAGCTGTAAATCAAATAAAGTTTACGAGTTTAGCAGGAAATACTGAAAAGATGGGGAGGGGGGGAGAGAAAAAAAAAATCCTCCGAGGCAGAGAGCAGCAGGCTGAAATAGTCGGTGGAGTTTTGTCCTGCTCTGTGTTTCTCTCTGTTCTCTTGTGCATCTTGCCGATTAAAGGCCTCGAGACCCCGTGTTGGCGCCAAGTGGCATGTTATTAATCAGTTATCCCGAGGTTCAGTCCGCAGAAGAGAGAAATTTAATCACCAGAAACCAGACCCGACATAAAAGAGAAATCTAAAATCAATTCCCGCCCGTCGTCCCGGCTCCCCCTCCCCTTCCCCACCTCCGAAGCGAACAGAACGGGCAGGAGTAATCAAGATCGCGCTCCCTTCTCCTTCTTAATTGCGGCGGGAGAACCGCAAATTTCGCTGAGCTTTATGTTCCCTAAAAGCATTTGGAAAGGAAAAAAAAAAATTATTAAAAAAAAAGCTACAGAAAAAAAAATCCCAACAAGTTTGTCCTGATCTCGCATAAAACATGATGGGGGAGAAAAATCCCAAACGGAGCCTTTTATAATGGAAACGGGGGGTGTGGGACCGGGGGGTGAGGGTCGAAATCCCATTTATCGCTGGGAAAAAGATCTTTGAAGGCTCCCGGACCTGTCGGGGAGGGGTCCCCTCACCCCAAATGCCCCCCAGGCTCTGCCTCTTTCCCCCAGCCCAGGTTTCATTCCGGGATGGGAATTCTGAGGGAAAGCGGGGGTTTCTGTCCCAAAAGCTGCGTGTCCCCCCCACGAGAGCTGAGCGCTTCCTTCGGGCCCTTCCTGACACACCGATGTTTTCCCCATCAACACCGAGGAATTTGGAGTGGGAATTCCCAAATTTGGGTAGGGGTAGGAACAGAAATCCTTGGCCCTCTTTGGTGCCCCGGGCACAGGGAAGGTCCCATCCCCGGGGAAGGAGCGGAGGCGACAGAGGGGCAGAAGGAACCCAAAAATCCCATTCTCTCCCCCAAAATAACCCTGTTTGGAGTCCAGGGGAAAACGGAGAGCCATGGGGACCGGCCCCGCAGCTTCCACGCGTGTTTCCATGGGAATACCGCCCATCCTGGATTTCCTACGGGCTGCGGAGTCGCGCTCGTCCCCCTGGGCTGCGTGAAGGGCACACGGAGGAGCGGCGAGCCGGGGCTATATTTGGAAAAGAATTTGGAAGCCCTCGCAGCAAATCTGTGCCAAAGTACCGGGCCCCTTCCCCGGGGTCGCCCCACGCCCCGTGGCACCGTCCAGGGCAGCGTCCCGCTCCTCTCCAGCCTCGTGTTTATTCCTCGAGAGAGAAACGACGCCAGAAAAAAAAAAAAAAAAAAACAAAAAAACCAAAACTCCGGCGCAAAGTTTTGCCCGCCCAAGCCTCGAGAGAGGCGATTTCGCTGTGCCAAGGCGCTCGCTTTGTGCCAGCCAGATTTGCTTGTTCTGCCCTAAAAAATAACAACACGAGGGGGTCCTGCGGGCCTGGATCTGTGGGGGATGAAGGAGGAACGGCTGCATCTCTGGCCTCCTTCTAACCCAGCGAAACCTCTTGGTATATTTTTTTTTTGTAACGAAAACCATATTTTCCCCGCATTTTTCTCTGCTCCAACAGCCTCTCCAAAAAACCTAGGAAGCAGCCTGTGAGTGGGCTGCCTGGTGGGTTTCTCTTCCCCCCTCCGCTCTCTATCTGCTCGTTTTCCTACAGCCCAAACAGCCTGGAAACCACAGAAAAAATAATCAAAGTGCAGCATGTTTTCCCACAGTAGGAATTCATGTTAGCACTCTCTCCACGTCTTGATCCTCTGTTTGCGTGGGGGGAAGCGGGCGGAGATGCTTTGGGAGGCACGTGTGCGGATGCGGGACGAGATTTGGGGTGTCCAAAAACACACCGGACCCACGCACGTGTCAGCCCACGGCCTCGGGGTGAGGATGGATCCCCGCGGGTCTGAATTATCACTGGAAATACGGGAATATTGGTGGGCAAGTGGGAGTAGAACCAATTTTAGCCCACCCTGCAGCCTGTGGGTTCACATGGGTGCCCCTTCCCCACTCGGTGCTGCCCCAGTAACTCCTCGGTTTCCCCACCTCCCCACCCCGGAAAAACGAGTGGAAAATAAGAGAAAAAAGGAAGATTCGGACTCCCCACCAGGCAGACTGCTGAGCCAGGAGAGCTGGTGGGCTTCGTGGGGATGAGAGCTGAGGGGGAAATGTTTTTGCGAGCCCCCCTGGCTGTCAGGCCCATCCCAAACTCCTCCTCTGTCTGCGCAGCGGCTCCGCTCCCCACGCCGGCTCCCGCAGCTGGGCGGCCTAGGTAGCTCCAGATAAGTGAAAGTGGTATTTTTATAGGCTGATAAAAGGGACTTATCTCGGCTTCCCCGAATCTGACAAAGATTCCCTAATTGGTCATTTGCCCACAGCAGCCTTCCCCAGCCCAGGGCCAGCCCGACGCTATTTTCAGCTTCCAAAAGGGGGTGTCGCGCCCCCCCGGACCCCCTCGGCTGATGCTTGACGGCTTTTTCCTTCCCAAATCTACAGCCACGGCTGCTCCCGCTCACCCGCAGGTTCTGGGGAAGCCCGGCATCCCAAAAAAGAGCAGAGCCCCATGTCCCACACAGCGCATTCCCTCGGGATTGTCCTCCGAGGGTGGCTTGTCCCTCTGACCACCCTCTGTGCCTTGGCCGAACACACCAATAATCTGATTTTCAGTCTTTTAGCGATACCGAATACATTTTATCAGCTGGAAAAAACAAAAAAAAACAAAAAAAAAAAAAAAAACAAAAAAACAACAAAAAAAAACAACCCCAACAACCCATCAAATGTAAATGCACATCCAAGCAGAAAAAGCTCTGTATGGACACAAAACGGGTGGTGATGCTCAGTTCTGCACCAAACTTTCCTCCTCCGAGTTCCAGCTGCCAAAATGAGACGGGAATTTAATCGCTGGGATTAAATACAAGCTGCAAAGCAGAGAGATCCCTTTACCACAGCTCCCCAGGCCGCCCAGGTCCCCTGAGACACGGTGCAGCCTCCTCACCACCCGACTCTGCTCCTCCATCAGCTGAGATTTCTTTTTTCCTTCCAATGCATTTTAGTCACCAAGTTACTAAAAAAAAAAAAAAAAAAAAACAAACAAAAAAACAAACAAAACAAAAAAAAAAACAAAAAAAAACAAACAAAAAACCCAAAAACAACAACAACAAAAAAAAACCCGCACAAAATAATGCGACAAAAACCACAAAAAAAACAAAGTAAGGAGGAGGAAATGCATTTCTGAACACCCAGAGCTTGCAGCCAGCTGGAACCACAAGCCTTGAAACGAGCTGGGAAGTCTCCCACTAAACTTATTTCTCATTTTCCCTTTTTTTTTTTCCTTCCCCCCTATGGAAGGGGGAAGGGACTGTGGGATTAACGGCCCATCTGACCTACCAGTGGTGGAGGGACATGAATCAAACACAATCAAAGGCCCCGGTGTCAGCATTAGCTTGACCCCTCCAACCGGCTCGGGCTGGGCGCTCGGCGGGGCCGGTTCTGGCCAGAGCAGCGTGAACCCTGCCCAGGGGGATTGGTGCCTGCCCAGGGCTCTGCCCAGCCCCGGGGGTTGGGGTGCAGCCCCTCAGCCCAGCGGGGTGCAGGACCCGCGGGGATGGACCCAGCTCTGCCCCGCTCTTGAGGGAAAACAGAACTCCCCCCTGAAACCATCCACTCCACACCATGGAGAAGAGAAAGGCTGCTGAGGGATTGGAGGGCTTTTCAGTGATTTGAAATTTTTTTTTGTTTGGTTTCTTTGTTTTTTTTTTCTCACACATTTTTCTCTTCCATGGCTTTTTCAGTCTGATTTCCACCAGGTGGGTTTGGAAGGAACAGCAATGCCCAGCCCCATGGGAAAAGGCCAAATCGCAGTCCCATCACAGAAACTTGGGATTCACATCCCAAATGTCTCCAGAGCCGGCCTTGAGGCTCAGCAGGTGCTGAGACACGGAGAAACTGAGTTTTATTAAAATCCAAATGTCCCACATCATCTCCAGACACAGGATGGCACCTGAGCACATCCTTTAATACCCTTTTTTCTATCACAGAAAGCAACAAAGAGGAGCACATCAATTATTCCTGAATCAAATCTCCAGCAGGAATGGAGTGGTTTGCCTGTAGGAGCTGATTCTGATAGGGGCATTTTTAGGAAATAAATCCAGTTATTTCTGTTTTCAGTGAACCTTCCCCACCCTCCAAAGGGACACAGAAATCAGCCAGGGATCATCAGCAGGGAAAGCTGAGCTGCCCTGGCTGTGCAGGAGCAGCCCAAAGGAGCTGGACATGGTCCTGTCGAAGTTACAAGCTCACCTTCCATTTAAATGCTTTAAATTCATTCAATTTAATTTAAATTTAAATGGTCACCTTCCATTTAAATTCCATTTTAATGGAAATGGCGAAACCTCCTCTTCTCTCCATCAGGCCCAGCACAAGAAATAAAAACAGCCTCTGTGCACCTTTTAACTTAACCCTGACTCGGGCTTTTAACCTGCTCTTTCCAAATATATATATAAATATATATATATATATATATATATATTTATATAAAAATATATATAAAAATATATATAAAAAATATAAATAAAATAAAATATATATAAATAAATATTTTTTAAAATAGATGCCAACATGCTCTCAGCAACATTTGGCTCTTCAGCTTGACCAGGTCAGTGGCATTAAATCTGGTTATATTTTATGCAGCTACTGGGAATTCCCAGGAGATCTGGGCTGGGAGGGCTGGCATCCAGTTCTCTCATGGATCACCCTCCTCCTGCCTCTCTCCAGAGCAAAGCTGCCATCAAAAGCAAGCTCAGCATGCTCAGAAATCAGCCAGAGCTGCCTGAGAGGGAATTCAGAGCGGGGATGTCTCCCCAGAGCAGGTTTGGGGCCAGGCAGAGCTGGAACCCTTTGCCCTACATGGGATGTCACTGCTGGACAGTGACACTCCCAGGGATGCTGGGAACACCACACTGGTCACAACCCTCCCTCTGTCAAAGCTTCCCTGCCCCCAGATTTCAGTGGAGATGGGATTGCACTGCCCCAGCTGCCTGTCAGACACCTCCTGTGGCCAGAGAGGCTCCTGAGCTCAGCCAGAGCAGAGCCCAAGGGGCTGGGATGGAGCAGGAGGGACAGATTCGCTATGGAAGTCTCCAGCCAGAGTCATCTCGTCCCAAATATCTCTCCCCTGTTTTCATGGAAATATCAGAACCTTGCTTATGTCACCACTGTCATGACAAATTCCATGACAATTCCATTCAATTCTTCAAATTCCCATCAATGCCCCTTTTGTTTTCCGTGGGATTGAAATACCCACATTTCTGACATCTTTTGGGAGCCCTGGGGTGAAGAGCTGCTCTCATCCCGCTCAGGAGGTTCCCAAATGGATCAGTGATGTCTGTGCAGTCCCTAATGCATCTCTGACCTTATTACACCTGCGGTCTCGGGGCCAGCAGCTCATCCACACCTCCAGATTTTCCCACACCAGTGTCCAGTCATGACAGCCCAGATTGCCCCTCCTAATAAAGGCAAAATTTCAGCATCTCAGAGAGAAAATCCCAAGACCTCTCTGTGATTTTGACTCATTTTTTTTAACAATTGTGAGCCTATCTGTAAAATGACAGAGTAGGTTGATGTTTTTTGTGATGATGGTGGGACAAGTGCTTCGAGATTTCACTGTGGGCTCGTCCTCTATGAAAATAAGGGATTTCAGCATCACAGAGCTCTGTAAAAGGATGGGAAGGAAGCAAAACAGGCTCTGTTCTTCCCTCCCAGCCCCTCTTAATTCCATCCAGAGCACAGAACTGGCTGCGTTAGCAAGGCTGGAAGCTCTAATTTGGATAAATCTTTCTGGCAAACGCTCTAAAATCCATCTGCTTCCACAGACTGCAGCCTCAGAGAGCTCTGACTGCTGCCTGAGCTGAGAACAGAGGAATCAAAGAGATGAAAATGAGAGAAAAAGGGTCGGGTCTGCAGAGAAAGAAGCAAATTTGCCTTAAGAATGAATCCTTAGCCTCGTCAGGCTGAAGTGGCTCTCAGGACTTTACAAGCCCGTGCATCAGAGAGAATTTCATCATTCACACAGAGCAGCTGCTTTATGCTCCACCAACCCTGAGCGAGGTTCCTCAGGCCAGGAGATTGAGGGAACAGCCACAAAATCTCCAAAAACCGATATTGATTATAAAACATCGACCCACAGGCTCCTGCAAGGAAAAAAAAAAAAAAAAAAAAGTGGCTCCAGTGAAATAATGCCTCATTTCCCAGGAAATCTGGGTCCTCCCTCTGGCAGCAGCCAGGTTGGGTGGGATGGGGGTCCCTCACTCATCCCAGAATCTCTCCAAATCTCCGCAGCCTTCCCATTTCTCCTTCCACGGAAACCTCCGTTCGGCCGGTTTATGGGATGATGATGACAACATGTTTCTCCTAAATAAAATCCATTTTTAAAGAGTACATATGCAATTACTTTGAGTTTTGGCCTGCATTCAGGAAAGCGTTTCCCCTCGGGTCAGATTTGGCAGGGACTGGTGGGGTTTTCTTGCTTTTCCTCTGTAGGGTGGGCCATGGCCCACTTCCTAAGACCGTCTGGACATTTTCACCTCACAATTTCCCTGCTACTGCTGGGACCCAGGACACTGGCAATGCCCTTGATCTCTCCTGCGTGTTCGAGGCTTTGTGGCTTTTCCTCTTTTGTACCGAGGGTCTTAAATTTGTTATAAGGTGTCGGGAAGTGTTTTACAGCCTGCAGCATGCGGTGGACGGGCTGGGGACCCCTCTGGGTTAAGCAGCTTTTGCGTGGTCACCTGGAATTGGGAGAGCCTGTGCTCCTGGGCTCCCTTCCCAGGCTCTGCCAGCTCTCCCTGATCCCCCAGGAGCAGGGCTCTGGATTTACACCCTGAGCAGGTCAGGTGGTACATTTCCCTTCGCTCTCATTTGAGGTGCAGTGCTCACAAACCAAGGTGAGAGGAGATATTGGGATCGTAAACAAGGTGGGAGTCCCGGGAAATTATGGGAAATTGTGGAATTTGGGCTCTGCTCCTGTCTTGCAGGACCTTTCCCTCCTCATTCCTCCTCCATCAGACCACACTGGTTACCCCAGGCTCACCTGAAGTCAGGAGAGAGGTGTTTTATCTCCTCCTTGAACAGAATCCTGTGCAGCTCAGCCCTAAATCGCTAAATTCCAGCCCAGTGCCCATGGATCAGGGATATTTTATGGCTGAGGCATCATTTCTGCCTGATCCGAGTTCTTCTGGTGATCATGTCCCATCTACCTCTCACCAACAGCAGCAATTTTGGTTAAAGCTCCTTCAGAGCCCTACAAACCCCAACCTACAGAGGTTCAGCTCCAAGATCTCCTCCAGAAACCCCAAATTCCCAATGGATTTTGGACAGGATTGCTAGTGGTTTCGCTTGGGATCAAGCTTGGTGTTTGGCTCAAGTCCTGAGCTCCACGGGCTCTGCACTGGCAGAAATCTGCTCCGAAAATGCCACTGGGAACATTCCCTGCTCCTGCTCCCAGATCCAACGAGCAGCACAGACACTGCTCCCCCCGATCCTCCAAAGAGCAAACAAACCAGCACACAAATGCCAAAACATTCACTGCTCCCCAAATCACTCAGACTGCTGCTAATTAGCAGAAATTTACAGCAGCTGCACTACTGGAAGTGAGCTCAGCCTTCAGCCCTGGAAATGAGCGGGGAGGATAATTTTGTTCAATTTTTCTGGACTTACAGAAATCTCCAGGAATGTTCCGACAGACTAACTAACCTCAGCAGCATTTCTAAGCCTCCTTTATTCCGCTCCTGCTGGGCTAACCGTGAAGCTCCAGGGCACGAAATCCACAACTGCAATCCCTGTACATGGCAAATCCTGGAATGTGAGACCAGGGGACCACAGAGGAGAGGGCGTGGAGCTCCCTGGTCCGGTGTTCACTCCTCGTTCATCAGCTCTTCCCGATCAGTTCAGATCGATGCTGAGAGACAGCCTGCGAGGGAGGAGCTCCTCACGTTTGGATTTCGTTTCCCGGTTTCCTGGTGGAATTAGCGAGCAGTGATTTTCTGCGTGCCTGGTGAAGGCTGCGTCTCGACAGAACAGAATGCAATACTTTCTTTTTTTCCTCTTTCCTTCTTTTCCTCTTTTTTTTTTTCTTTGTTTTGTTTTGTTGGATTTTTTTTTTCTTTTTTTTTTTTTGCACAGAGCAGATCTAGATCTGTTTGTCACTGCCTTTTGGAAAGCTGGAAATGTGGCCTGGAGAATACAAGCCTGAATAACACAATAATTAACCAGGAGGAGCGTGCAGTTCCCATCAGGGTTTGCTATCACCCACCTGCCTGATGGGTCCTAGCAAGACAATAGGGCTTCCGTAAATGAAATAAAATAGAAATAAAATAGAAATAAAATAGGAATAAAATAGGAATAAAATAGGAAAAAAATAGGAATAAAGTAGGAATAAAATAGGAATAAAATAGGAATAAAATAGAAATAAAATAGGAATAAAATTGAAATAAAATTGAAATAAAATATTAAAAAATAGAAATAAAGCAGAAATAGAAAGAAATAGAAATAGAAATAGAAATAGAAATAGAAATAGAAATAGAAATAGAAATAGAAATAGAAATAGAAATAGAAATAGAAATAAAGTGTGGTCACTCCCCTAAAGGGGAGTGGCCAGCAGATCATTTTGCCACATGGAGTCCCCAACTATTGTGTTCTAACAGACTTTCCTCCCTGAGTAATCCCTTTCAGACCCCACTTTTTGCTCCAGAATGGGGGGAAATCCCATAAATATCTGATCCCAACGATGGGATCGTGCAGGAGCAGCAGGTAGGGAGCCAGACACGATGATAAGCCATACATCTGGCATGTGAGGATCATCATGGCAGTGGAATTACCATTCCCCAGCCAAGTTTCACGCTTTGGGGAGTTGTTTTGACGTGCTGTCAATGCCGCACCAGAATAACCTGATTTATTTCCCCCGTTCTCTTTGAAAAGGTCTATTTGGTGCCATTTATTTTGCGCTCACTTACTCGCCATCCTATCAGGAGGTGGGGGGTCAGCAGGGTCACTCCTGAGAGAGTATCACGTTCTGTAAGGAGCAGAGAGAAGGCTCCGAGTTAGTGGGAAGGGAAGAATTCATGCTGGGGCCTCCTTTCAGCCTCTGCTCTCCCACAGCGGGCTCGTAGACCTCTTCCCTTCCCACATCCTTGCTCTTCCTTTCAGATGGAAAAGCCAGTTCCACTGTCACTGATATCCCACCGGTGTCAATCCCTCCCCTGCTTCGGTTTTGCTTCATTTTCACCTCTGCTGATCCTTGGCTGGGAATTCTCAATCCGGCCTTCGTGTATCACACAATAAAATCCTGCAGAGTTTTTTTCTGTCTTTGGACCTGAAATGGATGTCGGGTCCCAGGAGGCTGCGAGAGGAACTGGAGGCACAAGAGTGGATAGGAGAGGGATGCATTGCTCATTTCCACAGAGTTGGGGTCATTACCACAGGCTGAGGCGATTTTAGGGGTAAAATACGTGGTGAGAACCCATAACTGGTGTACACACGCTCATAAACACAGCGCTCCCACTGGTGCCCAGTTTGTGTCAGTTTGGCCACACTGGTTTTGCTCTGGGATGGCAAATCTCGTGTCGCAGCCAGGAAGGAGCTCCCTGGGCAGAAACCAGGGAAGCAGAAAATTGTGGCCAGAGATGTGGGGCTGAGCTACCCTGAACCCACAAACCATGGCAGCGAAAGTGAGCTCTGTAATCCCAACGCAGCAACTTCAAAGGCAGGCGACAGGAGAGACCATCAGTGAGTGATGGGACCTTTTCCTTCTGGAGCAGGGCAGGATGGGCCAGGAATAGGGACAGCCAGAGCCTGATGGATCCATCTGCAGCAGGAGGAGCAGCCCAGGGGAGCAGGGAGCACAGGCATCCATCCAAAGCACTCTACTGGAGCAGCAGCAGCTCGGAGCCGCTCGGTAGCCAGGCAGCATCTCCCTCCCTCCCTCCGGATAAATCCCGTTTTATCACACCCTGCCTTCTGCACTCTTCCCATCAGTCAGGAATATCCCCTACACGAGCGGCTGAGGCTCCAACGGGCCCGTTTCAACCGGAGCCTTCAGCTGGCACCTTTGCTTTGTTTAGCTGGTGAGTCGGGGGGCATCGGGGCCGGGGGTGGCCGGGCATTGGATCTCGGAACAAGGCGAGCTCCACTCACAGCTGAGAGCCAGCACTTGACACTCGTCTGCCTCCATCCTCGCAGCCCTGCCCAGCCTGGAGGCCTCCATCCAGTTAATCACCCTCACACTTGATAGCTACTGCCTGCCCAGCTGTCCCGCTGTTTCCAAACACGTGGAGCCGCTCCTCCCCGCACAGGAGTGAGTGTCTCGGGAATCGGGGCAGCGCTGCGAGAGTTATGCGTGGTGGAGATAAGCACCGAGGCAAAGTAGAGGTGTTCATGCAAAAGATCTCCTTTCCCTCAGAAAAAGAGAAGTGGTGACCTCATTGGCTCAAAAAAACCCCAAAAAAACAAAAAACCAAAACCTAAAAAAAATCTCACTAAAATAAGAAGCCAACGGTCAAAAATAGAAAGAATAGCACCCCAGAATGAACAACACAAGAACCCAAGATCATGATCCAAGACAATGTAAAAATAGCCACCGAGTCCCAGGGAAAAGAGGGAGATATTTCCAGCCTGCACCGTGCAGAATTCCCTCTGGAAACACAGACGGGGTTACTTCATTTCCTCTGCAGCTTTTGCTGAAATATCCAGCATCACAAAAGCCCCCTCTCTGCACTGAGAACACAACTGTTGAGTGCATGAGCTCTGCCCACATCACATCAGGCCCTTCTCCGTTCAGCCGCCAGCCTCTTCTGACTGCCATCCCCATTGGCGAGAGGAGGCAAAGTTGAACTCAACAGCTGATTTTGACGGTCCTTTATTTGCAAATCTCCCTGTCTTTCAAAGGCATTTCAGCTACAAAACTTTTCTGAATCCGAGAAGAAACCTCTCCCCAATTCCTGCATCTGTCCAGAGTGAGGACTTCCCTAGAGGAGGAATGGAGCTCATGGAGGAGGTTTCTCCTCCCGTTCCCTTCTGACTCGGCCTCTTTTCCCATTCCCATTATTCAGTCTGAGCTCTTCCACATCTTTATGTAAAATCCAGCTGCTCTTCCAGTCTTTCCTACCCAGACCTGTCTCAGCTTCCACTCACTGCTTCCAAAGCTGCCTAAGAACCATTTCCCAGTCCGTGTGTTCCTCTTAAATTAATGCAGTGGCTAGAAACAAACATATAAAAAAAATTTTAAAAGAGAGGGAGGAAAAATGACAGCTGAGCTCATAGATGAGTTCGCAGGACATAAATCGAGAGGCAGGGCTGATAACCAGGGCTGTAAAACCGAGAAAGGCTGGGTTTTCCAGAGGAGGAAGGTGTGGGCAGCGGGGATGAGGGCCACGCTGTGGTACAACACCCAGGCTGGTTGAGATCCCCAAACCGATCTCCGGGAGACAGGAGCTGAACAAATCCTTCAGCACCCTCCTTAATTACTCCTTTTATGGCGGTGTTTTAGTTGCTCCAACGGAGGCTGCGAGGGGATTAGCAAATAACGCTTTCCTTTGTTAACCTCCCCGCCCGCTTCTGGCTGCTCTGGCACCCTCCAAAACAAACAGAAAGCACGCGAATAAATAAAGGCTTCAGCAGCTCCACGAGGTGTCGGAACGAGAGCGGTGAGAGAACACCCCCAGGATTCCCTTTATGGGATCGCTTCCCGGCAGGTCCCATAATGACAGGGGAAGGGACCGCTGGGTGTTTGTCCTTTCTCTGGCAGGGTGACAACAGCTCCTGAGAGAGGCAGGATGTGTCCCTGCCCTGCCAAGGAGAAGACATCCCGTCCTCCACCTGACCTCGGGAAGAGCTGGAAAGGCTCCCTCACCCTCCTGGGGGTGGATCTCAGCCTGCTTTATCCCCTTCCATCTCCCCTGCTGCAGGTTATGAGCCAGGACAGCACCAAAAAACTCATCCAGGGCTTTTTTTCTCCACTCCCCACTCTGCATCCACATCCCAGCCCTGTTTCTTGCGATTTGCTCTTCCCCGTAGCGAGGGAAACAGGGAAAAAAGGGAGTTTCGGTGCCCAAACCTCAAGGTCCTTCTGAGAGCTCTCTCCTGCCGCAGAAAGTCCCTTCATCATCCCTGAGATTCACATAAAAGCAGTTGAGGTTAATATCGGAGAAGCCAAACTATAAACTGAGAATTACGCTGCAGCCTAAATAAATCATCGCCTCCGCGCCCGGCTCTGTGGCTGGGTGGGGAGAGAAGGGAGAAAACCCCTCGGACTTCCCGGGGACTGGGAGAGAGGGGACGAGGCATTTGGGGTCCGAACGCTCAGAGGCCTCATCCCGTTTGCTGGGCTCAGCCTCCTCGGAGAATCTGTCCCGGTTTTTGGGGGGTTTCTGGAGGGGGAGCCTCCCGCCGGCACCCCGGGGCCGCTTCCTCCCTCCCTGCGGGAAATGTCCCTCTAATGATTCCCCCGCCTCGCTGCTCTGCAGTTTGTCAGCCTGCCTGACTTGGAGCCATCGTGCATCTGTTTCGCCTAGAGAGCCACGCTCGCCTACGTTTTAATAAACCCTATAATTTACACATTTCCCTCATACCCTGTAATTTCACCACCCCGAGACGCGGCGAAGGGAGAAAGCGCAGAGCTGGGAGCAGCTCGCTGAGAGCGCTGCCAGAGAATCGAGAAATAAGCACGAGGGCTTAAATCTGCAGCAGTAAAATAATCCAGGGGAGGGAGCCAACAATGACTGCAAAATAAACATCTCCCCCTGCGAAAGCCCGCGGCCAGCCCCGCTCCTCGCAGCCCGGCGCTGCCAAGAGATCGGCTGCGCTGGGAAACGCGCCTGAGGACTCCAGGAAAAAAAAAATGGATGTGGGTTATATGGACCCCTTTTATAAGGCAACTGTTAGCGGTAACTAAGTTTAAATTTATATGTTCAATAAAGTCTCTTTTCCCCCCACTCCCCCACCCCATTCCCTTTCCAAGTGCCAGAACCACTCAAGGAAGCCGACACACGCTTCCCATTTGAAAATGTGTTATTTGAGCATTTTTATTCTCCGCTTTTGTTCTCGGGGGCTGCAGCCCCTGCGAAGGGAGGGGGGCGTTTGTGCGCCGAGATCAAAGCGGCTCCGTGTATACACACACTCGTGCAAATTATGTATTTGTGATCAAGTAACGCAGCATCGGGGAAAGCCAGGCGGGCATGTGGGAGAGTGAGATATTTACACAGGCCTGGCCAGAGGCAGAGGCATTATTTTAAGTGTTTTTCGCCGCTGCCAAGTCATCTGTTCACATATCCGTGTGTGCGCGTAAAGATGATGGAGAGAGCGGCTCGCCAGAGCCAGGAAATTCAGAATTAAACCCCCTCCAATTCGCAAATGCATCTTGCCGGCGATCCTGGAGCACCCTCCGAAATCTGTCCCCTGTCAGAGTCCCTGTCCTGGCGAGTCACGGTCACTCAGGTCCCAGGACTGCAGCGGGTCATTCTCCCTTTCCCAGCGCAGCTTTATGGCCCACATAAATGGATGTATATATTTCCCCTATAAAGACGCGACTTAACCCAAGGATCTCGGGTTCTTCGGCACCAGGGAGAATAAATTTAAATAAAAAAAAAAAAAAAGGAAATAAAATGACAAAAAAATTAAAAAGAAATCTGCGCTGTGCAGCATTCCCCAAAAGGGAAATGGAATTCTGTCACTGAGTCTTGGGGCTGGAAGGGCAAAAAATGGAGGTGAGAAGGGAGAACCGAGGGATCTCGAGGGCCCGTCTCTTCCTGCTGCGAGGGATAATTCCCTCTTGGCTTTTTCCCCTGGACGAGGAGAAAACTCCCCCCAGCCCACTCCGGGGGCCGGGAGCGCCCGGACAGTCCCGCTGCAGCTCCCTGGGGTGCGGCGAGTGAAGCCCGTCCCGGGGCACCCCAGGAAAAGCAGGATCGGAAAGAGGAGAGAGGGAGAAGCCAATTCTGGCAGCGTGTTTACGATGTAAAATTCCGATAAAACTCGCACTGAAATGATTTCGAACTCAAGCCGGGGCGGGAGGGGCTCCCATCGATTGGAAATGTCCTTTCCAGATGGGTGGCTGCCGGAGGAGCCGGCGGGAGGCTGGGTGGGGAAGGCTCTCCGAGGGATTGTGAAGCAAAAAAATCCCTGCTCTGAGCCAGCACGAAGCCTGGGAGGCGCGAACACAGCGGAGAAACTCCAAAAACGAGACGGAAAAGCGCGGAGGGAGAAACGGGGTGTTCCTCTGCGGGGAGAGCGGGGAGGGGACCCGGGGACCCCGAACCGCAGCGCTCCTGCCTGGGACAGAGCCACACAGCCCCTCGGAGCATCCCAGGCCAGGCTTCTCCCCCCTTCTCCTTGCACTCCATCCGCATTATTATTAGCAGTATTTTATCCTAGGAAAAACAAACTCCCTCCCTTCCCACCGCACACCGGGGGTTGAGGGGTAAAGGGGGTGGCAGGCCCAGATAACAAAGCAGCTGGTGTGGAACGAAGTTGTAAGGAAATAATTGATATGTAATGAGGCTGAGTGAATCTATCCCAAAGAAAATATTGCGTAAGCGGTTATGATTAAACGTGCCCGGGCGAAAGGCGCTCTCATAAAGGAGTAATGGAGCTAAGGAAACAAATGATCATTGGGAATGTTAAACACAGAGGGGCATTTCATCACACAAACATAAATTCAGCTTGAAAGAGACTTAAGGGAAAGAGCAAAAAAAAAAAAAAAAAAAGAAGAAACCCCCCCCCCCGCCCGCTACCCTCAGGTTGTGCGACGGACGCTGTTTGAAGATGCTGGAAGTGCGGGGAGAAGAGGGAGGTTGGGGATCCCGCTGGAGAAGGGACCCGATCCTGCCTCATGGAGCAGACCAAATCTCATCCTCGTAGCCCTCTGTTCCGCACGTGTGACCAGCCCTCTCTCCTTCGGGTCACCCCCACCCGCAGCTCCCCGGATCGGGGCCGGATCCTTCCTCCAGCAGCGCTTCCCGCATCCCCCGACTGCCCCATTTCCCATTCCCCACCAAGGGACATCCCCTACCAAATTCCGGGTCTTTCCTCATTTTTGTTTAAAGCGAGAAAGGGAAAATTAAAAATTCAGTTGCACGGGAGAAACAAAACAAAAAAAAAAAAAAAAAAGAAAAATAAAGAAAAGAAAAAAAACCCCAAATTGCCAGAACCTCGCTTCCTTTTAACAGCGCTCTCCCGTCCGGATAAATCCCGTTTCCAAAGCCAAGGAGCGCGGCCGCACGGTGGGAAAGTCGCAGAGCTCATTCCAGGGCCAAACCTCCGCCTTTGGAGCTGGCGGCTTTACAGGAGGCAGCGTGCGCTTGGCTGGAGCCCTGCGCGCACTCCGGCCTCGGAAATTCGTTAGGACAGAAATCATTCGCTGTCCCGACTGCTTTTGGGGGCATTTTGGCTCCGGGGATACCCAGCACAGTTCCGCTCCCACCCGGCTGCAGCACAGGTGCCGGCTTGTTATTGAGCATTTTAACCAATTTCACTCATTATTCTCATTTTTTTCTCCCTCTAACCCCAGCTGAGGGTGTTCGCACCCAGGCGGGGCTGCAGGACCGACCCTGCTGTTGCCCCATATCCGAGCTGTTTTGGGGGCTCCGTGGACTCGTTTTCGTTCGAATTAAATCCGGGGAAGAAGCGGGGGGAAAGAAGAGATACGGAAGATATTTGCGTAACAACTTGAAATAATTTCCCCGAGAAAAAAAGGAAATGTGGGCAAGAGTTTATCAGGCAGTTCCCTTTGCCAGCATGTTTAAAATGTATAAGTAATTTTAAAGTGTGTCTTCACTTAATATATTTTCCCCTTTCTCCTTCAGATGACAAGGAAGACCAGTGATTGCAAGATGTCTACAGATAGCGCCCTTTAAGAGTTTCCACATTGTACGGTCGGGGGGGGAAAAAAAAATGTGTTTGCGGTTCCTCCGTCCCTGCCGACAACTTTTCTTAGTCTGGGTTTACGGCTCCTATTGTTCGGGCTGAAGGGCGGATTTAAATTACACCGTTTCCCCCCAGCCAAAAACGGGAGGAGTGGGGGAAATTCGGGAGCGTTCTGGTGGAGGGAAAAGATTTATTTTAAAAATGTGTGTGGGGGGGGGGAAATAAGGAACGGATTGCCTCAAATCGCCCCCGAAGTGACTCCCCGTAAATCCAGGTTTAGCGTGGGTTTGGCTGGTTTTGATGGGACTTTTTTGGGGGTGTTACAGACTCATTGAAGTTTGGAGGGTTTTTTGGGGGGATGAATAAAGCGTTTTGTAGGGAATAGGAACGAGGCATCCCTGATCTTGGCAGACGAGGGTTGCTAGAGGATTAAAAACCAGTGATCGCTACCAAATTAGAGCCGCTCGTGAGCGAAATTACAACAGAAGTAACATTAAAAAAAAAAAAAAAAAATCCCCACACCCACAAATTTTTCTTTTTCCCTCCCCTTTGGAAAACCAGACCAATTCACTGTTTTCCACACAGAAAACCTTTCTCCTTTCCTCTCTCCCTGATTTAAATCACAAATCTCGCTCGCAATGCACTTGCTGGGACAAACCCTGCGGTTCCTTTGGCCAGGAAGATCTCCCGGGCGGATTGAGTGTCTGGAGAGTTTTCGCAGGACCTTCTCCATCCCGGAGAGAAGATGTGTCATTTCTGATTTCCTCCCTGGCTTTTTAAAAGGGGGTGCAGGGAGCCCCCTCAGCCACCCCGAGCTCAAATCAAAGCTTTAAAACAACCTTTAAAGCCAAAGGAGCAACGGGCCAGCTCGTTCCTTGGGTTTCGTAGCGAATATTGAGATTATCTGGGGAAATTAGCCGAGGTTTCTGCAGGACGGAGCAGCCTCGCAAAGAGGATGGAGAAAATTGCCCTGGGCTCCAGGAAAATCGATTTGCTTGGAGCAGTCGGCGGCGGCAGGCAGGAATTTGCTTGGGCACCTACAGAGGAATCAGGCAGGAGAAATCGGAATTTCGGAGAGATGCGTTGACCCGCGGGTTTCCCACTGCAGCCCTGAAACCGAGAGCAAACCGGGGCTCTTGAGCTGCCAAATATTTGATTAATTTGGTTGAGTTTAGGAGCGAAGATCATTTAGGATTCTGAATTCATTTTATCCACACACTGGCGAATGTAAGGCGGAAGATACTCACGTTTTAGGCTTATTTCAAACTCTGCCGTGACACGCGTTACCCTCGCTACACAAACTCGATTTTAATTCTCCAGCCACCGTTTCACTTCAAAGTGAAATCACCTTCAAAACTTCAAAACCCACCCCGATACAAAGCCGTTATTTCACCGATGTAACGATTCACTTCATCCCTACCACCGCTTTTAATTTTTGTGAATGTAGGGAGACGGGCGGGGAGGCACCTTGGAGCTCTCGGGCAACGGGAAAATCCTCGAAATGCGTTTTTCCTGACCGATAATATTTAATAAAAAGAAATAAAAAAAAGAAAAAATAAAACAGCAACCCAAACCAAAGCAAATATTCGTTCATCCCCGCGCCCCCGAGTTATTCCTAGGGTTTGGGGATGCTGGGAGCTCACCCGCCCCCGCCACCCACAAAAGATCAGAGACATTTATGTCACTCGATAGAGCACCCAGACCGTGGTTATGCGGTTCTGTGGTTTTGTTATTTACGGGGAGGAAAAAGCAGAAATAGGAAAGGAATATTTATATATTATACTATTTAATATGTTTATTTATATATTTATATTATATTTATTATTTTTATATATATATAATATTATATATTTATAATTATAATTATATATTTATAATTTATATTTATATATTTATATATTTATATTTATATATTTATATAGAGCTAATTCTTGGCCACGAACAGCCGCGGAAATGCGGGCAGATCCCTGGAAGGGCCGGAACAGCTCTCCGAGCCCGCGTGTGCTCCGAGCCTGGCTCCCTGCGGGAATGGTGCGGGAAAGGTGCGGGAATGGAGAATGGTGCGGGAATGGTCCGGGAAAGGTGAGGGAATGGTGCAGGAATGGCGAATGGTGTGGGAAAGGCGCTGGAATGGTGAATGGAATGGGAATAGTGCTGGAATGGTGCGGAAATAATGCTGGAATGGTGCGGGAATGGTGAATAGTGCGGGGATGGTGCGGGAAAGGTTCGGGAAAGCCTCCCCTCCGCCCCCGGGCTGGATCTCCCTGCTCTCCCCGTCCCCCGTAGCCCGTGGCAGGGAAGAGCCAGCCCCACTCATTCCGTGCCAAATTCCGAACACGCAGCACAAACCGTCGCGTTGGAAAACAAAAGCAGCGGAAAATAGCAATAAAATCGAGAAGGGAAAAAAAAAAAAAAAAAAAAATCAAACTCCAAAGGTTTGTGCCTTATCCAGTCAGGGGTGCTGGGTGCCACCGACGGCTCAGGGAAGGGGAGGCGGGGAAAGGGGATGGGTTTCTCTTTGATGATTTCCTAAACAATCCCTATTATTAATTTCTTCACCAACCAAGGGTGAATTTGGGCTCAAAATGGCAAGGTTTGCTTTTCAAAGAGGAACGTGAGATCAAAACACCTGTTCTACATTAGCCCTCTCCCACCTCCCTTGTAAATGAAATTATTTAAATAATGAAAAAAATTATACGAGAGAGAATAAGAGTATTGTTTTTCTCTCCTGACATATGGGATCAGAGCTGGCAAAGCGGGCATCACTTCAGGTGAATAAATTCATAATAAAGTATTTGAGGAGTGACATGGCAACTTCTACCAGAGCATCTTGAGGGCACATTCGCTCCCAAAACCTGCCACCCCAACCCAAAAATCTCAAAATTTCCCAAAGTCTTTCCCCAAACTCCTCTGGTGGGGATGGACAGCGAGCCCAGAAGCAGCGGCCGAACACTCCCAGCCCTTGCACCCCGAATTCCCCGCAGCCACGGGGGAGCTCCTAAAACCTCCCTGTACCCACGGGCGGCTCCCAAAGCCTCCCCGCACCCACGGGCGGCCCCCAACACCTCCGTGCTGTAGGATCCGCCCCACAGTGGTGCCGTGCCCACCCTCCCTCTGGCATCCCCACGCTCCCACCCATGCCAGGCTGACCCCACGGTGCCAGCCCCAGCCGAGCCGTGGGGCGGTGCCCGGGCAGGGGGGGCTCAGCGGAGCCCCTTTACCTTGGCGGGGGCTCGGCAGGGATCTCCTGGATGCCGAGCTGCCCTGGCAGAGGGCCGCGCTGGCTCCCGGCCCTATTTCCGCTTGTAACTACGAGGGGACACTGGCGGGCCCCGATAAGGTATCGCCGAGTGGCGGTCAGCACCTCACCGCGGGCTCCCCGGCCCCGCCGGCAGCCGGCCCGGCCCGGCGGGGAGATGTCGAGGCATTTCTGGGAATAATCACATCACACAAGCGCTTACATTCCGGCTTCCTTGCTCTTTATCCCTACCACCGAGCTTGAAGTCACACCTTCTCCCGGATTGTTTAAGGTCCCGGGGTTGGGGAGGGGGTGGGTGGCACTCGGTGGTTGTTAATCTCGACGGTTCCTCCAGGCCAATAAAAGGAACGTGGTCAGAAATTTCTCCTTTTCCACCAAAACCTCTCCTTCTGCCCCCACGCCAACCCCTCACCCTCGCTGTTTGTTTTTTTGCTCGGACTTCGGGGTCTGCAAGGTTGGGGAGAACGGAAAACTGCTCGAGCTGAGCTGCAAAATAACAAAAATACTTTGTTTGCTCCTTGCAGGCACAGAAGGGTCCTGGTATATGCACAGACATTGTGGAAAATGCACCTGGAAAGGAGAATTTAGAAAAATATCTTATCCACGTGCATTGAAAGAGGTTTCCCAAAATGCAGCCGAAGGCCTTAAACCTGCAGCATCCGGGAGATTTGATAAATGTGCTGATATGAAAATAATCAGCAGGAAATATTTGTGGGCGTGTACACACAAATACCTTTTTGAACATTGTACATATCCAGACATTGATCTTAATTAACCTGAGATCTCAAAACCCTGAATGGTGGGATTTGGGCTGGGAATTGGGTATTTCTCTGCTGTAAATTGCTCTGGAAATTCACGTTTTATTACAGATTCTCTTCCATCGGGCATTTTGCTCTGCGTCCCCTGTGGTCTCTGTGCAGATTGCTGTGGCTTTGTGCCACCACCTGCTGCACTCTGAGCTCACCTCATCATCCCCTTCATCGGGATCTACTTGGGATTCTTAAAAATCATCCTGATCCCTTCTCATCCTGTCACCCCCTTCTTTGGGATTGACTTAGGATTCTTAAAAATCAGTCTGACCCCTTCTCACATTGTCATCCCCTGTATTAGGAACTGTTTGGAATCTTTAAAAATTAACCTGATCCATTCTCATCTTCTAATCCTCTTCACTGGGATTGACTTGGGTTCCTTAAAAATCAACCTGATCCCTTCTCACCTCATCATCCCCTGTATTGGGATCTTTATGGAATCTTTAAAAATCAACTCGATCCCTTCTTACTTCATCATCTCTTCATTGGAATTGACTTGGGATCCTTAGAAACCATCCTGATTCCTTCTCACCTCATCATTGCCTGTATTAGGATCTGTTTGGAATCCTTAAAAATCAGCTGATTCCTCTGTTTCTGTTTCCTACCAGGCACTCAACTTTTCCATTGAGCAGCAGAATGATTTCTGTGGGCTTTTCCCCACACTTAAGATATTGGGGTTTACTGCTTTACAAAAATGGTGATTTTGGGGCTGGTAGTGAAACATCCAGCACTGACACACTTAAAAAAGGTAAAATCAGGCAGGTGGAGGCAAAGTGATTTCTGCCTGAGGGCAAACCTTTGGCAGTGCCCTTGATCCCGCTGTCATCCATCCCATCCTTCATTTAATTCTCTCTTTCCTCCTGTAACAACCCCGGAACTGCCTCTTTTTCCTGTAGGTCTCAGACCAAACCAGTCACCCCATCCCAGAATGACTCTGCTGTTTTCTAATAAATAACCAGAGCATGTGTGCACCATGCCTATGGCCACAAAACCCCGGCCTTTGGCTGGGATTTCTGCTCCTCACTTCGTGCCAGCAATAATAACAATAATAATAACAATAATAAGAACGCTGCTTTGTGGGTTCAGACCTGCCAGGAAGGCACTAAGCCAAGTGTTACACTTGTGGGAGGTATCTTGCAGAATGCTCCAAGGATCTTTTGTTGGGTCTGGCCTTATTTAATATTTTCATTAATGATCCTGTAAATGGATTACACAGCTCATTAATAAAACTGGCAGATGCTACCCAGTTTAGGGAACTCGTGAAAGGCATGAGAAGATTAAAAAGGGAAGGAAAAATGATAGCGAAAAGTGGGAAGAAAGGCCAGAGAAAGAGCCCAAAATCATTTGTGGCGATGATGAAATTCAGAGAAAGGTGGCTGGAGGATTATTCAAAATCCAGATTCTTTAATTGTGGTTTTATCCACAATCCAGTAAAAATAAATTATTAGTCCCAGAGAGGGATGGGGCAGGAGGGGAGCCTGGAGTTTGTAGGGAGGGGTGACAGGAGGGTAGGGACCACAGCGGGAGCCCTGCTCACACCCCGAGGGGGGACATGGAGACAGGTCTCCACTGCTGAGCAGGGCCAAAAAACCCAGAGAAGGGTCAGAAAACAACAAAAAGAACTGCTCGTGCGGAAAAAGGTAGGAGACACTTTTAATTTAGAGGGTTAGTGCAGAGAAAATCCCACATCTTTTGGGGTTCCCTGTGTTTGTGGCGAGGCATCATCAAATCGATCTGGATCACTCTGAGTTTGGGACAGTGATGCAGGAGACACCAGATCACAGAAAATATCAGAAATCTGATAATTTTGGAGCTTGATTGCCCATCTTGTGGAGCTCTGAAAATAACTTCAGCTATGAGGGGTGTTTGAGGGTCTCCAGGCAGAGGAAAAGCACCTCATTAAATATTTGGGATTTCACTATTGTTGTTCATCCTTAGAGTCATTTTCTAGTGCAGTGACAGTGGTGGGGACCTGCTGCTCCTTCCTGCTGCATGAACAAGAACCTGGCCCAGGAAAGAGCAGACACAGTAAAAGTGAGCAAATTTAATAATCAGCAGGAAAATCCTCCCCTCAACTCTGCTGGCCGGAGAAAGGTGGGAAGTGCTGCAATTCCTTGCTGATCAGGCTTAAAATGATGAGAAAACCCTAACTGATCAGGCATAAAATGGAAATAGGGCAAAAAGAGGATGAAGAATAGGGCTGATAGGTGTTTGTGCCTCCCTCACATCCGACAGGAACTCCAGGATGCACAGATGGATGCACAGGAGAGCAGCGAGGGCTTTCCCCGTGGTTACACGGAAAAGGCTCTGAACAAACCGAGGCTTTGGGAGCCCCTGTGCCAGAACAGCTCTGTGGATTTAAACTGAGCCTGGGACATGACCACAGAGCACCAGATGTTCTGCTGATGGAAATCACAGTGGATCCAGTGGCACCAGGAAAATTCCTACAGCTCGTGCTGGCCTGAGGGTTTGATGCATTCAATACTCCAAGTTTGTGGATTTTAACGTGTGCCCTTCTTGGCATTTTTACACAGACAAAACCTTCCTGCCTTAAGCTTTTGCAGGTTATTGGACACAACTTTTGAGGATCTCTTATGCCAAGAATTGTAGCTTGACCCAAATTGTCACCCTTTCTCCTAAATAATTACGACACCACTACTTCCAACGGGAGAAAAGGGAATAAACCTGCAACACTGGGCCCAATTTACCATTGTTTTACACCTGTTTGAAATCACAAACCTACCTGCCTCAAAGAATCAAACCTCTGTTCTGCTCCTGCCCATTTTATTTAGACACAAATCCCCCAAACCCCGAGTATTTCCGCCTTTTCTCTTTTCTTTCAGCACTTGCTGCTCACCTATTTGCTTTTTTCTCTTTACGCCGAGTCACCGCTACAAAAATCTTGGCCAAACTATGCGAAGCCATGAATATGATTATGGCCTGCTAATGTAAACAGGCAGGAAGGGGTAAAATAGGTTGGTTTTGTGTGCCTGTGTGTGTGAGAGAGAGAGAAGGATCCAGATCCAGTTTATAAACATCCATCTCCAGTAATGAGTCCTCTAGGAAGAAATGAAAAATAGCCCAGGCCTGGTAAAGTCAATTAAGTTGCTTTTAAATAAGAGGTTACCCAGAGAGGCCAAGAGTTAACAGTAAAGGCTTATTGCCAGCGCTGTAAAAAATAAAAGGAGGCCTGAATATTTGAAGACATTTGGTTGCTATTATAAACAAGTGGATCTAATAGTGTGGGTACATTCATAGACTCACTGTAGAAGTTGGGCATCTTACGAGGACAATTTGAAAGGCAGAAAAACTCCAAGGTTTTCCAGTTTTCCCCCTGGCTAAATAATTCCAAATGGGTCATTATAAAACCACTGATACAACACGTGTGGTTGGGACCTGGGGCGTTTTTAAGGCGAGCTTTTCAAACCCCCCCTCCCCAGTAATGAGCAGCTAACGACGAGAGCGCAGCCAAAGGTGTGTGGAATCTGCAGGGAACACATGGCAAAGCTGGGCCCTGGGATTCTTACAGTGACCTGGAGAGCAGATGGCTCTGACACCGCTCCCAATCCTTTGGAAAAATCTACCGAGGCTCATCGGGAGTTGGGATTGGAAAAGGGAGTGCGGTGACAGCGCCTTCCAGGAGCGGAGGGATGTTCTTAAAGGGATGAGAAAAGGAATTAAAGACAAAAGGAGGACAAAGATGCTCTGCTTTTCAGTTGGAAAGTCCAATTTTTTCTCCTCGTTTTTGGGGAGTTTCAAGGGCTGGGCACAGAGCTGTAGGTCCTGCAAAGACAAATAACCTGGGGGTGGCACCCAGGCACCAATGTCACCTCCTTCAGTGTCCAGGGCTGGCCACACAGAGGAGCTTCCCAAGATGGCCCCAAGCTGCCAATTCCTGCCTTTGGAAGCAGTGGAAATGCTGCTCCCTGCCCCAAATCTGTAGGGAACAATCTATTCTCAGTGTAACCCATGGTGTGCGACATCCATCTGGCTGTCCGTCCATCCATCCATCCATCCATCCATCCATCCATCCATCCATCCATCCCTGATCCCTCCATCCCTCCATCCATCCATCCCTCCCTCCATCCATCCATTCCTCCCACCATCCACCCACTCCCATGGAGCTGAGTTCACAAATCCCACTTTTTTCCCGAGTGAAAACGCCATCATTTGAGTGACAGCCTTGACCAAACCACCACATCCCTTCCCAAAAGCAGACTCAAGACGTGGGAAAAGCAGAAGTTTTGACCACCACAGCCCTTTCCTGTCCCAGCTCGGGGCTGGCCACAGACCCGAACGCTTCATCCCATCACACATTTAAATATTGGAACCTCTTCCCACACTCTTCCTTCAGATCACACAGTTCGAGATGGTAAATGTAAAAGTGAGATCCCAGAAAACATAAGGAACCAGGTTTTATGATCCTAAAGAAGCAGAACGACCCTCAGTGAGGAAGTTTTTGGAAGCATCGATATAAATTTGAGTTAAATATTGAGCTGCTCTTCACTGTCCAAAAGATAGTCAGACCCAGAGATGAGGCTCAAATGGGAATTCCCAGGAGATGAAGCGTCCCCACACAAGATCCACCTACCAAAAGGGATCTGGGATCAGAATTCCTCACTTTCAAATCCATTTTTGAACGATGTGTCCCTCAGCACGGATCCAGGAGCTGCTGCTCCGGCTCTGGAGCACAGCACTGATTTCCTGCGGGCTCAGCAAGTGGGGGATCGGTGGGATTGGTGGGATCAGTGGGATCAGTGGGATCAATGGGATCAATGGGATCGGTGGGATCAGTGGGATCAGTGGGATCGGTGGGATCAGTGGGATCAGTGGGATCAGTGGGAACAGCGGGATCAGTGGGATCGGTGCCTCTCCCGATCCTCCCTCCCACTCCCTCCCACCCCCTGTCAGCCTGGAGGGAACGGGAGAGTGGCAAACACCGGGTCAGGCGAATTAACGTCAGCGGAGAGGAAGCGGGGTCAGAGTTGAGCGGCGTTTCCCTGCATCCAGCGCAGGCTCAGCGCTTGGGTGGGGACAATTAACTCAGCAGCCTGATGAGACACTCATCAGCCCCCTTCCCCTTCAGAGGGAGGCGATTCCAGCAGGAATCATTCCAGGGAGCAGCGCTGGGCTGAGCACCGGCAATCCCACAGCAGAGGGGTCCTGTCCGGGCTCCTTTCTGGATCTCAGGACGGCAGAGGAGGAGAAGGAGCAGATCCGCCTCTGTTTGTTTAAATAAATCAGCAAATTAATGCTGCAAACCTGCCAGGCTGGCGCTGTGGTTGCAGGGAGATTTTTCTGGTTTGGGGTATTATACACACAGGTTTCCTTCCGAGACCTCGACAAACATTCCTGACCGATTCCTCTCGAGGAGCAGGGTGGGGCAAACAGTCCCAAATCCCGGCGTGAAAACCCCGAAACCTCCGCTTTCATGGAAACACTGCCATTGTCACAAGAGTGTCACAAGAGTGCCACATCTGGCTCCTGGGGTGGGGACAAATCCCCCCTGCGTGCTGGGGGTCACCTGGGAGGGTCAGTGTGGGGGTCAGCAATCCTGTACCACACCAGGGAATCCCGGGATTTATTTATTAGCTTGGCCCAGCTCTGTCAAAGGGAGAGCAGCAAGAGCCTGGACACACTGGGGTGAAGCAGAGTCCAGCCTGGGGAGATGCCAACGAAGAATGTCTGTAAGATCCCTAAAATTCGGATCCAGAAATGGTGCAAAACCCCACTGGTACCCTCCAGAGACCCCAGCAGCACCTCAAACCAGCAGGAAAAACCTGGAGCACGGTTTGAGCACAGCTCCGCATCCAAAACTGTGGTGAAGGGAGTCTGTCCTAGAGCACACTTGTGGAATAAGGAGCAGAATAAACCCTTCCCAGATCCAAGGGGGACAAATCCGTCACGGGACAAGCTGTCCTCCAGAAACACGGAATAAAAACATGAAATAACACCTTACACGGCATGATTGGGGTGGCTGGCAGAGCCACGGGGGCACTGGGAGCTGAGATGGCACCAGCGGGGCAGGGAATGCCCTTGGAATGATGGCAAAGGGTGAGGAGAAGGTGCAGAAACACCGGGTCACTGCAGGGGGATGACACAGCGCAGCCGAGGAGCTGTCCCTCCGTGCCAGCAGCAAGGCAAAATCCCTCGCCAGCTCCTCCTCCTCCCTTTCCCCATGGCACAGCCAGCACAGCAGCCTCTCGGGGGTGGCTGGGTGCTCGCAGCCCTGGCAATGCTCGGCGCGGCCGTGCCGCTCGCAGGTGATGTCTGTCACACCGTAAAATTCCTCACGGGCACCTCAGCCCTGCTTTCCGCACAGCAGCATCCCTCCGAAATGCCCCCCGTGCTATCGTGGAGCAGGGAGGAGGAGACAGGAATATGTAACCGGGGCACAGTTTGGATGCTGGGGCGGGACAAGTCGGGTCCCGCAGCTCCAAGGGACGGGATGGCCTCGTAAATCCTCAGGTTTTTGGGGACAGAAACCCTCTTCTCGATTTTACTCAGATCTCGCGGCTGGGACGCTCTGCCTGAACACGAGGAAGGAGCAGGGATTGATCTGTGCCTGTGTGAGCATCAGCCCCGCGCTGTGCCCCGGATCCGCGCTCGGGGTGTGCACAGGGATTGCTCAGCCCCGGGGACACGCTGCCTCTCAAAACCCCTCTTCCGAGCCTCGTTTTTCCCCTCTGCAAAAGGAACACCGAGGCTGTTCACAGAGGACAGAAAACAAACCCTGTTGTATCAACCAGGAGACAAAATCCACTTAGTATGGCATAAAAAAAAAAAAAAAAAAAAAAAGGAAAAGTGCCCCTTGAGGGAGATCAGTCAGCAAGGGGTTGTCGCTGTGCTCCAGCTTCGATTAGATCCTCCCGCACGGAATAAACAACTTTCACCTTGCCGTGACCCCAGGGAGCCCTCCCGCCCGCCAAGGCAGCGCTCCAGCATCCCACGTGGAGCCGAGCCCCCGCTCCCGGGATAACCGGGAATCCTGTTCATCCACCCACCTCAACCCTCTGAGCCTTTTGCTGGAATAAAACCCGTGGAAAAAAAAAGCAGAATTTTATTTGGCTTCACATGGAGATAAATGAAATAATTATGAGTTTTTGGGATGAAATACATGTATTAAATATATGGTATACTGTGCTGCATGGCTCAGATACGGGGATTCAATCTGCCCCGTATTTTACTTCCACGCTGCTTGTCAGGCATCCTCCCCCAAGCCAAGGGGAGGGATCCATCCCAGCCTCCAATTAAAGCACAGCTCTCCTTGAAGGCACCGTTTTAGGCAAAGGTGGACGGGGAAGAGGAAAAAAAAAAAAAAAAAGAAGAAGAAAAAGATAAGTCTGTCAGCACAGATGTCTCCTACGCTGAGGGGTTTGCAAAGAAGTAAAAGCTGAGCCTCTATTAGGCCGTTTGCAAAGTTATGGAGTGTAAATAAACAGAGCAGAGCTGTTCCCCCACCTAGGAGATAGCATGAGGCAGGGGACAGCCCTGACAGGACCGAGTCTCGCTGTAACCAGCTTATCTCTGTAATCCTGGGGATTATTAATAGTAGTAGGGCTGTGATGGAGTCCAGAGGCCACCCCGTGACAGACACTGCTGTGTGAAGCATCCCACAAAGCCACGGGAAGCGCTGGCCCTGTCCCTGCAGAGGGACATGCATGTCCTCTGACCCGCAGAGTTTGGGGTGAGGCAGGCACAGCAGGGCCAGGTGAGGTGCCCCACACCACGGGCCACAGCAGGAGCTCAGGAGAACCTCCTTCCTCCCAAACTCTCTGTCTATCCCAAGTTCAGAGAAGGGATCTTGCTGAAATTGCCTCCCAGTTTTCCCTGCAAAGCCCTTTGGCAACAAAGAAAGGATTGGAAGCCCCATCTGGATCATTCCCAAACCGCTCCAAGGCAGGGAAAGGATCAGAACTCCCTGGGATCCAGCAATAAGGTGATCAACTCAGCACCTCATCTGACACCAAACCCAGATCCTTTGCCGTATTTTAATGGGGTTAGAATGGGTTTAGTGGGTCCACCCCCTGCTCGAGGGAATCCCTCACCCCACAGGCAGACCCTGCTGGGTGCAAGGGACAGTGAGGATCAGCAGTGGGGAGATGGGTGAGGAGAGGCAGGGATCAGCCACCCCTCTGCACAGGGAACCAGAGCTGAGCTGGGACATCTCCTGCCCTCCTTTTAGTCCCACTCCCTGATTCAGAGGGATCCCTCCTGCTCCAAGCTCTGCCAGCCCTCTGGAGCTGCAGGATCCTGGGGAATAGGACAGCTCTTCCCACTGACAGATCTCATAAACTGCCCCAGGAGTGTGACACGCTCAGGACAGTGCTGCCATCGAGGTGACGGCTAAAATCACACTTTTCTCTCTCACTGTACCCTCCTACCCAAAGCCAAGTCCCCGTTCCCAACCCTGTGTTCCTGAGAGTGTTTCCCTTTTCCCCCTGCCTGTCCAGCTTGGCTCCTGCCCGGATCCCCACAAAGCCCTGACTTTCCTGCTGCTCAGGCCATTTCCTCCAGAGGCAAAGGGGTGCATTCAACAGAGCAATAAAATCCCAGCAGCTTTCTGGGCACGGGGCCTAATCCAACTCCCAGGGAAATGGAGGAGGAGGATTATTCTCTTCAAGCCAGGGGGCTGCAGGAAAAGACAGGAGGAGGGTGTGTGACAGCCACACTGCCATGGTGGCAGAGCTCTTCCGAGGTCAGCACGTGGTAAAAGCCTTTTCCGCTGTGTGGATGCCCCCTTGCTCCCATTTGTGTTTCCTCAGTGCTACCTTGTGCTTCCTCAGCAAGCCATAAATCCAGTCATATGGGTTTTCTCTGTCCTCCTTTTTTTTTTCTTCCCTGACAACCGTTTAATGACTTTTCTTTTTAATATACGGCCGGCCTTTTCCTTCGAAAATACCTGAGGTTTAGGACAGGTAGTGAATGGAGACCTCTCCCAGAACCACTGGCCCAGAACCCAGGCTTATTGGCACTCAGAAAAGGAGATCCATTTTTCCCTCTCCGCTCTTCAATTAGCTGCAATGTTTGCCTTTAAAACATAAAATTAGGAGCCTTTTTTTTTTTTTCCTGAGGCACAAAGCAATATTATACTGCAAAACGCTTTTTTATTCTCCCCTCCCCGCTACCAGTTTGGCCCAGCAGATATATGAGACAGCTGGTTTCTAGGCACTGCTCTCCCGCTCAAGATTTAGGGTCCAACTAGCAGTTCCTGTGAAAATAATGACCTCCCTTGCTCTTTGTAGGCCTGTGCTTGATCCTGCTCATATTAGCAGGACCTTTCGGGTCGAATCCGCCAGGATTTAGTGCTGGCAAGCAGAGGCACGGAGCAGGCAAACATCTCAGGGTCCGTTCAGCTGAGCTTTTTGGTGAATGTGCGGTCAGGAGCTGCTGCTGTCAGAGCTTCCCACCCTTCCTGGAGCTGCTGTCTCAAGGAACAGCTTCACACAGTCACTGTCACCAGCCAGGTGTCATTGCACTGAGGAGTCACAAAGCAGAGCTGGGGAAAGCTCTGGGAGTGCGTGGTGCAGGGATTGAGATGGCAGGGATTGAGATTTCTGGGATTGAGATGGCAGGGATTGAGACCTCAGGGATTGAAACCTCAAGGATTGAGATTGCAGGGACTGATATCGCAGGAATTGAGATCTCAGGGATTGAGATGGCAGGGATTGAGACCTCAAGGACTGAGATCTCAGGGATTTAGACCTCAGGGATTGAGATTTTAGGGCTTGAGACCTCAAGGACTGAGATCTCTGGGATTGAGACGTCGGGATTGAGCTCTTGGGGATTGAGCTGTCAGGGATCCAGGCTGTCCCAAACACAAGGCTGGGTCCGATGCCAGCCCCTTCAGCCCCGACTCATGCCCAGACCAAAGCAGGGGCAGCCTCAGCCCATGGCAAATCCCTGCATCGGGAGCCACATCCCGAGCGTGCACAGAGCCCACAAATCACAGGGTTGGGTAAAATGACCAGAATGCAGCTCAATGTTCCTGCTGAACCCACACCCCAAAACCATTCCCACTCCGGTCCCCCACTTTTTACCCCCACCCCAAAGAGCCCTGAACCCATTCCTGCTCCAGGTAAGCACCTTAACCCCAACCCCAGCAGCCGCTGCTTTTGGCTCTGGAGATCTGTGCTTTGATTTCCACGAGGCTGCACAGCCCAGCCACGGCCACCCAGACTTTTGCAAATCCCCAGTCGTGTGCTGTTCCAGCCCGGCTCAGAGGAACGACTCAACTGGTTGCACTCCTGATATCCAGCTGGTCCATGCCATTCTCCTCCTGGCATCGGCCGTGCTGTCACAAATTCATAAATAAACACGATCTGAGACAAAAAGCAGCTAGCAGTCGTATTTTCTTAAAGTGGTTCAAATCAGCCACAGCGTAGGAGAGTGAAAAATATCCCCATTGATCTCAAGAGGCAGTGAATTGTGCTCCATGTTGGATCAAAGGGGAGCACGGAGCAGAGAAGAGCCACTTTCTCCACCACACATCCATGATTTTCCAGATGTCTTTTGTGGGAAATAATGGCACTCAGCACCGCTAACAAAAAGCAGCCAAATCGCAGGAAGGGGAGGCTCGACTCTTTTATCTCGCTGGTGTTACTCATCCATCTCTAGTGCAAGCTGATAGCACAATGACTGATTCCGAAATTACAGGAAAAAGGAAAAAAAAACTCAATGAAAGCGCCGAGACGGAGCAGCAGATGTACCTGCCCCAGTAATTCTGGCCGTGCCCTCAGTTCCCATCCTCCTTCCTTATCTGCTGGGACCCTGGGCAGGGACAGGATGGACAGGTCAGAGGAGCTGCAGGACCCCGCTGTTCCTACAGAGCCCCCCGTGAGAAAACCTCACAGTGCCTCGGTACTCGCCAGCTTCGAGCAACCAAAATAATCCCTCTTTCCAAGGAAAATCCCAAAGGAATTTCCTGAGGAACACAAAAAAAAGCTGATTTGCCCTATTTTTTCTCATTTTTTATACATTTCGAGTGCTGTTGCCTCTTTAACCTGAAGTGGCAGGAGAGGGGACACTTCTGACAGACAAATCAAACCAAAATATTTTTTTCACAAGAAAACCCTGGGAGTGTTTGAAAAGGCTGAGCCTGAGATTTGCAACAACACTTTAAAATCCCCCGCCAAGACCCCCCTGGGCTCCTCCACCGCTTGGTCACTTCTACCAGCACCTGAATATTTGTTCCCAGGTAGTGGGAGGTGTTTTGCATCCCCAGGGTGGGATGCTGCGGGAATTGGGGTTGGATTGTCCGGAAATGCCGGGCTGGGTGCTGAAGTGGCTCCTCTCGGCCCTTCTCCACCTCTAACATAAAGCAGGTGTGGTGCCCTGCCCCTCGCAAACCTTTTGAAGTCCACCAAGTGCTTCAAGCCCCTAAATACGGAGGAACTTTTCCTCTTCTCTGGGAGGAAATGGTAAACTCAGCCCGAGGGCTCAAATCACGTGCAGGCAGAGAGAGAAAAGGCACTCGATTTTAGGGGGGATCAACCAGAGCTCTCGTCCTCATCTTTCCCCGGATTTGTGAGGGTTCAGCGCTTTCCCGGTTTTATTTAGGTGCCTCAAACTGGCTAAGGGCGTAAATTTATGTTTGCCCCTCCAAAGCCTGAGTGAGGAGATTGATATTCAAGAGCTCCTTGAAAAAACACGGGATTTTTGTGTGTTAACACTTCTCTTTGACATGTCCGAAGAGCTCCAAGGTTTCCACTCCCTCTGAGTTGTTTCAAAACTACACATTTTCCCCCAAAACCATTCACCCAAACCAAAACAAAACAAGGGGGCTGTTTCCGTCAAAGTTTCAAAAACACCGAGCCCGCTGCAAGACACGGCTTAAGAATCCCTCAGTTAATGAAAATGTGAAATCCGAGGGAAAAAGAAAAATCTGCAGGAAAACCGAAGAGAAGTTAAAAACAACTCCTTCAGGAAGGAGAATTTTAATTAAAAATAATATCCCGGTGGATAATTTATGTTTCTACCTAAAGATTTAAATTGCAGAAGCAGCGAAGTAGATTTTTTTTTCTTTTAACGCCATCAGCATCCGAGAGTGGAAAACACCAGATTTCAAATTAATGTATTCTATATTTGAACATCTTGTTTTATTAATAGATAGCCTTTTTTCCTCCGAATTCCTCTCTTTCTTTTTTTTTTTTTTTTTTTTCTCCTTTCCCCCATCCTTTTTTTTTTTTTTTTTTTTAACCCAAATTAATCAATCCTAATATATTATAAATGGCACACTCAAAGTGCATGCCCGGAAAATATTAATAATTGAATTCAAATGAGTTTTCCCTAAGAGTCTAGAATGGAGGGGAGAAATTCTTCAATGTATTTGTGAGGGGAAAACGAGGAAAGGAAAAAAAAATAATCGAGACAGAGAAATTTTTCCAGGCGCTCTGAGAAACCAACTGGACTGTGTGGAGTCTCTCTGAGCATGACAGAAAAGGGATTAAAGCAGGTGACACTTTGAACTTAGCTTAGATAAGTGACCCTCAAAATCAACAGTCCAAAAGTTTAGTACACAGATTCCCTGGACACGTCTAGTCGGCTCTGCGTCAAAACCTTCCCGACTTCAGAAAGTCAAATTAAAATAAAGAAGACAGGTTGCTCGGGTTATCTCCTCGTATTGTTTTAGCCACTTATTAGCGCTAATGGACAATTAGTGGTCGGCGCGGATATTTTCTGCAATACGAGGCAAAAGGGGATAATTCTTTGTTTGCTCCTGTGTGCGGGAAAGCCTCGTCTGCGGTCGAATGTATAAAAATAGCAGCCAGCAAAGGAGTGTGAAAGACACCCGTTAAACAGCGCGATTTCCAATTTTCCAAAGCGGAATAAAAGTTGAAAACAGACCCATCGACGGAGTTTTAAGAAATCCTCCCGATGCGCTTGAAGCACGAGGAAGTCTGCACTTTATAAACAACCAAATATATGCTCGGGATAAAAGGCGAGGCTTTTTTGAACTCCTAGCTGGTGTGTTAGGAAGACCTTTAATGACATTAGCAGTTCTTCAAACCCAGAAAGGCCACATTATTCCTGCTCCTATATGGTCACCACATGTAGCTTTATAAAGAGGGGGAGAGAGAAAAAAAAAAGAGCAAAAAAAAAAAAAATCCTCCTCTTTTCATGCCAATAAATAACTTGCCAGAAGAGAAAATATTTACCGCTGCTTTTCAAAATTCTTGACGCATGCTGTAAAATCCTCCTCTGAGAAAATGAGCCCGTAAAGAAACCCAAACCCCTCCGCACCCCGCTCCGCAGCCCTTTAGTCCCCCCTCGTTAACACCTCGGGCTTGGGGCGCTTCCCAGCGCCGGGGAGGGGAGCGGGGATGCGCCGAGAGGAGCAGACACGGCGGATGTAATAAAAATCGTAATAATCAGAAGAATAACAATAAGGGTAATACCTGGCACTAAGCTGCGCGCTTTGCCTCCGCCGCCCGGCGCGCAGGCAGGGCCGGCTCCTGCTCCGCGGAGGCGCTGCTGCCCATGAGCAGGAGATATTAATGAAGTTATAATTGAGGGATAACAGACCCGGCAGCACCTTCCGTGCTCGGGCGGGCTCGCTCGCTTCCTTAAGCGGCCAAATTAAGCCGCGGCTTAAAGCGAGAGGAGCGTTCCTCCCCCGCCAAGCCAAGGAAAAAAGGGCGGAAAAATTGATATTCCCTGGCTCCGAGCAGCGGGAGAAAACATCGGAGCCCCCCGCGCAGCACCCGCGGAGCGAGAGCCGGCTCCTCTCCTCGCTGCCGGGCCGGGGCTTTGCGCCTTGCGGGGAGATCAATGGTTTGTTTCTGTTTTGGGGGAACGCTTTCAAACAAACACACAATAAATCACTCCCGGCCCCCGGCCCGGCCGCTCCCGGCCCGCGGAACCGCGCCGGCCCCGGCTCCGCTCCTTCTCCGCTCCTTCTCCGCTCTTTCTCCTCTCCTTCTCCCTCCATGGCCCTGCGAGGGAATTTAAACAACCTTGCTCAGCTCCAGACACCGGGCTTCGATACTTTCCCCAAAGCTCTCTCCGCTCTGCTTCCCTTCTTGCCCGCGAAACGCCTTTTCTAATCACGCTGCAGCTTTCTACATTTTTCTCCTCTCCCAAAAGGGCCAGATAAGGAATTTTTTTATTGTGTGTATGCGCGTGTGGTTTGGGTTTTAAATTTTATTATTATTATAAAGGAAAAAAATGCACGGAGGACCCAACCTAAACCCAGCCGTATTTTAATCCCCGGATCGCATCTTTCCCCACCGGCAAAGTCCGGAGTGGTTTTCACTCGCTGCAGCTCGAGAAATTGGTTTCTGCCAGAAAAAAAAAAACCAACAAAGCCCTGATCCGGCAGAAAACTTTATCCTGGCACCTAGACTGTTTTCCATCTGGTAATTCACCAGGTCGCCTTGGTACAAAAGAGGAAAAAAGAAAAAGTAAATATACACAACGAATTAAACAAAAAATTCAGGCAACATGTGGAATTTTTGACCGTGCAAAAAAAAAGGTTGAAGGCAGGAGAAGGCAACGGTGTAGCAGAGGGACCTGTTATCCCTAGGAGCTCACAAACATTTGCAGTTTCCCCCTTTTTCCCCCGTGCCCAGCCCTAAAGGCTCTGCTCCAGGGAGGGATTTGGGGGAGGATGGCGGCTCCGTCGCCTGCAGAGCAGAGACACCGGCACGCTCGGTGGGTAACAGCACCCAGGCGCACACCTCCGCAAATAACTCCTTTATTTTCTAGTTCCTTGCCCGTTTCATTTTATTTTATTCCCCCTGAACTCCAACCCTCTCATTTGGAGCCGCTCTCCCCACGCTTGGCTGGACACGGGTTTGCTTTTTGCCTCTGTGCTCTTGGCTCCACCGTTCCTATAAAATACTTACACTCCTGTAAAATAATAATAATAATAATAATAATTACTATTATTATTAATATTATCCTTTCCTTGACAGAGGTACGGAACAGCCCCTGCGTCCATCCAGCCGAGTCAGGAGCGCCCTGCTCCATCCCCAGCCGCTTCCCACGGCAGAATCCACTTTTCCGAAGTAATTTACAGACTCAAGATATCCCGTCCAGACTTTTTTTTAGTTAAATCTCGCCCAAACTAAAGAAAGCGATGCCCCAAAACTTTGCACTTCGAACGCTGCAAGCGTTAAATCTCTAAAGATAATTACAGCAGAGACCATTCTC
>CM019228.1:12373542-12449857 GCA_009741485.1 Malurus cyaneus samueli | reverse complement strand
CCCTGATCCGGCAGAAAACTTTATCCTGGCACCTAGACTGTTTTCCATCTGGTAATTCACCAGGTCGCCTTGGTACAAAAAGAGGAAAAAAGAAAAAAGTAAATATACACAACGAATTAAACAAAAAATTCAGGCAACATGTGGAATTTTTGACGGTGCAAAAAAAAAGGTTGAAGGCAGGAGAAGGCAACGGTGTAGCAGAGGGACCTGTTATCCCTAGGAGCTCACAAACATTTGCAGTTTCCCCCTTTTTCCCCCGTGCCCAGCCCTAAAGGCTCTGCTCCAGGGAGGGATTTGGGGGAGGATGGCGGCTCCGTCGCCTGCAGAGCAGAGACACCGGCACGCTCGGTGGGTAACAGCACCCAGGCGCACACCTCCGCAAATAACTCCTTTATTTTCTAGTTCCTTGCCCGTTTCATTTTATTTTATTCCCCCTGAACTCCAACCCTCTCATTTGGAGCCGCTCTCCCCACGCTTGGCTGGACACGGGTTTGCTTTTTGCCTCTGTGCTCTTGGCTCCACCGTTCCTATAAAATACTTACACTCCTGTAAAATATAATAATAATAATAATAATTACTATTATTATTAATATTATCCTTTCCTTGACAGAGGTACGGAACAGCCCCTGCGTCCATCCAGCCGAGTCAGGAGCGCCCTGCTCCATCCCCGGCCGCTTCCCACGGCAGAATCCACTTTTCCGAAGTAATTTACAGACTCAAGATATCCCGTGCCAGACTTTTTTTAGTTAAATCTCACCCATGCCTAAAGAAAGCGATGCCCCAAGACTTTGCACTTCGAACGCTGCAAGCGTTAAGATTCTCTAAAGTCCTTCGCAGAAGCGCTAATTTTTATCCAAATAATAAATATTCCTTTTAATCTCACTGTTTTCTCCTAAGTTTAATTTTGTTTGGGGGTTGTTCCCGTTCATGTTTCGCCCGGGTGAAAGGGGTCCAGCCCCAGCCAGGAGCTCTGAGCTGACCGACCCGAGGGGTGAGAGGCGCCCTGCTCCTTCCCAAACCCCAACTCAGCTCAGCAAACTCTCCAGCTCCTCTCCAGGAACAGGAAAAAGGGAGAAAAGCTCTTTGCCAAACTATTCGCGAGCGCACTTCAAAATAAATGAGTTGCCTACTAAAACTTAATGTTATACAAGATGTCTATTTGTCTATATTAGATTTTAAGCAGCTGTTCGCATGCTCAGATCCACTCCCGCCTCCCGCCGATTTAACCGAAGCAAAAGAGATAAAACAGAGCGTTGTTTATTTTCCCGGCTGCTCGGGGCTCCCCTCGCTCCGCTGGAGCGGAGTCTCCGCGCTCGGGCTGCGCGGAGCGGCGCGGCCGCCTCTGCACACAAACGGCACTTTCCCCCCAGAGCCGCCTTTAAATTGGTTCTTTGTTCACTGAAGGAAGGGGAAAAAAAAAAAAAAAGAGAAAGAAAAACCAACCGAGAGCCGGGAGATGAGGGAAAACCAGACAAAAGAGGAGCGCGGGGGTCCGCGCCCCCCGGCCCGGCCGCCTCTGTCTGGCCTTATCGAAGGCCAGCGCTAAAAGGAGATAATTTGGGCCGTGAGAGTGGCGTGGTTTGGGGTTGGGTTTGTTGTTTCCCCCTCTCCCGCACCGCCGGGGTGGCTGCGGGGACCCCCTACCCCATAGCCGGGCTCCGGGCACGGCTCTTCCCAGCTCAGCCCGGCGGTAAAAAACGAGGAAAATCCCAAATTTCATCTGTGAGAAACGAGTTTTGCTGTTAGAAACGGCGGCGTTTTCCGGGGAGCTGCGGTTCGTGGAAAGCGACTCCCCCTCTAAAACCCACACCCAAAATTTCGCCCCATTCCTCATCGCAGCCCTCCTTTCTCAGCGTTTTTCCTCATTCCCTTTCCGTGTCTGTGGGACAAACCTGCTGGGACTCCCAGCTCCCAAACCCTGCATCTCTCTGCCGATGGCTCGAGCTGTACATCCCCTATACATCCCCTATACATCCCCTATACATCCCCTATAGATCCCCTATATGTCCCCTATACATCCCCTCTACATCCCACCCTATACACACACACATTTCCTGCCGTGTCCAGCTATTCCATCGCGATTTACTCCTCTCTTTCTCCATCCCTCATTAATCTCGCTTGCCAATTTAAACCGTTTCCCTTCTGCTGCACTGAATTTTTTTTTTTTTTTTTTTTTGGAAGGAAGAGGTATTTTCCAAGCTCTCTGTAGACAGCACCCGATCTCGCCCTTCCCATTCCCCTAAGTTTTTCGCTTGGCAGGATAGGACCCCGAAAATTTTTGCCTCTTATTGCTGGATAATTAGAGAGCCGAGGTCTGTAGGAAGCGGCAATAAAGGATTTTTTATTAAACCGACTGACATATCAAGGGGGGAGCTGGGAGGAAAAGATAAACTCGCCGACACACAAGCCCTTCTTCGAGGTTTTAAATACCTTTGCTCGAAGCCAAAAGCCTTTGCCTTTTACTGAAGGAAAAAAAGGAGGAAAAAACCAACAAACCAAAAAACTACAAGCGGGAGGTTAATAGCTTAAATGAGAAACTCGGGCGAGGAATGCACGATCGACTCCCTCCCTCCATTAATAGCCTTAAACGACTTTACATTTTTATACCCAGAGCCGAGTACTCGAGAACTCTGAGAGGGTTTGTAAGACTAGAAAGATCTATTGAGAGACTTTCTTTTTTATATATATTTTTCTTTCTTTTTTTTTTTTTTTTTTTTTTTTTTTTTTTTTAATAGAGCATTAATGTTTCCCAGACTGCGTATTAACTCAGGAATCACCGAAGGTCGATTTGTAAGTGTCTGGACACCATAAAAGTGTTTGTAAAGCAAAGTCAGTTGCGTGCATTAAAATAAGGAGGTTCCTTTGTGAGATTTCATGCCAGGCCAGGAGCCCTTTTAAATGCTATTCAACTGCCTCATTAGAAGGAGCTAACAGGAGTCAGGCCTCCTCTTTAACCCCCCTCCCCCCGTGTCCTCCCCTCAAATCAGCCCTTTAATACACAGGCTGGCAGATTAGGGGCTTTTAAAAGCTGGCTCTGTCCCGGAGAGCCGCTTTCCTATCCTGCTATTGTGACAGCTCTTCCCTGCTATCAATTACATCCCACCCTAAACTGAACAACCCCTCCCGCCCTCCGCAGAGCCCCTCCAGCGGCTCCCCGAGGGGATGAGACCGCACTGTCCCGCATCTCCCCGAGGGGATGAATCGGGACTGATCCGCATCTCCCCGAGGGGATGAATGGGGACTGATCCGCATCTCCCCGAGGGGATGAATCGGGACTGATCCGCATCTCCCCGAGGGGATGAATGGGGACTGATCCGCATCTCCCTGAGGGGATGAATGGGGACTGATCCGCATCTCCCCGAGGGGATGAATCGGGACTGATCCGCATCTCCCTCAGGGGATGAATCGGGACTGATCCGCATCTCCCTCAGGGGATGAATCGGGACTGATCCGCATCTCCCTCAGGGGATGAATCGGGACTGATCCGCATCTCCCCGAGGGGATGAATCGGGACCGATCCGCATCTCCCCGAGGGGATGAATCGGGACTGATCCGCATCTCCCTCAGGGGATGAATCGGGACTGATCCGCATCTCCCTCAGGGGATGAATCGGGACTGATCCGCATCTCCCTCAGGGGATGAATCGGGACTGATCCGCATCTCCCCGAGGGGATGAATCGGGACCGATCCGCATCTCCCCGAGGGGATGAGCCCTCATCTCCCCGAGAGGATCAATCGGGACTGATCCACATCTCCCCGAGGGTCCGATCCCTCATCAGCCCGAGGAACCGATCCCACATCTCCCCGGGCACCGCTCCCACCCTCCTCCCGCCAGCCCCGAGCAGCGAGGGGAGCATCCCCATGCCGTCCCTTCCCCTCTGAGTCCCGCCAAAAAAAAAAAAAATTAAAAATAGCACGGCTGGCCCCAAAAATCCGTTTCCGAATAGATTAACAACCCCTCCTGTGTTAACACCAGCTCTGTTCTTTTTCTTATTAGATGGAGGAGATGAAGGAGGCGCTGGGGGGGAAGGTTGGTCACCATTATCTGCTCTCCACATGTTCTCTGTGGGCATATATAAAATATAGGAATGGAGTCCCCTTTAAGTAGTCCTTTTATGACTTGTTTTAACAGAAAACACAGGAGAAGCCAATGTTTGATATTACAATATAAAACACATTTGTGGTATGCTAGGGGCTGGCTGGTTCCTCCCTCCTTCCCCCAGGTCTGCTCCTTACCCAAATCTGGTCCAGACCCACCCTTCTCTCTGTCAAGTGGGCACAAAACTTCCACCTGAAATCGGGTCCTGCCTGCTCCAGAGCCACGCAGAGCTTCAGTCTTTTGAAAGAGAATTTGGGCTTGCCTCTCACCAAAAAAATGAACCTCCAGCCCTTTATTATTATTATTGCTACTAGGCATGATGTTGGAATCATAATTCTCCATTTCTGTGATGGATTCAAAAAACCTATTGGAGCCTCACAGAACAGAACTGCTTATAAATCTGAAACCAAACACACCCTGAAAAAAAAACCCAACCCAGAGCAAAAATCTGGTGGAGAAACAGCAAACCCATTCTAGCTCCAAACCCCCAGTCCATCATGACACAGTAATTAGGAAGAACACCAGGCTGGCCACAAATACAGCCTAAAAATGCCATGGGCAGGCTTGGGTGTGCAGGAGAAAAAAGCACAGATGAGAACTCACTTGGGACACTGGGTTTTGAGGAGGCTCCCAGGGTTGGAACTCAAAAGTAGCATTTCATAGAGGATGAGGGTTCATCTCTGCCCTAAAACTAAACTCAGCCTTCCCAGGAAAGTCTGAAAGCTTCTATTTTTAATTTAGCATGCTGTGGTTCTCCTCCTCGTGCAGCGGGACAAGCCTTGAGGGTGGAATCAGAGCCTCATGGAAATGAAATAAGTTTGGTGACACCGGGGTTTGGAACTAAAACCCTTTTCACCCAGGGGAGGAGAATCCTTGAAAATGAGTCCACAAGGAAGCCCTGGGAGGTGCAGACCCCGCTGAGGACATTGGGGTGAAACAGAGCAGCATTTGCAGTGATTCACCCTCAAAACTGGGCAATTCCTGCGGTGGGAAGGGATCCTGGGGCAGGTGAAGTGTTACAAATAACCAGCACTCGGGGTTTCTGCTGGCCCTAAAGAGGAGCAGCCTTTCCTCACAGCCTTTCCAATCCCCTGCCCTCGCAGGGAAACACAATTCCTGATTTCAGGGCCAAATATTCCTTTGTATTCCCTCAATCCGAGCCACCGAGCCCTGCTGACAGCCGTGTCTGAGCCTGGAGGCCCCCAAATCAGCAGTGCACCCCATCAGCAAAGCACTTCAGCACCTGCTGAACTTCGGGCCCGATTAAAACAGCCTCCAGAACATGCTTTCAATTTATTAATAGTTTAAAGCAGCAGGAACACATTGCAGGGGGTGGAATTTAAAAAAACAGGCTGCAGCAGGAGCAGTGAGGGGAGAAATAACAAAAAAATCTAAAATATAATTATTTAGGTGGGGGAAAAAAAAAAGATGAAAAAGCAAAAAGTACAAAAGTCTCCCAAAATAGGTGTATTTTAAAAGAAATGCCTCTGCCTGCCCCTTCCCCCACCAGCGTATTTCAAGCACTTTGGATGTTTGTGTCTGTCTTCCTTTCAAGGAACCCCGAGCACATGAATGGGCAGAGCAGCAGAATGAATGGGGCACTTCAAAGAAAATGAAAACCATTACTGGGAAATCTGTTTATAGAGGGAATGAATGATTATGAGAGAAGATGGCAGCGGAGAGAGAACACAAGTGAGGGTGTTCTCTGCACAGTGCACGGCACAACTCAGGGGGGTGCAGACCTCTCCTGAGCAGCTCAGCCTTCAGGATAAATTTTGGGTTGAAAATCCCCCCTTCCAGCCTTCCCAGCAAGGCCAGACCCCCTCCAGCACCCCAGGGATGGCAGCATTCCCAAGCCCCCGTGCACCTGCTCCTGAGCCCCCAGTGAGCTGATCCCCCTCCCTCCTCCCCAGTGTCAAGATAGGATATGAAAAGAAATTATTTCCACGGGCTGGTGTAGATGAGGAATGGATAAACAACGCGTCACTCACGGCCCGAGTGGGTAAACTCCATTTACCCTCGACACCGCCGCGCTGAGCCCCTGCCCTGGGAACTGCAGATTTTATCTGAACCTCACAGCATTCTCCCAGAGTCTCATCCATCTCCGAAATTGCCTCGTGCTCAGCTTGCAGAACTCTACAGCACTGGTTCCGCACTGGTTCAGCACTGGTTTAGCACTGGTTTAGCCCTGGTTCAGCACTGGTTCAGCCCTGGTTCAGCCCTGGTTCAGCACTGGTTCGGCACTGGTTTGGCACTGGTTTGGCACTGGTTCAGCACTGGTTCAGCACTGGTTCAGCACTGGTTTGACACTGGTTTGACACTGGTTTAGTACTGGTTTAGTACTGGTTCAGCTCTGGTTTGGCACGGGTTTAGCACTGGTTTGGCACTGGTTTGGCACTGGTTCAGCACTGGTTCGGCACTGTTTTGGCACTGGTTTGGCACTGATTCAGCCCTGGTTCAGCACTGGTTCAGCCCTGGTTCAGCCTGGTTTGCACTGGTTGCACTGGTTCAGCACTGGTTCGGCACTGGTTTGGCACTGGTTCAGCACTGGTTCAGCCCTGGTTTAGCACTGGTTCAGCACTGGTTCAGCACTGGTTTGCACTGGTTTGCCTGGTTCAGCACTGGTTTAGCACTGGTTTGGCACTGGTTCGGCACTGGTTCAGCACTGGTTCAGCCCTGGTTCAGCACTGGTTCAGCACCGGTTTGGCACTGGTTTGGCACTGGTTCGGCACTGGTTCAGCACTGGTTCAGCCCTGGTTCAGCACTGCTTTACACTGGTTTGGCACTGGTTTCCTCTGGACCCTGATGCTACTTCTTCCAAATCCACCCAACCCAAGTGAGAGCAGCCAAATCAGCACCTGGGTGATTTTTTTGGTGGAAAAATGGAAATAAAAATGCCTGGCTTTTCCAAATCCACCCAACCCAAGCGACAGCACCTGGGCGACATTTTTTGGGAAAAATGGGAATGAAAATGCCAGGTTTTCCCAAATCCACCCAAACCAAGTGAGAGCAGCCAAATCAGTGCCTGGAAGAATTTTTTTTTGGGGAAAAACGGGAATGAAAATGCCTGGCTTTTCCAAATCCATCCAACCTAAGTGAGAGCAGCCAAATCAGCACTGGGTGATGATTTTTGGGAAAAATGGGAGTGAAAATGTCTGGCTTTTCCAAATCCACCCTACCCAAGTGAGAGCAACCAAATCAACACTGGGTGACTTTATTTTGGGAAAAATAGAAACGAAAAAGTCTGGCTTTTCCAAATCCATCCAACCTAAATGAGAGCAACCAAATCAATGCCTGGAAGTCTTTCTTGGGGGGAGAAATGGGAGTGAAAATGCCTGGCTTTTCCAAATCCACCCTACCCAAGTGAGAGCAGCAAAATCAGCACCTGGGTGATGATTTTGGGGGGAAAAATGGGAATGAAAATGCCTGGCTTTTCCCATCTTGGCACTGCTGGCACAACCTTCCCCACAGGTTTCCATGCCTTCATTGAGAATCCCAAGGAAGAACGAACAGCAAAAACCCATTCAGAACCAGATCCTTGTCCTGGAGTGAGGAGACAGCAGGAGAAACCAGCCCTGAACCACCCCTGTTGTTTTTGGCATGGACAGGCAGAAAATATTTGTCCTTCCTCGGATGCTGGGAATATTTGTGCCATGAGCAGCGTGGGTTTTGCAGCGCTCCCAGGAGATGAACACTGGCAGAGGCACAAGAGATGCAAACATCAAATCTCCAGGAGCTCCAGGAGTGGTGCTAACACAGCATCATCTCGGAGAAAAGATTCGCTCAGAGTTTGGAGGGGTTTGGACCTTTGGATGGTACCAAAAGCAATGATGGGCTTGGGGGTCTGGAGAACAACAAGAACAAGAAAAAAAACTCTGTGAGGTTTGAGGTGAAATTTGGTGCTGCGTGGCTGGAGGAACAAAAATACCCCTGAGACATTTCAGCTGTAGATTCCCAGATTTTCGTGCATGGTCTCAAAACTGTCTTGGTTTAATCCCTGTTTTCCCCATGCCAGAGCTTCCTACTGGACAGAAATGCTGTAGGACAGGGTGGAGTCACCTGTTTTCCCCAGTTTTCCCCAGTTTTTCCCAGTTTTCCCCAGTTTTCCCCAGCTTTTCCCAGTTTTTCCCAGTTTTGTCCAGTTTTGCCCAGTTTTGTCCAGTTTTTCCCAGTTTTGCCCAGTTTTTCCTAGTTTTGCACAGTTTTTCCTATTTTTTCTGACTTCTTGGGAGAAAAATCCTTCCTAGACAGACCCAGGATGACAGAAAATCCCAAGGAATTTTGGTGCCTTCACCCTGGAATAGCCCAAGAGTCCTTAGGGTCCGTTTAACAAAGAAAGGACAGAACTGGGATCCCAAGACCTCCAAGCAGCATCAAGCTCAGAAAAAAAATTCAAATCTGGTATATCCCTGGTAAATGCAGCCGGGAAGGTGCCTGGAGACCTTCCCTGGAGCCTCTCCTGACCCGGCATCCCCTGTTCCTGCCCTCTGGCAGAGGATCTGAGCTGTTGCCCACCCTGCAGCCCATGTGGGCACCTGCCAGTCCAGTCAGCTCCCATTAGGGTTTGGGTTTGGATAATCCCCAGTGAAGGCTGGAACGGGCTGGGCTCCAGCAGGGATGCAGGCAGCAGTGCCAGGCAGCTTTCAGCAGCTCCTTCTGGCTGCTCCTCTCCAGGGAAGGACAGGGAGCACAGGGATGGATTGGCTCAGGTTGGGTTCCCCCTCTCAGGGCTCATTTCTCACATGTGATCCCCCAGCATCACCAAACCATAATAATCTGGCCTGTGTAGATATCTCCCTTCAACGATCTTCTCACCTATTCTTATCCATTTAAATATTTGATTTAAGCTGCTTGTTTTATAGATCAAAATCAAAAATGTCCTTTCCATCTCTGTGTCTAAATATATATGGGAATAAAGGTACTAAAAAAAAATATAAAATCCCTGAAACAGCACAGTTGTCCCACTCCCTGTTCTGGGTGCCGACAGCCAAAATCCTCAATTCCTGCCCCAAAAAAACATCTCCAGCTCCTTACAGAGAAGCCCTTTGGGTGCACTGACCATCAGCTGGTACCAAACACCAATGCCAGTCTAATGGAAAAAAAGAGAAATGAAACACAAGCATTTCCCATCCCTAATTCCAGGACCAGCTCCCTCTGGAATCATCCAGCAGGGTGACCACACAAGCGTGGGGAAAGCTGCCAGGCAGAGGCACACAATCCCCAAGCCCTCAGCCCTCACTCCCAAGGTTTACCATGATGTCACCAAAGCCCCGGCCGTGTATTTATCTAACGGGAATAAAGGATTGGGAACCACCAACGGCACAATTGTAAATATGTCTGCGGAGGTGACACCCTAACAAATGAGATGAGAGCAGAGCCCCGGTGACTTCTGTCGTCATCACCATCCCTGGCTGGATGCAGAACCTCAGATACAATTCCACAGCTTCGGTTTGCAGTGATTGTGTGGCTTTAAAAAATTTTTAAAATAAAGAATAAAATGTGCTGGGTCTGATTTCTCTCCATCACACTTGCCCTGGAATTGGTCAGCTCCCATATTTATTCTCTTCTCTGTGTTTCAGAGGTATCAAATCTTACCCTAAAAAGAGAATTAAATAAACTTTTTCTGCATGAAAACCATGAGGCCATGAGCAAATTATTTGGTTTGTACCTAAACAGCTTTTGAAGAGCATCAAAAAATGAAAGAAAGGGAAAGAAATTGGATTTTATGTTAATTCAGTGTTTTGGTTTGGAGCAGTGATGAGCATCTCCAGGTTTCATTAATTTGGGGGAAATTAATTAATTTCATTAATTTGGGGGGTACAGGATTACACACTACCCTTAAAAAAGCAAGGATGGAAGGAAAATTTCCCAAAAATTCCAAATCTATGGTGCAAGTTTTAATCCCTGCAAATTTTCATTTACATCCAAAGCTGCTGGGGCACTTGGCTGATGCTGAGGTCTGGGTGCTGCTGCCAGAAAGGCTCAGAACAGCACAAAAATCCACATTGCAGCAAAATTCAGCAGGACTTGGGATACCAAAACCCGGGATGTTTGTATCCCTTGGAAATCCCAATTTGAATTTGGGGAAGTGGCTCTGGAAGGCAAAGCGACATCCCTGAGAGAAAACAAACCTCAGGGCTGGGGAGGGACCAGTGGGAGGCAGGAATTGACCCACTGGGTCCAGCTCAGGACTGGGAACGTTTACCCCCAGTCCCAAGAGCACAGCTGGATCCACATCCATGCAGGAAAGTGAATTTACTGACAACAGCTTTCCTTTCCTTACGAGGTTTTGGTTTTTGAGGTTTTTTTTTTCTTTTTGGTTTTTTTTCAGTCCACAGAGGCAGTTCTGCAGGCCATATGCTGGCCTGAGTCTTGGGAGGCCAGGCAGTATTTCCTTCCTAGAGGAGACAGGAATGTCCTACAGCACCTCTGTCCAGGTAGGGAGCTCTGGCACGAGGAAAACACGGATTACACCAACACAGTTCTGAGCCCACGCATGAAAACCTGGGAAGCTGAAACCTTTCAGGAGCTTCCTATTCCTCCAGCCACACAGCACCAATTTCACCTCAAACCTCACAAAAATTTGGGTTTTTTTTTTTGTTGTTCTCCAGACCCCCGAGCCCATCATTGCTTTTGACACCAGCCAAAGGTTGAAACCCCTCCGAACCCTGAGCGAAGCTTTGCTCCGAGATGCGAGCTCCGAGGCCGGGCTTTTAATGGTGCATTTACTGATGAGGTGAAATATGAATCTGGTTTTGACTTTAAAAAGCCAATTGTATTTTGGGGGCGGAGGGAGGGGGGAAGGGGTGCTCTGACCTGACCCGCTAATCTCTTTTTCTTCCTTTAAAGTTGTCTTCTAAATCTGAACATTAAAGGTGATTAGATACCTAAGGGACTTCCCATGTCATTAGTTAATACTTTAGAGCTTGTTTTGGTTCCAGCTAGCAGCGAGGCAGAGCCCTTTGGATAATACATCACCCTGCTCCAATATGCCTGCACAGTCTCCAGATGAAATACCCCACCCGTGTCTGCCTCTGCGCAGCTCGCAGAGCCCAGGGGTCGGAGACGAGTTTAATTTAAAGATGAGCCGCCCCTGGGCTGCCAAAGGAAATGGCGTGTCAGCCACGTCCAAAATAGATACTGTTGTGCAGATATATGGGGGGAGAGATGGACGCTGCCAGTGCTATCAATTACCTGGATTGCCTTTAAATGTCAAAGCAAATCCTTACCCATTCCTTCTCCAAAAGCTAAATCACCCGGAGAGACAAGGGCGACCCAAGCGGGCTGGAATGCCGGGAGAGGGAAACACAGCCACGGCGTTGAGGGTGGGAGGGGATCATTGGTGTGCACACACGGGCTGGGGGAGCACGGAAATCATATTGGCCTGGGGGGTTCCAGTTGTGGAACGGCGATTTTCGGGTGCCACCGAAAACATCAGTCCTTTCTGTGGACAGTGAGGCAAAGTGGCCTCCTGCACTGAACACATTGAAAATTCTCCTGCTGTTCCTGTTTTTGGTTGTTAAAGGTGATGTGATAACTGGACACTGTGGGTGATGGTGGAGAACAGCACAGAGAAACACTGAAGGATGGGGAAGGTTAAAGTCCAGCAAGAGAACCCATCTCTGATCATCCTTTCCCCCAAAACCCTCAGTGCCAGTCTGAGAGACACCAAATATTTTCACTGGGTCTCATTATTTAGGTTGCTGCCTTGTTGCCTTTCTCTATTTTCATATTTTTTAACAGAGTTTAAAATTCTTTAACTTTTGATTGACCAGGTCCACCCAAGTGGACTGGAGTGCCAGGAGAGGGAAACGCAGCCATGGCATTGCCGGTGGGAGGGGATCATTGGTGTGCACACACGGGCTGGGGGAGCACAGAAATCATATTGGCCTGGGGGGTTCCAGTTGTGGAACGGCATTGCTGGGTTTTCAGGTGCCATCAAAAACATCAGTCCCCGACAGAAAGATCCTTTCTGAGTCAGCAAAGTGGCCTCCTGCACTGAACGCATTGAAAATTCTCCTGCTGCTCCTGTTTTTGGTTGTTAAAGGTGATGGGATAACCAAACACTGGGGGTGATGGCAGAAAACAGAACAGAGAAGGACTTCAGGATGGGGAAGATTCAAGCTCAACAAGAGAACCCATCTCTGGTCACCCTTTCCCCCAAAAACTCTCAGTGTCATTCTTAGACCACCAAATTTTTTACAATGGGTCTCATTATTTAGATTCCTGCCCTGCTGGATTTCTCTATTTTTATAGTTTTTAACACAGTTTAAAGTTCTTCAACTTTTGGTTGACAAGGTCCACCCGAGAGGGCTGGAAATGAAAATTCTGCTGCTCCTATTTTTGCATTGTTAAAAGCATTTTTCCCTGTTGGGTTTCAGGTGCCTTTGACAGATTCAAAAACAACCCCACAAATCTGAAATGCTTTTGGGGAAGGCCAGAGCAGTCCCTCCTTGTGTCCTTTTCCCTCTTGCTGCTGAGCAAATAACACAAGAGAGCACACGTGCACCTCCAAACCTGCATTCTCCTGGGGAACAGCCTGAAACCATCCCTCGGGCAGGGCCCCAGCCCTTTTGGGAACAGGATATGGGGAAATTGAGGATTGGAGAGGGAAAAGGGGAAATCATCAAATCCTACAGGTGGGTAAATAAAAGGGGACACGGTTTATTACAATAGCCAGGCAAAACATAAGGTTTGAGCTGGGTCCCTTAAGAAATGAGGTTTCTGCAGTCAGCCTGCACGTGGGATACATATATAAAATATAAATAAAACAAACATACTCATCTCCCCCGTCTCCAATAACTTCCAAATTTGCCGGCCAATTCCAGCCCAGCTCAGTGGAGGGGGCAGAGGTCTGCAGTTCCTACAAATTTTATGAAAATAGGGCCCTCTCCCGTGCCCTGAGACCTATTAATGCCCCCACACTGAAAGAAATCGTTGAGCTCACGTTGCAGCTTATTAGGAATATTATTGGACACCGGAGAACCCGCAGGGGAGGGAGGAATATTAAGAAGGCCCCGGCGGCAGGAAAGGCTTGGGTTGGAGTTTGCACCTCCTCAGACACCGGAGGATCCAACCACAAGACACCAAATGGTCCAAACCCCCCTGGTTTCACCCCGTCCCCTGCTAAGAACCACTTCTTTGCCATAAAGATATTTTGTGTATTCCCAGCCTGGCCTCCCGGATCCGTGCCAGCCAATTAAGCCGAGCTGTAATTTACAGCTCCCTGCTCCCCTCTCCTTCTCCCCGGGAGGGATTTGGGATGCAGAGAGCAGGAATGTGAGTTTATCACCTGTGTTTTCACCAGGGGCACTGATTTCTGGGAGCTTCTTCCTTCAACGGGATCATCTCCTCTAGATAACTCCAGCAGACGAGTGTTAAACACCAATTCCAGCATCCAAGGGCCAGGGCGCTTCCCAGGCACGGGATGGAGGGGAAAAATGTCAAGAATTCCAGATAAACGCATTTGGAGAGCCACTTAGAGCTACTGGGCGCATGAGGGCGAGGAAGGCAGGGGAATATTTCTGCAGGGAGCAGACACAGAGGGACAGTGTTCATCTCTGGAGGAGTGTGAGCTGCTCTCCGGGTCCAGACACGGAGATTTGGAGAACCTCAGGCACCAAAGACCAGGAAAAGGAGCCCTAAAAGAGCAGGGAAGGCACAGGGGAGGTGGAGGGCGTGGAGAAGATCTGTACTGAGGCTTGTCTGACTGCTGTCACTGGTTAATCCCGTTGGATCAATGGATTTGGGGAAATTTTGGGGAAATTTTGGGGAAATGAGCTGGGGAATTCTCAGCACAAGTATGAATAAGATTCCTGAAGCAGGGGCTGCACTGAGAACAGGATTTCGAGTAGCACATGGCCAGAGATGATTCAAGACAAAGAGAATCCACCTGGAAGGATTCCCTCCCTTCCCAAAGGGAGATAAAATCACTGATCATGAATAAAACACAGCCCTGACCCGCTCCCAATCCCACAAACCCATCTCTGCCGTCACAGGGCACCTGTCCTGAACATTTCAGCCTGATTGTTGCCTTTCCCACCCATCCCACAGCTCCATGGATCACAGCTCCCTCCTCCAGTGGCTCTTTGTCCACTCCCATCATGCCAGACCCCATTGGGTACTTTCAGGGGAAATCAAGAGAGAATTTGGGTTTCCCTGCAGCTCTGCCAGAGGAGCAGCTGCAGAGACAATTCAGGAGTCAGCAGAGAGCCAGGAGCAGGCAGGAGCTGCCCAGCACTGCTTGGACAAAAACCTGCCCTTTCCACATAAAGGTTATTCTGGGAATCAGCGGCTCATCACGCTGGGTGATCCCATGGGAATGGAGACACCACTGATTTCTGAGAGAATCCTGCAGGATTTCTGAAGGATTTCCCATTAAATTCCTCTGCCGAGCCTGGGAGCAGCCCCAGCCCTGTCCAGTGCACCAAAAGCGGGTCAGAGGCACCTGCCCCGAGCACCCGGGACTCTGTTCCAGCCCCAGCATCCCTTTTTGGGGTCAATGAGAAGTTTCAGCCCCCAGCATCCCTTTTTGAGGTCAATGAGAAGTTCCAGCCCCCAGCATCCCTTTTTGGGGTCAATGAGAAGTTCCAGCTCCCAGCATCCCTTTTTGGGGTCAATGAGAAGTTCCAGCCCCGAGCATCCCTTTTTGGGGTCAATGAGAAGTTCCAGCCCCCAGCATCGCTTTTTGGGGTCAATGAGAAGTTCACCTGGGCTCTTGCCCATCCAGTTAACAGCTCAAACACTGCAGCCTCCCAGGGCTGCTTGGGGGTCTCTGTGAATAATCGACGGTCAGATGGGGCTGTGGTTATCAGCGTGGCCGGAATATTTTTTGGGAAAAAGCATCCAATCCATGAGGAAGAGCGAATTCCTCCTTCCCTCCTCGCCCAGGAGTGCTCTGAGCCGCTGTCCCGCTGCTGGAGCTCCTTCCAGCCCTGCACACGGACCCCCGGGATGATCTCCCGGCGTTTCACGGGCTCAATCCCGCAGCGGAGAAGTCGCAATTTTCCCAGGAATGCCTGGAATTTCCCCCTTGATGCAGCGCACGTTTGCAGGTTCCCGCTTTGATGAGGGAATATCTTCGTTTTCCAGGGGAGCGTTCCCACACACGTGCTGTGGCTTTGAACAGCCCAAGCCACCACCTCAAACCCAAGGCAGATGAATTTACCCTTCCTCCTTCTCAAGGCCTATAAAATCCTGAATTTTTTTTTTTTTTTTTTTTTTTTTTTTTTTTTTTTTTTTTTTTTTTTTTTAACGTGTGCATGTTTTGATTTAAACCTCACAGCTCAGAGCTGGCTCTGTCTTTTCTTCAATTTCTTATTTGCTATTTTTCAGGAAGTGCTGGCTTTTGCCAACTGGATAAAAAAACCTCTTATTAATTACTATTATTATTATTATTAAACTATCCAAGTTTCATCTTATTTTGCAAGCAATTTCTTGGTTTACTACCAGAGATGAGAATAGTTTTAACATTACATTATTTAATAAATGAGAACATAAAGAGGAAGATAGTTCAGACTTGGAATTGAAGATTCATGCTTTGGAAAAAAAAAAAAGGATCTTTCCAGAGGTTCCTTGTGCTTTCAGTTTTGTACAAACAGAGCAGCTTGAGGAAAATTCTCCAACACAAATTCTGGATCTTTGCTGGAATAAACTCATTAAAAATGAATAAAGGGATGGGCAACAAAGTGATTTCTGTCCTGTGGCAGCCCCTAAGGAAGAGCAGGAATTGCTTTCCCTGGAGCTCCTCCCGCTCTCCTGGTTCTTGGTCTGCAGGAATTTCTCCTGGAAAATTTTAAGGATTGCACTGATCACGGAGGGAAATCTCCAGGCCAGATTCCAGACTCGTGTGCCAGCCTGCAAAACCCCTCAGTTTGGGTGGAAAAATGAGAAAAAGGAGAACTTTGGAGCACAGGGCTTCAAGCAGTGACTCCCAAAACTCAGCACACCGCCCGTCCCAGCCTCGAGAATTATGGAAAACCACCGACTTTGGAACAACCACGCGGATCCTTTCTCCCCTTTAAAGGTTCCTCCCGGGCCATTTCTGAGTCCCCGAGCGCATTCAGGTCCCTCCGCGCAGCAGGATTAGGAATCCGAGCACTGCCATCCGCAGGGGAAGGAGGAGAACTGCGGCACCGGGCAGGGATGGAGGCTCCGCATCCCTCAGCTCCGGCCTTTGCTCTTCAGCACCATCCGAGCTGCGATTTTGCGCAGCCCTCAATGTTCTCCCTCCTTAAAGGTCAAAAATATCGTCTCTCTCTACCTGCGAGTTCTCATCAACATCCCTGCTCCAGCCCCAGCTCAGGGGCTCTTATTCCAAGACAAAAAAATTTCTGCCAGATACAACATTTTTTGAGACTTCCCATCTGCAGGTCTCGAAGCGTTCAAACTGCGCCGAGGTTTGCCTTGGCCTCGGTACCAAATGTCAGGCGGAGCCGTCCCAGGAGCACATCCCAGCCCAGCATCACCACAGTCAGCATCACAAAGCCACTGTCAGGAAGGGATCACTAAACAGGATTCTCTCTCCAAAAGAGATGCCAGGGCGTTGATTTCATTTCCTTCTGATTGCAGGTTGAAAGGGGAAAATAAAATAGAAGTCCAGATCTTGAGATATTTTTGCAGGATGGAAATTCTGAGGTATTCCAAGACAGAATTGTTTACTTCAATGTGCAGCCCAAAAATCAGAACTGAATTGAGTCAGAATAAGAGCAAGGTCAAAGTGAAAGGGCAAAATGAGCACTTTCATCTCAAACTGTTTCTGAATTTCCTCTGCCACCCAGTTGAAAGGGGTTAAGTTCCTCCACAGGCATGACAGTAACTAATTCTTAGGGAAATCTCTCCCTGTCACCATTTGGGACAAGGAAACCAAGTTTTCCCTGCTCAAAATTCAGGGAAATAATATAGAAATCGCAACCTCTCAACCTCTCAAGGACAAAATACAATTTTGAAATTAACTCCCTGTGTATCCCCTTTGGCTTAGATCAGGAATTCAGGATACAGAAACCAGGTTGTTCCCTGGAAGGCTGGAGACTCTGAACAGCACCGAAGGAAGATGAACAGAATTCAGCAGACTCATGAGAGCTGCAGGGAGAAAAATCTACCTGCAGAAAAGAAAATTTAAATTAAACAGCGATGGGGGTGCACCGTTCTGGCCCTGGTACAAACTCCAGTGCTCTGATTTAGGATTAAAATGGAGCGGTGGAGGAGAAAAATCTGTTTTTTGCGGGTGACTCCAGCGCGGGGATGGTTTGGGACCGAAATCCGCATCCTTCCAGCGCCCTCTCGTGGCCGCCGCTCCCACTGCAGCCCCAGGGACGCGCCATGCGGGGGACACCGGGAATGATCCCGGGGATGGGAATGGCATGAGGGACACCGGGAATGATCCCGGGGATGGGAATGGCATGAGGGACACAGGGAATGATCCGGGGATGGGAATGGCATGGGGGACACCGGGAATGATCCGGGGATGGGAATGGCATGAGGGACACCGGGAATGATCCCGGGGATGGGAATTCCAATGGGGAACCGGGAATGATCCCGGGGATGGGCATGGCAGAGGGGACACCGGGAATGATCCCTGGGATGGATGAAGGGGAGACACCGGGAATGATCCCGGGGATGGGAATGGCATGGGGGACACCGGGAATGATCCCGGGGATGGGAATGGCATGAGGGACACCGGGAATGATCCCTGGGCATGGCAGCAGAGACACCGGGAATGACCCCGGGAATGGGAATGGCATGGGGGACACCGGGAATGATCCCGGGGATGGGAATGGCATGAGGGACACCGGGAATGATCCCGGGGATGGGAATGGCATGAGGGACACCGGGAATGATCCCGGGGATGGGAATTCCAATGGGGACATCGGGAATGATCCCTGGGCATGGCAGCAGAGACACCGGGAATGATCCCGGGGATGGGAATGGCAGGGGGAACCGGGAATGATCCCGGGGATGGGAATGGCATGAGGGACAATGGGAATGATCCCTGGGCATGGCAGCAGAGACACCGGGAATGATCCCGGGGATGGGAATTCCAATGGGGACACCGGGAATGATCCCGGGGATGGGAATTCCAATGGGGACACCGGGAATGATCGCCCAAGGATGGGCGTGGCAGGGGAGACACCGGGAATGGTCCCGGGGATGGGAATGGCATGGAGGACACCGGGAATGATCCCGGGAATGGGAATGGCAGAGGGGACACCGGGAATGATCCCGGGGATGGGAATGGCAGGGGGGACACCGGGAATGATCTCGGGGATGGGAATGGCATGAGGGACACCGGGAATGATCCGGGGATGGGAATTCCAATGGGGACACCGGGAATGATCCGGGAATGGGAATGGCATGGGGGACACCGGGAATGATCCCTGGGCATGGCAGCAGAGACACCGGGAATGATCCCGGGGATGGGAATTCCAATGGGGACACCGGGAACGACCCCGGGGATGGGAATTCCAATGGGGACAATGGGAATGATCCCGGGGGTGCGAATGGCATGGGGGAACCGGGAATGATCCCGGGGATGGGAATGGCATGAGGGACAATGGGAATGATCCGGGGATGGGAATGGCATGAGGGACAATGGGAATGATCCGGGGATGGGAATGGCAGGGGAACCGGGAATGATCCCGGGGATGGGAATGGCATGAGGGACAATGGGAATGATCCCGGGGATGGGAATGGCAGGGGGAACCGGGAATGATCCCGGGATGAGAGGAATCCATGGGAATGAGGGGAACATGGGAATGATCCCGGGAATATGGGAATGATCCGGGAATGTGGAGGGAATGGACCGGGAATGATCCCGGGATGGGAATTCCAATGGGGACACCGGGAATGATCCCGGGAATGGGAATTCCAATGCGGACACCGGGAATGATCCCGGGGATGGGAATGGCAGGGGGACACCGGGAATGATCCCGGGAATGGGAATGGCATGGCAAGGGAATGATCCCGGGATGGTGGAGGGATGGCGGGACGGGATGCAATCTGGTACCGGGAATGATCCCGGGAATGGGAATGGCAGAGGAGACACCGGGAATGATCCCGGGGATGGGAATGGCATGAGGGACACAGGGAATCATCCCGGGAATGGGAATGGCAGAGGGAACCGGGAATGATCCCGGGGATGGGATTCCAAGGGACCGGGGATGGCCGGGATATGCGGGACCGGGAATGATCCCGGGGATGGGAATTCCAATGGGGACACCGGGAATGATCCCGGGGATGGAATTCCAATGGGGAAACCGGGAATGAGTCCCGGGGATGGGCATGGCAGAGGGGACACCGGGATTGCTCATTCCAGAGGGGAACACCGGGAATGACCCCCGGGGATGGGAATTCCAGAGAGGACACCGGGAATGATCGCCCAAGGATGGGCATGGCAGAGGGGACACTGGGAATGCTCATTCCAGAGGGGAACACCGGGAATGAGTCCCGGGAATGGGGTTCCAGAGGGGACACCAGGAATGAACCCCGCGAATGCTGGCAGCACCCGGATCTCCCCTAAGGACGGCGGGACAGAACGCAGGCTGTGGTCTTTATTTACACCATTTATCCCCTCTGAGCGGGCTCATCTCTTTTCTGACCGGCTCGGGGCCTCCCCTCCTCCACAAAGGACTTTTGGCACCTCGTTAAATCTCGCATTTAAAAGTCTCTTTCCCGCCTGCGTTCTGACAGAGCCGAACCTCGGAGCATCAATCCCTTCCCGAACAGCAATAATTTCATTTTGTACCCCACACCAGGCAGAAAGCAGGATCCTCCCGGCAGGAAAAATGAGCAAATCCCTTCAAAACCATCAGGCCAGGATGTCTCCTTTCAAAAAGCATCAGCCCTGGCTGTCTCCTTTCCAAAGAAGGACCACATCTGGAGGACCATCGGGTCTCGGTGAGGCAGAGAAGCTGGAGTGATGCTGGGAATGCCTTCACAGGATTCCCACCTTCCCCTCTGCCTGTTGTGGGCTCTCCGAGGGGGTCACTGCTCCAGGACCACCCTCACCAGAGGTTCTGCAGCCACAGCCAGGTGTTGCTGAGGCTGAAGGGAGAGGTTGGGGTGGGAGAATCCTCCAGGCCTGACAGCGTGGATAGCTTGGGCTTGTACATGCAGGGAGATGAAATAATGAGCAATTTAAAAAGATGCTTGCTCTGGGCAGAGGCAGAGCAGGAAGGGCTTTGAGGATCTGCTTCCTCTGCACCGGGACATTTCCTAAAACCCAGAGACTCCCTGGCCATTGTACCTCGCTCAGAGAATGATCTGGGGATGGGGTGCTTGGTTTTAGACACCTCCAGTGCTGACCTACAGCACAACCTCGTCCTTTTCCCGTGGATTGCAGCAGCATCCAAAGCCTTTCACGTGCAGGGTTTTGCCTGCTCTTTCAGCCTGTTTTGGTGACTTGCTCTATTCGCACAGCAGGCAGGCCTGAAAAGACACCCTGCCTCTGAATTTCTATTTAATTCTAACAACATCAGCGTTCTGGGTTCCCCAGTGAACTCTAAACGATCCTTTGGTTACTCCAGATCCATGGCAGAATAAATCCAGATTCAGTTCCCAGAAAAAGGATTAAATCCAAACTTCATCCCATTCTTTTGGAAGTGCTTGACTCAGGATTTTACCCCAGAAGGAACACAGCAATAGGGATTTCCATGCTGGAAACCATCCCGTGCCATCTCTCCCGGATCTGGCTTTTCCACACAGACACAGATCAAAATTTCCCTCTGCAGTTCAAGGGTTACATTCCCAAATATTGTCTGCATTCGTGACAACTGCAATTTACCCTTCAAAATAATCCACATTAATGCCAAAGGACTAGAAATGGTGGGAAGAGAGTGGAAGCCACTCTAGGCAAAGCTGCTTTCCTCCACAACTGTCCAAAGACCCCAAAGAAATTCAGGAAGTAAAAAAATTTCGGTTTCTTTTGTCTGCCCCTGGTTTTGGCTCCTCTAGAAAGGCTCAGGAAGAATTTGGTTCTATTACAGCACTTCCTTCCCTGCACACAAAATTATTCTGCAGTGTGGAACAGGTCAGCTTCGCTCTGGGTCCTGCTGGATGGCAAAATTCTGCACGAGGGAAAGCTGGGATAAAGGATTGGGGTTTGGGATGTCATGCTCTGGTCCTGTAAGGCTGTGGAAAGGGGGGAATCTCTAGGATTTGACTGTTTAAAGGATTATTTTTAGCTTCCCTCTCCTGCACCCCTGACTCTAAGCAAGAAACAAGGAAAGGATCCTATATTTGCCTTTCTTCTGCCAGCTGGCAACACCTTAGCATCCCAAAATCCTCCACATTTATCCCAAATCACATTATTCCCCGGTAGACAGGGTGGGATGATGACCTCGTTCATCTGCCCAGAACTCAGGACAGGACTGGGAGCCCGTGTGTGAGTGGAAAATCCATTTAGCCAGCTCTGGACATCCCAGATCCGAGCACAGAGACAAAAGTGAACCCTCGGTGCCATGATCCCGCTTGGAGCGGGCAGGAAATGCAGCCGGGAGAGGCAGGAGGAGAGCAGGAGCTGCGCAGAGCCAGACCTGCAACTCCAGCTGTGCAGCGCAGAGCCCGCGGCTACGCTCTCCCTGCTCCCCAAATCGCCCCGTTTGATGCATTTCTTCCGAACTTTGATCGGATCTACCCCTCAGCTCCAAATCCCCGCCCGAGGCAGCAGTGAAAGTTGCTTTCCGAGGCGGGATTTGTCCGTCTGCAGCGCGTCGGAGCTGTCCCACCCACCTCGCAGCGCGGGTTCCTGCAAGCTCGTTCTTGCGCTTTGTTCCCGAGTTCTGCCTCACTGGGGGCTGGAGGTGGAGCCAGAGGGTGTACCCGGGGAAAGCTGCCCTCAAACAGTCCCTGTCACATTCCCTGAGTATTTTCCATCCTCCGGGGAGCAGACGGGACGCTCCCGGGCACTGCCCGATGCCCTCCGGGGAAATGCCAGAGGTGGGGGAAGGGGATGCTTTGTCTGCAGCCCCATCTCGCAGCCTCTGGGTCCCCTGCTCTGCCCCAAAACCACCCATGGGACCTCAGCCGGGTGATCAGGCTCTCAGGAGGGTGAGAGCAGAGCAAACCCTTCAGGGCAGGGTCTGTATCCCTCCAGGCACCGAGAGCCATCCGGATTCCCAACCTGCCAGTGCTCAGCCCTGGATCGCTCTGGAGGTAAAACCGTGCCGTTTTCAGGTAAAACCGTGCTGTTTTGCAAAGCCAGCCGGTGAAGGAACATCTTTCAGCAGCCCGGTGAGCCCGGAGGGCCGGGCAGCGAGGGGCAGAGGAGCTCTGAAGCACAGGGCTGCTCCGCAGAGCGTGGCTCCCACAGCTCCAGGCCGTTTCCAGCTGGCACAGACTGCCCAAGGTGTTTTCCTGCCGCTCCTTCTCCTCTTCCCGAGGCTGGAAGGGAGCAGAACCTTCCTTGCAGGCAGCTCAGGGCCCCGGGCAGGCGTGCCAAGCTCCAGCTCAGCCCCAGCCCTTCCATCTGCTTTGCCAGCACGGAATTCCCGGGTGAGAGATGAAAAGCAAACGCCATAAACCAGCTCGGAACCGAAATCCTATGGAAGCAGAGCTCCCAAAGGGAATTTCTGCTGAAGGAGAGGGGATTTCAGCGAGAGCCTTGGGACCAGCGCTGCTGCCAGGGTCACCAGCACTCACTGGGCTCCTCTCTGTTATATCTGGATCTGTCTGTGCTGTCCCTGCCGAATGAACTCATGGCAGTGACAAAAATACAACCCCAGGGATGAGCTGCACCCATGGAAAAGGGAATCAGAGTGGCCATGGATACAGCACAACTAAAAATACCAGGACATTGCCGTTGGGTTCTCATACTCAGCTGGCTGAGGCTCCTTTGAACATCTCTGCTTTAATTACACGTTTTTCAATATTCCTCTGTTCTCCCCACCCCAATCTGTGACTCATGGCTTGGAGTGCTGAGGATTCCCAGGATGGCTGGAGATGGAGGGAGCCCCATCAGTATCAGACTCCAGGTGTACTCCACACAAAAATAAGGACAAATTCCCCTGGTACACAAAAAACCCCAAACAAACCCAAACAAACAAACAAACAAAACCCAGCAAACAAACAGGAAAAAAAAAGCAAGCAAACAAACAAAAAGCCATTAAAAAAAAACCACAAGGAGATGTTTCTTTTTATTTCTTTTAAAGAGGTGGCTTAAAACCAGCATTAAAACTCATCTCAAGTCTCTGCTATTAAGTCACATGAGAAAACGAGAAAAATTCAACTCTTAAATAAAGTTTCTTTCTCCAAAAGTTTCTTAATCAGACTCAGAGTCGGTTGAGCACCCCCCTTTGGCTGATCACAAAATGATGCTTTGCCAGAAGATTATCAAAAAGAGCACTCCCCATTCTCTCATTCCCAGCTGCTCTTGCAGAACATTTCCAAGAGTAAATGCCAAGAGAATGGATTAAATCCAAACTTCATCCCGTTTGTTTGGAATCATGATTCCAATCAAGATTCACCCCCAGAAGGAACAGAACCCTGTCCTAACCCAGGGATTCCAATATTGAAAACCACCCCGTGCCATCTCTCCTGGACCTCTCCAGAGGGAGATACGGGACCCACTGATTAAACTTTGGGCATCTTCCCCTCACCGGGCTGCTCAGAGCTCAGAGGCAGAAATCAAAGCTATTTTCATTCCTGGCTTCAAAGAGGATACTCCAAACAAAAGGAAACTCTTGAGTAAAGCGTGTACAAACAGGGAGCACCTGGTCTTCCACCAGCAGCTCCGAGCCTTGGGAAAGAAAAGCGAGAAAAAAGCTCCCAGAGAAGTCATGTAATAAATAAATAAATTGTGCTGTGTGGGTACAGCTCTGCCTCGGAGCCCCTGGAGGGTTTCTCTGCGTCTCCCACAGAGGCAGAGCCCCCCGAGAGCAGCGCACCCCCGGCTCAGCGCTTTTTTTGCGTTCGGCTCTTTGTTCTCCGCATCGGGCGGGGAGGAGGCAGGAACGGCCGCTCCTCCAGGGATCCAGACCTTAATGGAAACGCTCCTCTGGGTCAAGCGGCACAGCCAGCGCTCCTCTAATGCACCAGCTTCATTTGGGGGATGGAAGGAGGGAGGAGAATCAATTCACAGCCCGGGAGAGGGGAGCGCTCCCCTGGCACAGCTCGCACCCGGCTCTTAGCGCCTCCGCCCCGCTGCTCTGCGGCACCTCTGCCTCCCGGAAAGCTTCGGGGGGAAATTCCAGCCCCGCGAAAGCATTTGTTGAGGCGGTAGGGAGGGATAAATCCACTGAGAGGGACGGAACGTGTCTGTTAATGAGACTCGACAAACAGGAGCAGCAGAGCGCAGCCACAGGAAAGAAGCTTCTGTCTGGACAGAGATGTTCCTCTATCCCTGATACCCTGGGTGAGTTTTGGTTTTTTTGGTTTTTTTTTTTAGTGTGAAATACTGACATCACAGAAGTCTCACAGCCCCATTTCCTCCGACTCCCTCGTAATTTTCACAGCTCAATTACTCTAAATTAGCAAAGAAATCCTTCTGCCTCTGTGAACCTGGAGATCTCCGAGACAAAGCCGGATCTTTCACCTCCGGAGGGGCGGTTTGGAGCTACCTCTACTGATAACTGGCTCGGATTTTCTTCAAACAACCTAGAAAATCACACGGTGATTAATTAACTTGGTCACAAAACTGTAGCAGCAAGTCCTTGGAGCACCAGGAGTGTCACCACTCTGCTCCATCTTCACCAGCAGCCTGCATGTATATCTGAAAATCAACCAGTGAATCTGAAAATCAGCCAGTGATTAGCTCAGATACAAATCATCTGTGCCACTCAGCCCAGCTCCCGAAGCCAACGTTATTTTTAAAACCCTCTTTATTTTTAAAATTTCGAAATAGATCAGTAAATCACCGATCTCGCCCAGCAGAGCTCATTTCGCAATGAATTCTCGCTCTTTCTGTGGGACGAGGACTCCTTGCTCCGAGTCAGGAGATCAATCAGAACGTGGCCTGCAGGGCTGAGGGCTTGGGGAACACCCAGAAAATACCAATACACGCAGAAAATACCAATACACCCCTGCCATGAGCCTCATAAATAATAATGAACTCGCTGGGGTTGAGAAGATGGTTACAGACTCGGGTGTGTTAAGGGATTTCAGGGTGTGCAGGGGGTGCTGAAATGCAATTCTCCAGCCAGAGCAGAGGGCAGCACCTGCTGGAGCAGGTGGAGATGCCAGGATTTTGGGATGGACAATAATCGTGGAATGGTTTGGCTTGGGAGGGACCTTAGAGGCTCTCCAGCTCCAACCCCTGCTCCAGGAAGGGATTTTAGTGAAGGCTCCACCCAGTTCTTCATCCGTGAAGGTTTCCATTCCATTGAAAAAAATTTTTCAATAAACCAAGGGCAGATAATCAGCCCAAGGTGTGGAAACTGCTACAGCCTCTTCAGAGTAAATGTCAGGGAGGAGACAGAACCAGAGGAGTCAAAAGCAACAAATGCGAATTAAAAAATTAAAACCTCAATTACTGTCAAAGCGTGAAGCCCTCCCACCTTTTCCTCCAAGCAAGACCAGTTCAGAAACTCTGTCTGAACATTTCCCAGGATTTCAAACTGAGAGGAATCAATTTCCAAGCTCGCACAGCTGCTGTGTGATCACCCACACCCATTCATGGCCCTGTCCTTGTCAAGAAATGCTGCTGAATTTGCTGTGTCATCGATGTGTTGCAAGAACTGACACCCACAGGGTCCAGGGGATACCCCAGGTCATGTTCAGTGCCTTGAGTGTAATTTTAACTGTAAAAATGTGGGATTATATTATTTTGGTTTGGAGTTTTCTCTCTCAATTCCCTCCCTCCCCATATACAGAAAAGCAGAAAGTGCCTCAGTCCTTTACTTTTGCTAAAAACAGACATTAGTCTTGTTCCCACTAAAATTTGGGAACCCAGACAGGAGTTCCAGCATTAGGCAGGATGTAAAGAAATCCACTTCTTGCCAGGACTTTGTGCTTCTCTAATAACTTCAGGAAAAGCAAAAAACCACCCCACCCTGAACACAGAGCCAAAACACACCACTCGGTCTCGCATGGGATCTGATCAAACATCCAAAGGCGTTTGGAATTTCAGGAAGGCAGAACTTCCTCATTCTTAAGGAATACACCAAAATGTGCAGAAGGAAGGAATTTATTTCCTTCCACGTCCCTCATGATTAACCCCCAAAAGTGTCTCAGTATTACCTGCAGTCTGGGAGATACAGGACCCCGTTCAATTAAAAGATAATAAAATATACCCAGAATTTGTTTGTTCCAGATTCAAAAGGGGTTTCAGACCTGTCTGCTCAGCCCATCTCCTCCAAAAGCCATAAATCTCTTCCAGCTAAACCAAACCATATTCCTCCATTTAAATCCTAGGAATGAGCTCAAAGACCTGAAGAATTTGCCAGCACCAGCCCTTTTCCTCCTCCCCACCATCCTCTGTGCCCTTCCACAAGTCTCAAACTCTGCATTTCAGGAGTGGAGGAACTTCTGTCTTTCACTTGGAAAATGTTGTTTTTGAAAGATGTTTTGCTGCCAGCCTGCTGGTTTTTGCACAAAAGCATGCTAAGGCTGAAAAGGATCTGAGATGATCCAAAAAATGCTCTTTAAAGGCAGAGATATTCCCTGTTTGTTGGCTGAGAGCAAACACTGCTCTGAGAGTCAACAGGGTGGAGGAAGGCACTGGTGAACAACCAGCTGCTGGTGAAGCAGGCAGCTGAGTCTCAGATCATGGCAAGAAGCACTGAACACAGGAATAGTGAAAAAAACTTGAATTATGGGTGGTTCAGGCACAAGAAGGGAGCAGCTCATCCGTCCTGGCTGGATTTCCCCCGAGGATCCTGACACAGCGTCAGCCACCCTTCCTGAAAATGCATTTTCCCTGTGCCAAAGGGGACCCTGCAATGTGGGCCCAACTCAGGGGCAATTCCTCCAGGGAGATGAGGTTTATCAGCTGGAAAAGGCACCAGCTGGCTGCCATGGGATGCCAAGGTGAAATAGGATGTTCAAACCCCCAAAGTTCAGTTAGGAACGAGCCCATAAATCCTCCTTCTGCCAGAGTTTGGGATGTGTCACTCGGGAGTGGGGGCACCTCGAAACCCGTGGTACCCTGAGGATGCTGAGGGCTCATTCAGGGATACCCAGGGGCTCATTCTGAGGCAGGAATCAGCTCTGATGTTCTGGGGGTATCCCTGAGCAGCCTCTCAATCCCAGATTTTTAGGGAAGGCAGGAATTACCTTTGGTGTTCAGAATTTCATCTGAATGAAACCTCTGCACCTTCCTCCTCGAGAACAGGAGATGGCACCTGAAATGAGAAGGACAGAAGAGAAACCCCTGGAATTTTTTCCAGGGGAAGGTTCAAACCCTCCCTCGAGCCCTCCTCAGCACAGGAGAAGGGAAAGCCTGGAGCAGAAAGCTGAGAACAAGGCAAAGAGAGCTTTGTGAACTGAAACCGCTCTCACAATCCTCAAATCCTTCTGGCTTCTCCGAGGATCCATCATCCCTCTCCCAGAGCAGCAGCAGCGAGGGCTCATCCTGAAGCAGGAATCAGTTCTGATGTGCTGGGGGTATCCTTGAGCAGCCTCTCAATCCCAGATTTTTAGGGAAGGCAGGAATTACCTTCAGTGTTTAGATTTTCATCTGAATGAAACTTGGAAGATACAGATTCCTCCTGGAGAACAGGAGTTGCCACCTGAAATGAGAAGGACAAGAAATGAGAAGGAAAAGAAACTCCTGGAAAGAATTTCAGGGGAAGGTTCAAACCCTCCCTTGAGCCCTCCGCAGCACAGGAGAAGGGAAAGCCGGGAGCAGAAAGCCAAAAACAAGGCAATGAGAGCTCATCCTGAAGCAGGAATCAGCTCTGATGTGCTCGGGGTATTCCTGAGCAGCCTCTCAATCCCAGATTTTTAGGGAAGGCATGAATTACATTTGGTGTTCAGAATTTCATCTGAATGAAACCTCTGCACCTTCCTCCTCGAGAACAGGAGATGCCACCTGAAATGAGAAGGATGGAAAAGAAACCTCTGGAAAAAAATTCCAGGTTCAAAACCTCTGCAGTGCAGGAGAAGGGAAAGCCTGGAGCAGAAAGCTGAGAACAAGGCAAAGAGAGCTTTGTGAACTGAAAATGCTCTCACAATCCTCAAATCCTCCTGGCTTCCCCGAGGATCCATCATCCCTTTCCCAGAGAAGCAGCGAGGGGATATCCCCCTTCAGGAAACTTTGGATGAGAAGCAGCAGGAACGTTCTGAGCTTCCAGGAGCGAGGATTTCCAGCAGGATCCGCGATGGCAGAGCTGAGCCAAAGGATGCGTTTGACAATTCTCCAATTCTGGCACCTGCACCGTTTCCTCCTGCTCAGGCCCGGCACAGGCACCTTCAGGTGTTGTGTGAATTTTGTCAGAGCTCTGGCAGGGCTCCCCTTTGCTGGGATTTGTTTTACACAATCCCCAAGTGTTTCATAAATGCTAATTGTGTCTCCTGATTGCTCTGAACGAGCCGAGAGGAGGAAACCGAGGCAAAGGGGGGAATCTCTGCTTCCCACCAGCAAGGTGAGCAGGCTGGGGAGCTTCACCTCCTCCCACAAACCAGACCAGGAGATGGCATTTCCTGGCATTTAGCACTGCTGCCACCTCAAACGTGATTTGAGGTTCCCAGAGCAGCAGGCTGAACCCCAATTTCAGCGTTAGGAGCTGCTCAGTGACAGCTCCATCTCTCCCTACCACAGCATCTCGTCATAAACTCTCTCCACTCAGCTCCTCAGGCTGTGTGGGGAGTTCCCAGCCCGTGGATCCTCTCCCAGATCCTGCAGATATCTCTGAAACAGTAACAGGACAGCCTGTTCTGTCCCAGCACAGATTTCTCCTTTGCATTTTGCCCCAGCCCGTAACACTCCACAAGGCTGAAGACATCCATAATTCCCATACAGGCTCCTCTGTCAATCCCTGCGAGCTTGCCAGGCCTCTGCTCCTGCCAGCAAACACCAAAAGAGTGCCACAAATGAGGCTGGAGCTCGGGAGAGCACTCCCAGAATTCCCACGGGAGCGCTGGTTTGCGCAAATCTTTTATTTGATGATTGATTTGCAAAAGAGCAATAATAAAATAACCTTCTGGATGTCACCTCGGTGCAGAGCACTCCTCTGTTTGCCATCAGCTGCTGCTGAATCCAGAACTGGGCGTTGCAAAGATGAACGGAGAGATTAAACACAAAAACATTTTCAAGGAAGATAAACGGACGCGATACCCGTGGCAAAGAGCGAGGCCTCGAGTCTCAACAGCGTTTCTCCATCACCTGGAAAAGGATGTTTGAGCAGCTGCAGGTAAGTGGAACATGACCAGTTCAGCTCCTTTCCTTTCCCTGGAGCCCGGGGAAGCAGCAGGGAGCACTGTAAAACCACGGCAGCTCTCATCACACCCGCTGCCCACCACGGAAAACATTTCAGAGCTGCTGGAGCGTGCTGAGGAGAGCTGGGGAGCAGCTTTTGATGGAAAACACCCTCAAAGGGAGGTGCAGAGGTGGCTCTGATGAAAGGAAAATCAAACTATCGATTTTTGTGGAGCCTTGACACAATTCCACAGCAGCTCCCCGTCCCTGTTATAGACAAGAACCGCCAGGGATGGGGAGCGCTCCCAGCTGAGCTCTGGTGACAAAGCTGCCGGGGTGTTTTATGTTTTAACTCCCAGAAGGAGTTAAATACTCCAGCTCCTTTCAAATCCCAGCACAATCCAAGAAAGACACAATCCATGGAAAGCTGCTTGAGTTTGGAAGAAGGATGAAACGCCACCTGAACCCCGGGTGCGCAAAAAACCTTCAAGACACACCTCGAAGGGAATTAAAGCTCACTGAAGGCTCCATATTTGAGCTGATTGTTTCAACTCTAAGGAAAATGCAACATGACTAAATTCGCTGCTGGCTCCCTCAGTCCTTTGAGCTCCTGATCCTGTTTTCCCTCAGATCCCAGAGTTTTGGAAGCAGTCTGAAAATTCCCAGTGGCTGATGTGGCTGAGGACTCAAGAGCAGCTTGTGGCACAACGCCAGCAGCACCTGAGCAGTGCCTGGGACAGGACAGGGAATCGGGCTGGAATCATCCCAGCATTCCCATTTTCTCCCAAATTTCCCAGTCAGCCACGGGCAGCAATTCACAGCCTCTCACATTTTCTGCATCCCAGCCCTTCCTCCTCTTCCCACACGATGGAAAACCCCGGGGATGAAGAGGAGGATTCATCATTTCTGACACTGAAATGCCTCTTAGGGACAGGAGTCTGCCACAACAGATCTCAGCCAGGGCTGGGAGCTCTCCAGGGCAACCTGCCCCAAAATGTCCCGGTAAAATACACCTAATTCAGCCAAAAGTAACCTTAAAGTAACCTAAAACACCAGAGAGTGTTTTATCTGTGGTATAGAGGTGAAATTCTGCATACTGCATCATTTGAACTCTAAAAAAATGTTTGATAGTGGGAGAAATTCCTTTTTTACGGGAACAGGTGACACCTAAACAAGCTTGAATAAGAGGAAAAGGAATAAACAACTTCACCCTCGCTGCAAAGCTGACAGGAGGGTTAAACCCTGCAAATATTTATTGAGTTCTGACATGAAAACACAGGGATTTGGGGAAGAGGTTATGTGTTTATATTATCTGGAACAAAAAATCCACCAAGAACCAAAAAAAAAAAAAAAAAAAAAAAACCAAACCCCAAAACAAACAAACAAACAAACAAACCCCCAAAAAAATAACCACAAAAAAAACCCGCAAAAAATAAACAAAAAACAAAAAACAACAAAACCACCCACCTCCAAAAAAATAGCCAAACTAAAAAAAAAAGAACAGAAAATCCCAAAAACCCCCAAAACCAAAAACCAAAAAACAAATCACAAAAAAAAAAATCCAGAAAATCCCCAAAAAAACAACCCCCCCAAAAAAACAAAAAACCCCAAAAAAACCCAAAAAAGCCAAACAAAAATTAAAGAAAACAAAAAAAAAAAAAAAAAAAAAAAAAAACCTCTCTAAAACAAAAACAGTGTATACAGCAACAAAAAGAACCAAACCAAAAAACAAACAAACAAACAAAAACAAAAAAAAACCCCCAAAACCCTCCACTCTTTGATAGCATGAGAAAAATATTTAGCAAGAGCAAGAAGCCAGGACAGACTGCTCACATCAAATCCATGTCAGGGGCGCTCTGAACCCCCCAAAATAAAATTCTGCATCTTGGATTTCTGAAATATTCACTTTATGACCAAAATGAGCCAAACCCACAGATTTTCTGCTTCCACCCCCAATGGTCTGGGATAAAACTGAGCCAGCTCAGCAGGGTTCAGGATAAATCATGTGCACATTGGTTCACTCTGGAATTGGGGTTCTTTGTGGCATTGCACCTTACACGATATTAGAGACCCTTTGTTTAAGCAGAGCTTTGTTTAAGCAGAGCTTTGTTTAAGCAGAGACTTGCCCTGCTTGTGGCAACATCTCCCTCCAATCCTTCCCTCAGCACCCAGAGGAATTTGAAAATTTTCAAAAAGAAGAAACCAAAGCTGAGGAGGCCCAGCCACTGTGGGAAAAGCGAGTTTGAGACTCTTCCAATTTTTCAGTGTCAGCAATACGAGCTGTGGGCTGAAAAATCCCAATTCTGCTTTGGTTTCTACCTGCCCCTTCAAGACAAATAATAACACGTGTTGGGATGGACAAGAAATAACATCCACTTGTTTCTGTTTGAATCACGGAGCAGAGAAGCTTTAAAGCACCCTGAGAACAAAATCACAATAAAAAGAGGGCGTGGGAGGAATATTTTTGAGGCGCACAAATATTTTTGAGGTTTTGTCAACGCTTTTTTTTTCCTGAAAGACACGTTGGGAAATCCTTAAAAAATCATGAGCCATGACCTTGCTTTGTCCCTTGGATCCTCTCTGTCTGGAATGTTTGGTCCAAACTGATGGAGGAAAGTTTCAGTTGGTGACAAAAGAGTTTCTAAGATTTTGCCGATGAACACAAAGTCTCAGGGGGGTGGCTCTGAGATGGCATCACCCAAAAACGAGATCCTGCAGGGGTTGGGTGGGAGCAGAGATGCTCCTGGCCTGGGAAATCATTCCTGCTCAGACAAAACAAATACCTCAGAGGAAGATGCAAGACATTCGATTTAATTTTCCTCACTCTTTGCAAATGGCAATATTTAATATTTACCCAAGCTTAGCTCAAGAACAACTGGGAAGGGAATTTTGGCGCTGTGGACCCAGAACTGGCACCAAACCCAGCCCAGCTCCACACAGGAGCAACCCTTTGAAAGTTCTGTATCAAAAATTGGCTTTTTCCACCTGCTCTGTGCCTCTCTGGGGGCAAAACGCCCACCCACGCTGGGAGGAAGGGCTCCATCCTCAGAGAAATCGGGCGAATTTTGTTTCCTCTCCCGCGGGGCACAAAGGGACGTGTGGCTCGTGGTGTCGCAGCCTTCAGAAAGCTTCCCCTGCACGGCAAACAAACCCCTCCCGAGGAAGGACGGGTGAGGAGGCAGAGCAGGCTCCAGGCAGAAATTCTGCCCCCAGGGAAGCTCTGCTGCCTCCTCCATCTCATCCCTCCCCGAAATTCAGCTTCCAGCCCCGACGAGCAGCGCTCTCGATGTTCTGGGCAGCGGAGTGACCCTGAGCTGCCCCATCTCCTCCCCTGCCACCCCCTCTACTCACCCCAATTTCCAGGGCACTAATTTAATGAAGATTAATGGGTACCCTCCGAGCAACACTGAAAAAGAAGCATGGCGTCATTTTCATATTAAAGGAGTGGGTTTTTTCCCTCCCTGAGCACATGAAGATGAAATCTGCTTGGTGCTGGGTGCCTGCTCCATTGAGGCAATCACTATGAGCTCCACTCAAAAAGTGGAACAACTCTGATTTTTTTCCATGGTTTTTCCCCAGAAACAGCTGTAGGACCTTCGTGGGGCATCAAGAGGCTGCAGAGGGAAGGATCACACTTTATGGAAAATCAGATGGCCAAAATAACACAAAAATACAGCAATTAACAGATTGATATTTATCTTTCCTGAGTGTTCTGGTGATGATCAATAGGATCACAAACTGGCCATTCAGATTCGGCTCCAAAGTTGACCAAATATTGCCAAAAGATAAATGTATTTTCCAGCATATAGCGCAGGGGAGGGAAAAAAAGACAGTTTATCAACCAGGCTGTGTATAACCAAAAATCTGAAACCCCTCGTGGCCTAAAAGTGAGCTTAAACTATTCCTGCACTGATCCCAGATTCAAAACAGTTTAAAGTACTTTAAATCAGGGTCTAGAGAAGCTGCTGCACCTCAGATCCTCAGCCTTAAACAGGTGTCTACACCACCTTTAGGACTTTTGTCCACTTCAATGTCATTTGGGGGCTTGCAGGGACCATAACTCGGCTATCAGAACATCCCAGCCCTCCTTCCTCTCATCTTGACTTCATCCCAACTCTGATGCTTCCAAACATTCCTGACATGAGAGCACCAGGATTTGGGGGAGAGGTTATATTTTTATGCTATCTGACACCAAAAAAACAAAGAAACACAAACAAAAACAAACAAAAACCCTTCCACTCTTCAATAGCATGAGAAAGATATTTAACAAGAGCAAGAATCCAGGACAGACAGCTTGCATCACTAAACAGAGGATTAAAGAACAGAAAATCCCCCTGACTTTTCCTCAGATTGCTTTCCCATCTCCTTGCCTCAAAGGTACTTTTCTCTCCAGCCCACAACCACTGGCCCAGTACTGGGATTGGTTGCCCAAATTTGCTTTTCTGCTTGGAAAGCAGGAATTTGTGCTCTTCCCCCGGTTCTGGATCAATCCCACACCTCACCAGGAGAGAAAAAGGGTTTCAGAATCAGCAGCAACTCCATGGTTTAGGACACAAAGCTTTGTTTGACTCCATCATTGCCCAGCAGGGAACACACCAAATCCATATTTCTGTCATTCTCCCCATCCCTTTACCCTCATTTCATTATCAAATGGCCCCATCCATCCCCTCAGCCATTTTTGGGGTCCCTGTCACTGCAATCACCTCTCTCTGTGGATTATTGGTGTTTATCTGTCATGTTTGCAGCCCCCTAAACTCATCCCTCCCCGATGGTACTGCTGAGCCAAACCCAGGGAGCAAAGCTGGCAGGGAGACAAACTCTGTGGAATTTCTTTGTGGATTTTGCTGTCTCCTCAGGAATTAAAACCTTTGACACTCCTGAAAAGGCAGTGAGCACCACCCCCTGAGCAGTGAAGGAATTTAAACCCCACGTCCATAAAACCACCGAGGGCAGATCCAGCAGGGAGATCTGGTTCTCCAGCAATCCATGGACATGCACCTGATGGCACAAAACTCTGAAATTCAGCGAGATTTGGGTCCATCTCCACCTGCCCAGACCCTCCAGATGGGTTTCTGTAGGATTTTTTGTGATTTTTTTTGTGATTTTTTTTTTGTGATTTTTTCCTTTTCCCCATGGAATTAAACCCTCTGGAAAGGTCCTGCACATCAACTCTCCTTTAGTGCTTTCCCTAAGCCTTCTACTTTATTACTGCCTCGGAACGATTCTTGAAGAAATCTGACAGAATTTTTCCTAAAATGAATAATTTTTCCATTAAAAACATTCTGGAAAGGCCTCATAGGGGATCCCTTTGAGCACCTTTGTTACAGGGACTGGCAGCCACGCTTGGATCGGGGGGATAGGGGGAAATTCCAATTCTTTCTGCAGGGAAAGGACCTTTTATCACAGCGATGGGGTTAACCCGTGCTGGGGTGGAAGAGCAGCTCCTCACCTGCTTTTCAGAGAGTTTTTCAGCTGGAATCCCTCCCAAAGGCAGCACCAGCACCCCGCTGCCTCCCTGGGGTGCCCTCCTGACCCCAATCTGCCCAGTGGGGAGAGCACAGCCATTCCCAGAGCTCCTTCCAGCCGTGCTCAGCCCCACATTCAGCCCTGCCCGCCCCTTCTCCCCATGGAGCCGCTCACAGCTGGAGTGCCCAAATCAGCCCCTCAACCCCCTAAAATCCCGTTTATGCCCCAGCCCGGCTCGCAGGCAGCCCTGAGGTGGGAGCAGCAGCCCGATTTGGGCTCGGCAGGGCTCTCCCAGCTTTCCCACCCGCTTTCCCGAGCCTCCAGCGGGCTGTGTGACTGCAGCGCTCCCACCCCACCCGCGGGTCCCAGCACGGATCTCTCGCATCCCCGGGATGTTCTGTCCCTCTTTTCCTGATGCCACCCGCACCCACAGGGCCCTGCTGACGGCACGACCACATTTCCTAAATGTCCTTTCCTTTTCCGTTCTGGGGTTTTCCCCCAGCCAAACTCATCCGTAATGTACTCATCGGGGTTTTTATGGGGCACGAGGCAGCTCCAGCTGCTGCTGCTGGTGCAGAAATTCCTTAAATCAATGGAAGGTGACCCTTAAACATCGTGGAAGTTTAGAAGGTGAGCAGGGGAAATTAATTATCCTTAAGGTGCTTTCCCAACCCAAACGAGCGAGTTTTCTTCTCCCTGCGCTCTCTGGGAGGGAAACACTCAGAACAGGAGCGCTCCTGGAAATCCCACCCCGTTCCCGAGCTCAGCCAGCCCCTCGGGATGAGCCCACGGGTTCAAAGCAGACCCTAAAAGCCACCAGGACGAGTCTATCACAGGAACTGCCGAGATCAAGGGCAGTGCCGGTGTCTGAGCTCCTTCAGCCGGTGGGAAAGCCTCGCTGGGAGAAATGCTGAGCGCGATCCCGGGGGCGCGGAGCGGGGACGAGCAGAGCGCTCCACGCGTTCCCTTCCCCATGGGCGGAGGCTGAGAAAGAAAACCCTCAGCCCTGGAACAGGGGAGCTGTGCCAGCTGCGATGGGGCTGCGATAAGCTCAGAAACATCCACGGGCGCTCAGCTTCAAAGGCAGGGAAAGGAGGAGGGAGCTGCGCCGAGCCAGCGCCCGCGGCGGCCCATTTCCAGGCAGGAGCCTATTTTTAGAAAAGCTGGGTACACCTACGGGAGCGCTGGAGAGGAATTCTGCGTTTTTACAGCCCCCTTGGTCACGTTTGTGAAGAGCCACTCCGCCCTCTGTCCCCCAAGGAAAGCTGTTTGCGAAGCATCCCCCCCAAAGGAAAAACACCCCAAAAAATCTGAGTTATTCACAAAAGGCATCAATGGCAAAAAGCCATTCCAAATGTAGATGGAGCCCAGGCCTCTGCTTCCCTCTGCATGACGGATTTCTGCCCACTTCCCATCCCCAGGGGTGCTTTGCATCAGCCTGTGGGAAAAACAGCCGGAATTCCCAATGGGAACCTCCAGCTCTGCCATGGGAGATGCAGCCCAGGTGGGAAACCTGCCATGGAAAACAGGCAGTGAGACACCTGAACTGCAGCTCCTTGCAGCAGCTGCTCCAGGGGCCTGCGAGGGGAAGGAGGATCACATCCAAACTGGCATTTTCTGACCCTTCTTCCTGTTAAAGACCCACCAACTGCGGAGGTTACACCCCAAAAGCACAATCTCTGCTCATTCCATGCAGTATCCCAGCTTTCTGTGGGATTAAGGCTATGGGGAGGGCTGTGGTTTAGTTTGGGAGTTAAAGTGCTTGGTTTGGTCTTGTTTTTCTTCCAGCTCGGAGGCACAGACAAAGCAGGGGTAAAAGAAAAAAAAAAAGAAAAAATATAAAACCACCAAAACCAAAGCCCATTTACCCACCCCAATATTGACCATTTTCAGCTGAATGCAATGAGAATTTGGCCAAAGGGAGATCTGTAGGACCCAGACACCGCAGAGATGGTGCCCAGTGTCCCCAGAGCCCGAGCCTGGCATCCCCTTCCTCCTGCCCAGCCTGTCCCCAGCTGAGAGCACGGAACCAACGTCCCCACACTCACCCAGCAATGGAAAACTGCAGGATGTCATGAGACTTTTCCTTGAATGAGATTTCCCCCCTCACTCCCGATATTTTAATTTTAAAAAAAATCATAGTGAAACTGCCAATAATCCTGCACCAGAAAACTGCAGGATGTCACGAGACTTTTCCTTGAATGAGATTTTTCCCCTCATTCCTGATGTTTTAATTTTTAAAAAAGTCATAATGAACCTGCCATTAATCCTGCACCCATCCATTTGAGCTCACTGCTGCTGTTCCCAGAATATGAGCACGTTTTCCCAAAAATGAACTGTCTTGAATAATAATTCCAATGCTGTTTCAGCTGATTAGGACAAATTTCAGTCAAAAAAAAGCTGCATTTTGCACTTCAAAACCAAACTGATACTGGTTTGCACCTTAATCCATAAGGTTTCCAAATGACCCCCTGCAAAAAATCCTGGAATCTCCTTAACAGAAGAGAAGCTTTCTATCACAAAGAGGTCAGTGGGATTCAGAAATTGTACGGATATTTAATCTATGAGGATCTTTAGGAACACCATTAGTAATTCAGAAGAGCTGCCAGCCCCAGATGTTTTGGGTTTGCAGTGACCAGTTTAAAGGAGAAATTTTTTAAGGGCTCTCTCTCATCTCCTTGGGACAATTTATTTTCATTTCTGCTGCTGCCACAAGAAGACAACAGCCCCAAAATCCACACACCAGTGCAAGGTGGGCACTGCTTCACCCCAGTGCCAAGGGTTGCTCCCTGCGTTTCTACTTTCCACAATTTGTGTAAAAAAATCCCGCAAAATAGACATTTCCAAAAAAAAAAAAAAAAAAAACAAAAAAAAAAAAAAAAAAAAAAAAAAAGAGAAAAAAAAGAAAAAAATCAAGCTACTGTTCTCTGTTCTTGCTTAGAGTTGGTGAAGGTTCAGTGCAGGAGGAGGAGGTAAATGAGGAATTAAAACCACTCATTTTTCTTTTCACCTTTGCCACCAAAACCAACCTGGAACCAGCCCCTCTTCCTCTGCCCCCACCAGGGAGCAGAACATTTTCTCCCCCTCCAAGGGAAACACTCCCCAGAAAATTTCCTCCTGCTCCAATATTTGAAGACGACAAAGAAAAACTTTCTCTCGAACACGACAGCATCTTCCCTCCAGCTTTCAAACGCTCCTTGCGGTTTGCACTCAGCATTTTGGTGTTTGCATGCTCGAGCCACATTTGATGGCATCGCATTTCCCAGCGGGAGCCAAGCGCATCCTCTGCACCTGCATCGCCACCGGGGAGCCGCGGGCAGCGCAGATACAGATCTACCCACGAGCTTTCTTGATGTCGGTGCAGTTATCGGCATTTGCACAGGGAAATCAGGGCACAGGTGGATGAGGAATTCAGGAATTCAGGAATTCAGCCATGGCCGCTTGCGCGCTGCTGGCAGGAGCTGCCTCGATCAGGCAAAGCAGTTTATTGCAAATAAATCTGCAAATTCGCCCTGCTCCACCCTTGGGACCCTGCTAACTGGGGCATTGCTGCTTGAAATTTAAAATACATTAAAAATTTTAAATAATATTTTAAAATAAAAATAAATTTTAAAAAAATTAAAAAAAAAAAAATTTAAAATTATAAATACATTAAAAATTATAAGAACATTTAAAAAAAAAAAATATAATTTAAAAAATTAAAATACATTAAAAATTTAAAATAACGTAAACAATTAAATAAATTTAAAATTTTTAAAAATTAAGTTAAAAATTTAAAACAACAGTAAAAAAATTTAAAATGACATTTAAAAAATTTTAAATAACATTAAAAAAAATTAAAATAAATTTAAAATTATTTTTAAAAATAAAATAAAAAATACATAAAAAAATTTAAAAACAATTATTATCATTATAATAAAAACAACAAAATATAAGAAAATAAATACCTAAAATTTTTATACTTTTAATAACATTTAAAAAAAATTTAAAATAACATTTAAAAATTTTAAAATAACATTTTCAGGCTCAGATGTGGCAGTTCTCTGAGCACGGTCAGCTCATCTCTGACAAAGCCTTCACCTTGGGACAGGGGTCGTTCTGGGGTGGCTTTTGCATCCGAAACTGCAGCAGGAGCGGTTTGGGGGAGAAAAACCCAACCTGGCCTTCCAAGGAAGGCTGCTGGTGTGACTGGGGCAGCTGGAGGGGCTTCAGAGCTGAGCAGAGGTTGTGGTGATCCTGGGACTGGCAATCAGGACTCTCTGCCCTCCAGCCCCCTTCCCCACGGTCCCCAAATCCTTTAAAAGGGATGTCAGTGGCAGTTCTGACCTGCCAAGTGCACTTGATGACTTTAAAACTGTCTTGCCCTTTGATGATTCTGTGATTTTTCAATCCCTCAGTGTTCTCTCCCTGTTTTGGAGCTCTGAAATCACCCATTTCCTGTAGGGCCGGAGAAGCAGTGAGGTTTGCTTCCAGCAGGGATCAGCAGCACCCAAGGGATGAGCAGGAGCTGATGGGTGCTCCCAGAGCCCAGTTATCCAGGGAATCCTGAAGAGATTCCAGGATAATAATAAGGATGGTCTGAGCAGCACAGACAAGGAGCTGTGAAGGTCAGATGGACAGCAGAGATGATAAATGTCCAAAATGCCGCTTCTCCCCCTGAATTTAGGATACAAATTCTAATCAAGGTTTAGAACTCAGCCACTCCAGCAGGTGAGTTAGAGACATCTCTGAACAGATCACAGAAATCTGCAGCAATCTCAGCCTCCCAACCTTTCCAAACCCGCGGGCAGATGGCTTCAAGGTGTCCCTGCCTGGCCACCAGGGTGTGACCAGCGCCCGGAGCCTTCACCTCCCGCTCCGTATTCACTGCTCGCCACCCCGCCGTGACTAATCTGGATTTACAACCCGGAACGGCGCGGGAGAGAAAATGATAAAAGGACGATCCTCACAGCCAGAAACAAGAAGAGCTGCGTAGCCATTTGTTCCAGACACTTAATCCATCAAGCCTTCGCCATTCTACCCTTGGGCTTAGGCTGAGTCAGTTGTGATTTGTTTAACCATGAGAATTCCCCTCCCTCCTCCTCCAAAAAAAAAAAAAAAAAAAAAAAAAGGCAGTTATAAGTTTTCAAGAATTGGGGAGAAAAAAATGCAGGGACTCACACTCCAGTTTTACATTCTGAGTCAGTGGCTGGTGAGCAGCCAGCTGGCAGCTCTCCACCCAAGGTATCTCCAAGCTCTGAAAGCCAAAGCAAACACTTGGTTTTATCTAAAAAAGGCTTTACATTTACATTCAGCTGGGTAAATTTGGGTTTTTTTGCTGTTGGTTCCAGCTCAGGTACAAGACCCTCAACCCCACAGAAGTGAGACTCGACACCGTTTGGGGCTGCAGAGACACCGGGATTGAGATTTGTTGTAGGATTGCTGTCCTGGCTGGAGGAAGGAGGGAATTTTGGGTGCAAACTCTGGTTTCAGAGAGAGGAAATAGATGTGTCATAGCAGAACCCTGTCCCTCTGCTTTATTCCAATAAAGACACCGAGAGGAAATTCCCACTTCAGCTGCTCAAGTGCCCCAGTAAACGAGGCTTTATCCCCCTTTATCCCATAAATCCAAACCCTTATCATTTTGGGTCAATCATCTTCTCCAGCACTAAAACCCCAGGTTTTGCCGAGATTTTTTTTTTTTTCCATTCCTAGGAGCAGAGAATTTTCCTTGGCTTCCAGATCTAACACAAGCTGGGCTCAACCTTTCTCCACTGTTTCCCACCCTTTGGAATTGATCCAGCATCTCCCAGACTCAAAAAGTTTTCCATTGATTTTACCGAGTTCTGGATAAGGGTTTAAAGATGTTTTCTTGTTTTTTCCACCCCCCCCAACAGAAGTCAGAACCACTTTGCTGTGGTTTTACAAGAACCAGCTGGAGAAAGGTTGGATAACCAGACATCCCCAAGCCCACGGGAGTCAAAAGAAACCCCAATTTGGGGGCTTTTATGCCAAGTTCTTCCTTACAAGTTTCTTTTATTTTTTTTCCTCAGGAAAGGGCTGCCCATGAGCCAGAAGTTCCTTTCCTCTCTTTATCTCATGATCAAGTTCCCTTTACAAGACGGCTCAAAGGCACGGGCCAGATGTGCATTTTAAATACAAGCTCATTGGGGAAAGAAAAAATAATCTCCTACAGAAATACCGAGCAGGAAAACTGCTTATTTTGTAAAGTGGGCTCAGTCTTTCCTCAGCTGCAGCTTTCTAGATCGTGTTCACCTCGAGCCTGGCTTTAGCTGAGGATGGAACAACAACCTGAGATAAGGAGGGTGTGTTTACAGCAGGGATTTCCTGGAGCAGAGGAAAATGTGAACACCTCATAACATCCCCAAAATCCCTCCAGATCCCTTGGCAGTGTGAGACAGAAATGGATCCAGAACATCTGTACAACAAGCAGGCAGAATTTCAGGAGTCTCACACCAGTGATGCCCACAAACATGGAACAGAATATTGATTTCCATCACATTTACAGGAGAAACTCCTCTTGGCTTTTCCCAACAGAGTAAAGCCCTAAGAGGAAACTAATCCTAGCAAACAAAACTGATTTTAGAGAGGGAATTCAGCTTTTTGTAAGTCAAGGGAGGGAAAAATAAAAACCTGCAGTCTCCTTCTAAGCATTGCACTGACGCTACCACTGAGGAAAAAAATTAATTATGGAAGTTTTGAACCTAGATAGAATAAAAAATAATAATAAAAAAAAAAAAAATTATAAAACCTAAGGGAATAATAGTATCACAGAAAGGTCTGAGCTGGAAAGGACCTTTCTGCCATGGGGTCTCACCTCAATTCTTTGCTTTTCCCTGGATCCAGGCAGGATCCAGAGATTGTTATCAGCCTTTTTTCTGACATCCTCCACCTTCTGGACAAACTCACACACTCTCCACCATAACAGGGTGAGATTTAGCCCAACTCACTCCCAAAGTTATGGGCCACTCCAAAAACCTGCCCTAACACAAGTCTATTATTGTACACCCTGTTTACTTAAATCCATTCCCCAGCCGGGGAGACCTCGCACGGGGAAATTTACAGCTCCAGTTAATAGAGCAAAATGTAAAACTGCTGATTTTTGGCTGAGGCAGCGAGCGAGGGACAGGCACAGCCTGTGACCGGGGGTGTTTTCACAGGGCCACTGACACAGAATGTGTTTTCAGGGAGTATTTGTTTTAAACGAGAAAAGTTTATACAGCTTGAGAAAGTTATTGGGAAGGAAATTAAATCTCGTTCTGGTGCTCTTCCGCCTCACCTTGACACTGGGAGCTCTCCTCCCTCCCCCAGGGCTCCCTGCTAGGGCAGGTTTGCTTCACAGAAAATTGTGTTCTGATTTACAGCCGGCTCCTGCGCCAGCCTTGTGCACCCATTCAGGGGACAAGGGGCAGGCATTTGGGGATGGAAAGATGCGTTACATGGGAGCTGCTGGTTGGGATCCCCAAAAACCAGACTCCCCCAGGCCAGCAGGGGCTGGGAATCTCCAGATTTGCTCCACAGCTGCTCCAGGAGCAGCATGGCCCGTTCTGGGAACGGCTCTGCCCAGGGAAGCGCAGCATCAGCAGGGATCAGCATCCCTTCCTCCAGTGCCCCAAACCTCCCCACCCCTTGGGCCAAGCAGAAAACCCAAAATGATGCACAGACAGCTGTGGAACAGGGCCCTGGCAGCATTTAGAGGTTTTCTCATTTCTATAGTCTCAAGAGTTTCTTCCCCATCTTGCTGGGGTGTTCCCAAGGGTTCACAGGGGCCTGGAGGGACAGGACACAGGGAATGGCTTCTCCCAGAAACAGGGCAGGGATGGATGGGATATTGGGAAGGAATTGTTCCCTGAGAGGGTGGGCAGGCCCTGGCACAGGGTGCCCAGAGAAGCTGTGGCTGCCCCTGGATCCCTGGCAGTGTCCAAGGCCAGGCTGGACATTGGGGCTGGGAGCAGCCTGGGACAGTGGGAGGTGTCCCTGACATGGGAGGAGGTGGGGTGGGATTTAATGTCCCTTCCCACCCAAATAATTCCATGGCTCTCTGAATGTGGCAGTGAAGGTTTGGACAGAGCTGCCACCCTGCTGGTACCGCGGGGTGGGAATGACACAGGATCTGAGGATGAAAGGAGCCATTTGAGGCAACACGAGCCAAAGTTGCTCCAGGCACAGCCATCCACGCTGTTCTCCACCCCAAAGGGCCTGCTGAGAACCCACTTCCCCCTCCTGCACCCATCACACACCACAGAGCACTCCCCAATCCCCCACATCACTAACAGCCCTGAAATTCAAGGCACCGAAAGCCTCAGGATGCACCTGCGGTCAGCTGGATGGATTCCCAGCACACATCCTCCAATTTCCTGGATCACAAGGGATCCAAACCCACCCCTGCTGCCACTTCATAAACTCAGCAAGTCTGGGAATAAAATCCTCGGGGATGTGTTGGTAGGTTCAGTTCCCCGCTCCCACAAAATCAGCGATCGGAGCACTGGAGCAGGACCTGCACCCCACAGAACAGGTTCAGCTCGACTCCCAATGCTCAGGAGTCATTCCTGCTCCCTTCTCCATTTCCCCTGGCAGAAATTCCTCCTCCACAGGTGGAACAGTCCTGGCTGAGCTCATCAGGACACTGCCCTTCCCCTCGCACTCACAGCACACACATTGACTCAGCAGGTGCTCACTGTGCTTTGGCTGGGACTGACCCTCCCTGGCAGCAGAGGAGCAAAACCCAGCACAGCCCCAGCTTTGCTCAATCCCCAGCCCAAAAGGGCTCAGCAGCAGCTTTCAGTTTGTCTGTCAGAAGGAATTTATTCGGTGAACAGCTGTTTTTACAGGATGTTTTCTGGAAACAGGGCTGGGAGGGGAATAAAGGCTCTGGATGATATTTAGGGATAGGGAGGGGCGAGATGAAGCTTTTCAGGGTAAAAGCTGACTACAGAGGCCAGGTGTCCCAGCCTTGGCCATCCCTTTCTGATTTATCCATGTCTACCCAGGCAGTCTCTCCCTAGCACGTGTTATTTCAGCTCACACCGATTATATCAAGATCAAAATAAGGGTTATTTGCCCTGTCACTCAAATCTGGATAAAATGTCCCAAAGTGAGTAAATTCAGTTGTGTCAGTTCAACCATAGGGATGGAAATCTGCACTTCTCACTCCAGAGACCTGAGTTCTGTCCCAACAGGCACAAAACTCCGGCTTGTCCCAAGGTTTTCAGCTGAAGGTTGGTTTGCTCCTTAAATCAAGGGGACTTGTAGAGGAGTCATACCTTCTCTCTTTGGCCAAATCCTAAATCAAACTACTCCTAAGAGCATTGGGATTCTCTCCTGTGCCCCATGAACCCCTGCTGGCATCAGGAGTCTCAACAGAGGGGTTTTTGTGCGTCCTTCAAAAAGCAGAGTCCCAGGAGGGACCTCAGTCACTGCTCTGACAGTCGGGAGGCAGCAGCGCCGTGTGAATTCAAATAATGGATGGCACCGGCTTTTCTCAGAGCGCTTGAAGCCTCATGAGTAATTACCTCTGACACCCTTAGGTGTTATTAATCCCACTAAACAGGGGAGGAAACCTAGAAAGGAAACCAGACAAGCCCTTGGACCCAGCCCAGTTGGCCTCAGGAGCAAAGCTCGGCTTGGAGGAGCAGCGCCGCTCGCCCGGGGCCCCGCAGGAATCGCACATCAGAGGGAAGAGGGACGCAGCTTCCCCGTCTGCCGGAGATCGGGTGCTTCCCCGGCCGGCGGCGAGGTGCGAGGAGGGCAGAGGCGAGGGCAGCCCGAGGGGAGGCTGCCCCGAGCCCTCCCTGCAGTGCTCAAAGCCTCCCGGAGCTTGGCTGCGGCAGATTCCTGCCAGCCCATCCCAAAGCTGGTGGCAGCTCCTTCCCGGGCCGTGTTCCCCTCCCAAGCTGCCCCCCGGAGCAGCCGTGCCCTGCTGAAGGGCCACCAGACCGGGCTCGCTCCGTGCCATCGCTCAGCGCTGTTTTTCACCTCCCCAGGTTAGCAATTTTTCCTATCTCGTCCATCAGAGCAGCTCCACTCATTAAATCCTCCCCAGCAGCTCATCAGCACACCAGAGAGAAGCGCTGGAACCATCCCCAGCCTCTCATCCCTCCTGCTTCCCACAGGCTGGGGTTTGGAGCGTGAGCCACAGCACCCTGCAGCTCCTGCAGATCCCTCCTAACCCTGGGATAAAACTCTGAGCTCCCTTGGGGCTGAGCACAGTTACCACCCTCCCTTCCAGAGAGCCTGGAATTCTCTGTGTCCAACCTAAACATCCAGCTGTGACCCCAGCTCCAAGTCAAACAGTGACAATAACCAGAATAACTCACTTGGAGCCACAGGAGGGTTTGGGGTGGATGGGACCTTAAAGATCTCTGAGCTCCAACCCCCTTGCCGTGGGCAGGGATTGCTCCAAGCCACATCCAACCCAGCCCTGGACACTTGGACACCCTTCTGAAGTGGGGGAAAGGAAAGGCACCTCGCTGCCAGATACAAGGCAGCGCCCTAAAGAGCGACCCCGCGCCCAAATCCCCCCACTCAGGCCAGCAGACCCCAGGGATGTGCTCCTCACGGGGATGATTTTGTCATTTATCCCCGCATGAGACTTCGGGTACAGCTGCCAGGCTGGTTGTAGATGGAAGGTGATGGTTGTGAGCTACCAGAGCTCAAAAAAATCTGGAGAAAAGATTAATTCTCCAACCTGATAATGGCTGTGGTGCTCAGGTGCGCAACCCCTGAGCAGGTCAGAGTCACCTGGATGTGCCAGGGTGGCTGGGCTGGCACCCATTCCACTGACGGGTGCCAAGAGAGGGCACAGCACCGGACATAGCAACTCACACCATTCCCATGGAGACAGAGCACCATGACAGGGATGGGTAGCTCACACCATTCCCGGGGACACAGTACCGGGACAGGGAATTCACACAGTTCCCATGGGGACACAGCACCGAGACAGAAACAGGGTTCCCAGGGACACAGCACCAGGACAGGGAACTCACACCATTCCCATGGGGACAGAGCACCAGGACAGGCGGCTCACACCATTCCCATGGACACAGCAGGGGGATGGGGACAGGTAGCTCACACCATTCCCGGGGGACACAGCACCAGGACAGGTTTCCCATGGATACAGCACAAGGACGTGCAGCTCACACTGTTCCCATGGACACAACACCGGGACAGGGTTCCCATGGACACAGCACCGGGACAGGGAGCACACACCGTTCCCGGGCACACAGCACCAGGACGGGAGGCTCACCACCATTCCCATGGACACAGCACCGGTACGGGCGGCTCACACCGTTCCCGGGGGACACAATACCGGGACAGGAACAGGGTTCCCATGACACAGCACCGGGACAGGGAGCTAGCTCACACCGTTCCCGGGCACAGCACCGGGACAGGGACAGGGTTCCCGGGCACACAGCACCAGGACAAGCAGCTCACACCATTCCCGGGCACACCGCACCGGGACAGCGGCTCCCACCCGTCCCCAGGGTGTCACCGCACCCGTGCGCTGCCCGGAGCCGCTCCCATGGCACGGGGCGCAGCAGAAGGCGCTGTGAGCGATCAGGCAGTGTGGGATCCCCTTGTTCTTTCCGATCAGGCAGTGTGGGATCAGGCAGTGTGGGATCCCCTTGTTCTTTCCGATCAGGCAGTGTGGGATCAGGCAGTGTGGGATCCCCTTGTTCTTTCCGATCAGGCAGTGTGGGATCCCCTTGTTCTTTCCGATCAGGCAGTGTGGGATCAGGCAGTGTGGGATCCCCTTGTTCTTTCCTGATCAGGCAGTGTGGGATCAGGCAGTGTGGGATCCCCTTGTTCTTCCTGATCAGGCAGTGTGGGATCAGGCAGTGTGGGATCCCCTTGTTCTTTCCGATCAGGCAGTGTGGGATCAGGCAGTGTGGGATCAGGCAGTGTGGGATCCCCCTTGTTCTTCCTATCAGGCAGTGTGGGATCAGGCAGTGTGGGATCCCCTTGTTCTGTCCTATCAGGCAGTGTGGGATCAGGCAGTGTGGGATCCCCTTGTTCTTGTCACATGTATCAGGCAGTGTGGGATCAGGCAGTGTGGGATGGTGATCTCCCTTGTTTCTTTCGATCAGAGGGAGTGTGGTGTACAGGCAGTGTGGGATCACCCCTTGTTCTTTCCATCAGGCAGTGTGGGATCAGGCAGTGTGGGATCCCCTTGTTCTTTGCGATCAGGATGGCAGTGTGATAGCTCAGTGTGGGATCCCTGTTCTTTTCTAGGCAGTCAGTGGGATCAGGTCATGTGGGATCCCCCTTGTTTCTTGGTCCTACAGGAACAGGTGGTGGGAATACAGGCATGTGGGACTACTCCGTTAGTTTCTTCTCCGAGATACAGTTCAAGCAGTGTGGATCAGGCCAGTGCATGCGGACCCCTTCATGATTTCCTTTCACCTTATCATGCTCGCAGTGTGGGATACAGGACAGTTGTGTGGTGATTCTAAACCCAATGTTTTCTTATTTTCCGATCAGTGCATGTGGGATCAGGCAGTGTGGATCCCTTTGTTCTTTCTAATCTAGGCAGTCATGGATCAGGGTCGCACGTGTGGATTCCCCCATGAACTGTTTCTGCCCTATATCAAGGATCTAGTGGGTGGTGCATTCGAAGATGGGCAGTTGTTTTGGGACTCCCCTTTTCGTCCCTGAGTCATGTTGTCGATATATGGCAAAGGCGAGTGTTGGACTTTTACACAATGTGGGATCGTCACCCTTGTTCGTTCCCACCAGCCGTGTCTCAGCGGTCGGACCGTGGCACCCCAGCCCTGCCGGAGCCCCGCGGGTCCCAGGTGTGTGCCGCAGGCGGCCGCCCTGCCCTGGCCGCCCCGGGCCCGCTCCGCCTTGTCCCTGGGGCCATCTAGCGGCACATTTTCATACGCTTGGCGAAAGCAGCCGCACGTTCACCTGGCGTTTATGCAAACCGCGCTCTGAGAGCCTGAGCTGAGCGCTGCGGCAGCATCTCCGGCACAGCCCTACCTCTGCCACACCAGGAGCAGCGCACGCTGACTTTTCTCCTCTCTAAAATCTTTAAGAACGCAGGATTCTTTTTAATCCAAAAGATGCTTTTAGTGGGGCAGCAGGCAGGTGTTCAATCATGAGAGCACCATCCGTGTCTCCTCATGGCAGAGTCAGAAAGACCAGGACTAATTCTAAAGGGATTTTTCTCCCCATTGTTCAGACTTAAGGACCTAAACACCTGTGCCTCTACACTCAGATTTTTTCTGAATGATATTTCACAATAACAGGTATATAGCCATTCCCAAGCACTAAGCCCAGCAAAAACCCCCAAACTTTTTGTCTAAAGTCACTAAAATGAAATGAGCAATTCCTACAAATCCCATCCAAGCCTAGAAAAATCATTCCCTGATTTAGACTAGGCTACATCAGAATCAGAACAGTGAAAATCTGATGATTTCCCTCCACACGGGAGCAGAGCCCTCATGGATGTGGCACGGGGATCAGGAGGGTGAGGGCAGCCCTGCTCCTGGACACAAGGAGGGAACAAGGGGCTTCTCCCATCATCTGCAGGAAGGGATGGCAGCAGGGACTGGAAAAGGGTTATCTGCAGGGAAACAACCCCATTTCTCCGTGCACAACCAGAGCAGAGAACACGAGAGCCCAAGAGCTGCCAGGGCTGTGTCCTGACATCCCTCCCCTTGCTCTGCTCCCTCAGTGCCAAGACAAAAACACTTTTTGAGTCTTTTTTGTGTCTCTTTACTCACTGTAACGGGTCCTTCAGCCCTCAGCTGTAGGATATGAGCACAACGAGCCCCTCCTGGAACCCATAAATGATCAATAAGTAGAGAGGGCAGCATTTATCCAGTGGATTGGCAAAGCTGTGCAGCTTCTGCCTGATGCTCTTCTGCAAGAACAGGCTCCCAGATATTCTGTATCCATATACAGATACCACACACCTGTATTATGTCGATATTATGCTTCTTGGTTTTATGAAATTTATACAATTCTAGATTATTTGGAACATAACCCAGTTTAAGAGGTTGTGGTGTCCACTCGCACATAAAATATCTCATCTACTAGCAAGTAAAAAATTAATTCAGTGCAATAATTTTCCTGGAAAATATGTATTTCCTCAGTGATCAAATTTCTGGTACTGCCTTGTGGCGAAGAAGAGCACATTCTTGAGACAAAATGCACAAGAATTTTGTGCAGCTTTGAACATTGCAATGGCATCACACCCTTCCAACATTTTTCTTTTTCTGCATTGAACCTTTAGAGGGGGTAACAGGTTGTTTTAAGTCAAAAACCACATTTCTCAGGGGTGGTTTATAAAAACCAGCCCTTATTCCTGCTCCATTTCACACCATAAGCTCACCCAGAAGCTCCATCCCAGCTCCCACCCTGCTCCTGGGTGCTGCTGCCTCCCCTGGAGCACCAGAGCCCCGGGGGACAGTCACTATCAGCAGATGGCTGTCCCAGATTTACCGGGCTCTGCCTGGCCAGGAGTGGAAAATTACACATTGAGGCCGCACCTGACTGAGGGCCTCAAAACCCAAAACCCCTGCAGGGAGTTTGGGGACTTCTCACATAAGAAAGCAGGTGTCGAACGGCCCAGCCGGGCTGGCAGGTGAACGCAGGATGATAAAAGGCTGCCAGGGCAGCCAGAGGCAGCATTTCACCCGTTTGGCGAGTCCCTTCCCTTGCAGCCATCCTCCTGATCCCGGGGCAGGAGCTTTGCCACGCTCATCCCCGCATTTCAACATCATCCCCAAACCCGGGACTGCTCCTTTGTTCTGCAGCCAAGGAGCTCTGAAAATCAAAGAGCACAGAGACCGATATGACAGCACCCCGTGCAGAACCCAAACCATTTCCCATCTGTGGGACACAAAACCAGGGTGGCCTTGCTTAGGTCCAGCTTGGCAAGCAAAGTCCAGTCAGGAAGAATCTCAAAAAAGAGTAAAAGCAGCTTAATATCTGCACAGGTAGCACAGAAAATGCCAGCACCAGCTGAAGGACCAGGGAGGAGAAGCAGCACCAGGGGAACTTCTGTGGGCTCTTCCCACATTTTCACACACTCAGATTCCAGATTTGCACAGAGCAGCTGCCATCTCCCCCACCCTGCAGCTCCATGTAAATCACGGTGCCTCTGCTCATCACACCAGTCCCCAGAGAAGCACAAACCACAAGTTCCAAGACCCTGGAGCCTTTTTGAGTCAGAGGGAAGGCACATCTAACGCAGCAAAACTCCCTCCAGCCAAACACCCCTCTCACAGCTCTTGAGGGGAGCGAGAAAAACACAGAGCAACCATTTCCATCCCCTGCCTGCACCACGTCCCCCTCACTTCTCACACTTTCCTACCTTGAGAAGGATTCCAGGGTTTGCCATCACAGCTCCCTCAAGACCACAACTTTGAAAAAAAAACCCTTCCCCGACCCAAATCAAGCTTAGAAAGACCCAAAACCTTCTCCCTCCGTGCAGCAAACTCACATTTTGTTTTTCTCTCTATTGGTGCCGTTGGTTCTCGTTGCTGCTGATGGGGATCACCAGCTCCTGGGCACAGGAGGAGGGGAGGCACCACTCCCAGTGCCCTCACGGAGCTGCCCACGCTGCTGAGCAGAGTTCTGGCACCAAAACTGGTGTGAACCTGCCCCCAGAGGTGTGTGGGGTCCTGCTCAAGGGTGGGGAGACATCTGAGGGGGATGTTGAACGTTTTTACATTAAACGTTGTGAAAATGTGAATGTTGAATGTTGAGCATTGAACACATCACAAGTGATGTGCTGGGAACACACGGCAATTTCCAAAGCTCCTGTTGGCCAAATTTACAGTGTGTGTCCCACTCTATTTTTCCATTAAATATAGGGTTTTCCCCCAAAATTTGTGTTGTTTCAATCGCAGCTCATTTCAATGCACACATCAAGGTCTCCAAACTGCAAAGCAGCTTCGGGAAACCTCACCCTCCATCAGAGTGTCCTCAGGGCCACCAGGGCACTCGCCCAGCCCCAGAGGACATGGCCAGGTCAGCCCCTGCCTGTCGTTTCCCCCATCAATTGTCCCCATTAACACCTCCAAACCTGATGGAAATACTTTTTCCAACGGAAACCTCCGTGGCCTCATCACCTCCTGATTGCACCGGGGTGATGTGATTTGAGAGGAAGCCGAAAAAGCAGCAATTGATTACCCATAAAACAGGGTTATACTCCAATAAATAAATGATAAATCGGCGTGTCTCTTCTTAGCAAGGAGCTGGAGACTCCAGGTTGCTCTGGAAGGAGCTGAAGAGAATATCCATTATCCAAACACGGCTACCCAAGTGGAAAGAGCAGCTGCGCCTCCGTGTTTCCTGACACTTTCCCTCGTGACACCACCCTGGTGGATATGAAGGGATTTGGAGCTGAGATAACTCATTAAGGGAAGGCAGGGAGAGGTTTTTTCCTGCTTTTCTCACCCCTGTCCATTCGGATCAGCACCCAGCACCCAAAGTGGGGTTATTGGATCCACCTCGAAGGAATTCTGCTGCTCCCAGCACGGCTCTGCCCTCGCAGCGCTGGATTCCCCCAGAGCTCTGCTCACACATTCAGCGTTTGTGATGCAGGACCACCATCCAGCACTCCATCATCTTCCCTTCCAAGAGTTTAAAATTCCTTCAGAAACTTCTCAGACTGCTGGAAACCCAGGAATTACCTCCCACAAAACCCCAGACCGTCCGTGTCCCTGCCTCGCAAACAGCTCTGATGCACACACACAATTCAGGGCCTTAATGAGAGCACGCACCAGCCCGGCCAGAGACAATGGGCATTTCTCCTCACTCTTTAGCACGGCCTGAAAGTAGGACAGCACTTCATTTGGAAGCTCTGCTAGACCTGGAAAGCCACTTCCCTACAGAAGGCCCGGGATAAGGTTCCCCCTGAATTAGTCCCAAAGTTTCCCTCTCTGCTCCAAGCTTCTAAAGCAGGGCAAAAGTCTTATTTTTATCCTGGGAAAGGGAATAAAAAGTGTTTTCTTCCCCATTGTGTGACCATTGCACATTAAAAGGCAATCAATATCATTTCCATTGTTTGCCCGCAGTTTGATGCATGTCTTCCTGCTTTTACATCCTTCTTCTCACATTTTAGTGCCCCTTGGTTTCACCAAAGCCACTCAGTCTCTGGCCCAGGTGAAGCATTTTGTGTGGAATGGTGGATTCTGGTGCAGAAGGGTTTTGTGACGAGGCAGGAGGCAGAAATCAGAGCTGTAATCAGGATATAATAAGATAAAATCCTTATGAAGGAGAGCTGTGTGTAAGAGAGAGTAAAAAGTGCAAGAGGAGTTGGAGGAGCACGAATAAAATCATGAAACAAAATGCAAACATTGGTTTTGTGCTCGCCCACATTTGGGTCTGTCTGTGAGCGAGCTCGACACGTGTGCAAAAACAAAAATCGTTCAGTACATGTGGGTGTGTGAGGGAGGATGACAGAAACCCCAGGAGACCAAGGCAGGAGCTCTGGTGCCACCCAGGCCAGCCCGTGGCACGGCCAGGAGGGTGACAGCTCATTTATAAAACCCCGCCTGCTCCCAGAGTGCAGCTTCACACACACCTGGAAAATTCAGGGAGGTTTCCCTGCAAAACTGTTGGGCCCAAAGCTGCTTCCCCAGGAATGCCCAGCACGAGGGGTCTCGTTTGGAGTGTGTGGAGACCCCCAGGAGCCACCCTGAAGGCACCCCGGATCCCCTGCTCTCAGCCCACACCCCGATTGCAGGGGAGCAGAAAGAGGGGGCTCCCAGGGTTTCCAGGAGAGCCTCTTCCTTCCCTGACTCTCAGGAAGCAACACTTTCAATTCCCATATTTTCCTTTCGGGTACTGCTGCTTGCACCCTCTTCATTGCTCATTCCGAGGCTCTGGGGATGCCCAGGAACCAGATGGCACTCCAGGAGCGGCTGACGGCGACACCGGGACCGAGAGAGAGCAGCGCCGGTCCCGGCAGCGGCCCCGGCCACGGGAACGGCCCCGGCCACGGGTTCAGCGTCCCCGGCCGTGGGGACACCCCCAGCAGCAAGGAGCCCTCCTGCCCTCCTCCTGCGGGCTGCTGGCACCGGGCAGCCAGGTGCTGCCTGCTGCCGGGGTTTCTTGTTTCCAAAATTCCATTATTTCCCGTTTTCAGGACGGCACGAGTTGTGGCACGAGGATGGAGCTCCCCTCTCCCCACCCCGACCCCATCCCCAGTCCATCCCTCCATCCATCTATCCATCCATCCGTCCGTCCCTGATCCATCCATCCCTCCGTCCCTGATTGATCCATCCGTCCGTCCGTCCATCCATCCCTGGATCCAGCCAGGCCAAGCTCTCCCACACTCTTCTTCCTGACGGCAGAAGTTTGGAGCCGCGGGATGGCGATTTGGGGCAAAGTGAGGATGACATTTAAGGTTTCTCTCTCGCCCTGGTTAAATATTCGGCAGAGGGAACAAACCAGAGCCGGCTGTGAAAGGGACGCGAACACAAGCACCGGGGTGACTGCCACATGCTTCCCTCCCCTTGAAGGGCGATGGTCAGGGACCCCAAAGCTGTCCCGGGGTGGTGGGGGGCCTGGGACTGCTCAGCGAGCTGCTGTTGGCAGAGAGGAATTTACCCAAAACTCACCACAGCGAAAATATCGCGGAGCTAATCGAGCCATAGACCCCAAATTAAGTTAAAACCATCGAGTCCCAGCCGGGCTGCGCTCGGCCAGGCGGGACAAAACCCGGGAAAGCCGCGGCCGGAGGGGACGTGTGAGGCAGCGGGGCCGGGTCGCACCGTGCCCGGTGTCCCACAGCACGCACGTCTCGTGTGGAGTGAGAAAAGCCGCGCTCACAGCCGCAGTTCTGCACATCAATTTTATATAATCACACACAAACACAGATGTATTTGAACGATATCAATATTTGAAACGCGTGTAAAGCTTCGCAGCGCTTCTCACATATCATGTGCAGAGAACGCTGTATCTAAAGTGACATCCAGCTACGGAGGGGATCTGCAGCTCCTGGAGCGGCCGAAACCACAGCCTGCGAGCAGCCGAAACCACAGCCTGCGAGCAGCCGAGCGCGGCCGGGCGGTGTCCGGAGCTGCGCTCCCGCTCCCGGGGACGGCGACGCTCGCCCGGCTGCCCGAGGGCTCGGGTGGCTGCTGCTGAACTCGGACTCCTGGATGGGTTTGCCCCTCCGTTATTATGAATATTGGAAAGCTTTGTTACCCATGAAAAAATGTCCCTGCCGGCCCAAGCGCCGCTTTTCCCGGGAGCGAACCCTTCGGGTGGCAAACAAACCCCTCTTGCTCGGACCGAAGCCATTTTTGGAGGGGTCGTGGCTCGCTGCGCTCCCACGCGTGTCCCCACAGAGCTCTCCCGGGACAGGTTATTCCTTCTCTTCTGGAAAGGATCCTGTTGAGAAATCATATTTAAAACAAACTAAAATCCACAAAACCACCGCCACCACGGTGGGGAGGCTCTCGGGTTAACCCCCCCACTAATGACTGACGGCTGGGGCCACTGAGACAAATAAATACATCGTAAGGAGGGCAATGGGTCGCGAGTCGTTTTGGCCCTAAGGTGAGATTTAGCAATGACCGCCCATTAAAACGAGCTTTTCACTTTTCCTAGGGGTAACCCCTACCCCCACCCGCTCCGGCAAGCGAAGCGGGGGGGCCTCCTGACCTGGTTTATATTTGTATTTAAGGGTTGAGGGGCTTTTTCTGCTTGCTTTTTAGGTCGGAGACGGGAGAAATGAAACGCGGTTGAAAAAGGACTCGAAGGACGGAGGAGTAAAAAAGCGCCCCTCGAAAATCCGCGGGGAAGGCCATGAATGGACAGCGAGGGAAAGCTGGAAAAATGTGTTTTCAAGCAACCTGTGAAAAACAAACGCGAGAGCGCCCTGGAGCAGTTTCACGCAGAGGTGACAGGATCGTGCCACAAGATCGCGGTGACACAGTCCCAAAGGAGCGCGGTCGGGCAGCGCGGTGGAGGGGGGACATGTGGAGGTGGGAACCCCTTTCCTGCAGAGGGACCAAAAACGGGACTCCACGAAAGCCTGGAGAAATCCCTCCAGCTCCCTCCCCGCCGCCTCCTCCTAACCCGAGAAAATCTTGTTTCACCGACCCGTCTGTCCCACCGATGGGACGCCCCAAGCCGGACCCCGCGTCCCCATCCTCGGCCGGCTCCCCCTTCCCCGGAGCCGCTCTCCTCGTACCTTCCCTGGAAGGAGCAGGTCCGGGGGATAAAACATCACCGGCTTTTTCTCTCGAGCTTATTTCCTTGATAACTTTATTTTGTCAGTGGCGCTTGGGCGGCTTGAAAGGAAATAAAGCTTGAAAGGACCTCGGAAAGGAGAGAAACCGGAGGCTGAGGGGGCTGCCCCGGGAGGGGAGGGGGTCGGGGTGTCCGTGGGGTCGGGTCGGCTCTGCACAGCCCAGCCCGCTTGGTGCTGGTTTGTTTTTTATGTCAATGTCTTCTCCAGGAAGGTCTTTATTTGGGAGACTGAGAGAAAGCTGAGTTTAGTGAAACCAAGGTGAAATTCAGTGGGAATTACGGCCGCGGTTACCTGAGCTAAAGGTCGAACTCTGTTTCCTGAGAGCGTTTAAAAAAAAAATAATATCACTAAAATATTACTCCAGAATAATCAAATCAAAAAAAAAAAAAAAAAAGAAACCAAAGAAATAAGGAAAAAAAGAGATGGATTAGTCAAGGGGAAACCCAAAGGTGGTGCCTGCGAGGCGGCTGCGGGTTGAGCTTCCACGAAGCGGTGGCACATGAGGGAAACGCAGCTCCAGAGTCCCGCAGAAACCCCGCGGAAGCTCCGGAGCCCCGGCCCGGCCTCGGGGCTCACCCTGCCCGCAGCAAACCCCGAGCCGGGGCGAGAGGATGGGGCCAGGAGCCCCGACAGCACCTTAAACGGCCACTTCAAGCTAAAGGGCTTCGCCTCGCCGTGTTTTTACACGCTTTAATTGTTCCCTAATAATGCGGGGTTTGGAGAGAAGCACGTGGGAGTTTGGGCCTGGAAAAAAAAAAAAAAAAAAAAAAAGAAAACCAAAACACCGAAACAAAAATGACAACAAGAAAAACCTCAAGACATCACCCTCCGAAGCCGGTTCCCTGGGAACCGAGGGTTTTTTCTCCCCACCCGCAAGCAGAGAGCTTCAGGTGCAAAGGGAGAAGGTTGGGCGGCGGGGCGGGCTGCGGGACAGTCGGCGGGTCAGGGCTATAACGCGATGCGAACCCCCAGCTCCACAGGCTGGAATGTCCTGCTGTGGCTCTGTTCGCTCCCCCGGGGTGTGCCTGTACCGCGGGCAAGGGGATGCGGGCTCGGGGTTGCCCCCGTGGACGGGGCTTTCTCGGCGAGGCGCGCGGCTGGAGGTGCCGGAGGAGGGAGGTTTCTCCCGCCCCGTTTCCCCCATCAGACGATTCCAACGCCGCCGTCCCGGCGCCTGCAGCGCGGATCCGCCCGGCTGTCGCTGCCGGCCGGGGTGACAGGGACCGGGGGGGCAGCGGGGCGGTCCCCGCACGCTCCACGGCCGCTCGCCTCCGCCGTCCAAGCGCCAGCGCCGCCAGCAATCGCCTCATCAGCCGTTTACCCTCCGGAGACAACAAACAGCGATCCGTCCCCGTCCAGCCACCCCTAGCCGGCCCGTCCGCAGCCCCGGCCAGACCCGCGCGTGTCCGTGCGGGGAGCAGCGGCCTCGGTCACTTTGGCAGCGCCCCTCGCCCCGGGCTTAGCGGCAGAAATTGGGGAATTGCCTCCCGCACAACTCAGGGGCTCTGAGTTCGCCCTGTTTTGGGAAGGGCACGTCCGAGAGTGGCCCCGACCCCGCTGTCCAGCGGGGGCTGTGCTTGGGCTCCCACCCGGGACTGTGTGTGCGCTCCTGCAGACACCCGGCTGCTAAATTTCAGGCAATTCCTGTATATTTTTAATTTTCCCCCTAATTCTCTTCCTTTCTCCCCAACCTCCTTTCTGCCCTCCCAAAATCGCTTCCCGGTGCAATCCCGCAGCCCGAGGCGAGGAAGGAGACGGGATGGTCCCTGCTTCCAAGATTTTTACGAACAATCGTTAAAGAAATCAACCTTTTTTTTTTTTTTTTTCTTTCCTCTCTTCCCTGTGCGGAGGCCGGAGAGGTCCCTTTGATCTGCGAGGCTGGCGTGCTCCGAGCCCGCACGCCGGCTGTGTGCGGGAGGGCCCGGCCGCGCGGGACCTCGAGCCGGACATGAAAGGGGAAGGAAAAAAAAAAAAAAAAAACCTCAGAAAAAAGAGGAAAAAAGGGCGCCAGGACGGGAGATCACGAAGGGCTTAAATATTTCATATTCCTGGAAGCTGTCAAGGCCAAAAACAACAACACGCCTCCCGCCTCCCTCGGAGTGTTTGCAGAGGGCAGGAGCGTGTGTGCGTGCGAGGGGCCGGGAGGCTGCGGGGAGAGGGTGGGGTGGGGAAGAGGTCATAAATTTCACTTGAACAATCATATTAACTAATAGCGGAGCGTGGGCCGAGCCGCGCGCGGCAGCGGGTCCCGCCGGGGGTGTCGGTGTCGGCCTGTCCCCGGGCTGCGCCCGAGCGCTTCGCTTCTTCCCCGCTCCATCCCGGCGGGCGCCCGCTAGAGACGCGACTCGGCTAAAACCCGTGGTAAAAAAAAAACCCAGCGCGCTCGGAGCAGACCCGCGGCTCCACCCAATGCCCGCGGTTCGGTGCGGGTGCAGGGTGCGGGGCTCACCCCCGCCCCAGTTCACCTCCTGCTCTGCCTCCTCCCACGGGCCGTGGGTCCCTTCGGGGGTCTCTGGGCGCTGCTCAGGCTGCCCGAGAGGTGGCGCCGGCGCCCCGCAGGAGCCCCCCCGCCGCCGGCCACCCCCCACCCAGCGCCGGGTCGCCTGCATCAGCCATAAAACCATTGAGGATATCAAGACAGGCGCCAGGTGAGTAATAGACAGGATAATCCACAGAGATTGCTCGCTGTTTACCTCCATCCACAAGCGCCACAAGAGTTACTCATTAACGTTACTATATACAAATAAGATACACAAGAGATAAAGCCATTTGCAAGTCAGAGTTACACCTGCGGTACACGGATTTCTCGCAAGGGCACGGCGAGGGGGAGGTCAGCATTAGGCCCGTGCTAAAGTGGGTTTTGAAGCGATCAGGCTGCACCCTCGGCCTTAAAAAGAATAAATCGTGAGCTCGGGAGGTGCGGTGCCCCGGGGCTGCTGGTGCCCGCCTGGCCTGCGGGGCGGCTCCCGGGCTCCTGGGCCGACAGGAAAGCGAGAGGAGAAGGGGGTTTGATGGGTGGGTGGGTGTCTGTTGCTTTCCTCTTGACCATCAGCAGCGAATTCCTCGCCAGCTAGGAAATTTTCCCCGCTCATACACCGGTCAGAGCCGCTCTCCCTCTCTAAGAGCCATTTGTGGGACCAGAGGTTGAGAGAGGGAAAAAACAGAGGGTCCCGCATCATTCCCAAAGCCAAATAGGTGGGAGCGAAGGGGCTGTGGGGTCTGTCAGGGAAAGGTGCCTTTGTGCGGCCGCTGGGGCCGGAGCTCAGGGCAGAGGGGAATGTCGCTCCCCGGGGCAGGGATGGCCCGCAGGGTCCGGCAGCACTCTGTCCCGCCGAGCTGCTCCCCTCGATACCCCATTCCCTCTCCCGGAGCGGCTCCAGCTCCCACCCGCGTGGAGGATCCGTGTGGAAAGCGGCTCACGGGGTTGCAGCCTCCGGGCTGGCCGCACAGCCGCTGCCTCCTTCTTCGTGTGCGTTTCTTTCTTCATTTCTTTTGCCAGACCCGATGCCACCTCTATCCCTAAAAGCCCCTCCTCGGCCAGGCCGGCTCAGGGGAGCATCAGCTCAAGTGACATTTCCAGCAGCCGTCACCTTGAGCCACCCGAGGCCGGGGGAAGAGGGAGAGGAAAAACCCTGCTCAGCCCAAACCTTTCCCCTGCTCAAACACCGTGGATTTAAACCAAATCCACATTCCCGAGTTGAAATGGGAAGGGTCCCGTTCCCCCATGAAGGGGAACAGTTTGATGTTCGCGGGGGGATTTTTAAATTAAAAAATCGGGGGAAAAAGAAACTTTATGGCCACTTTCACCCCCTGGATCTCCCTTTATCTCGCCGGCGCAGGAACCTGGGGCCGCGGGCCGAGGGGCGGGCGCAGCATAAAACAGGATACGGGCTGGAAATACATCCTTATAATATTTATTACTGGCGGAGGATGAATCACTTTTCAATATACGGGCCACTAGCTGTTGAAGGGATGGGGGAGAAAAAAAATCTCATTAACAAGAAATATATATGTGCTGCTAAAGGATGTGCTCATAGACTGGCAGAGGAACAGGCAGGGGCTGCCAGCTCTCCTCAGTTCTCCTCTCAGTGACCTCCCAGGCCACTGGTCCAGTCGGCAGCCTGGATGTCTGTCCCTGTTCCAGGCAATTCCCAGTTTAATCTCGATATATCACGAGCCTGAGGGCGAGAAGGGGTGATTCCAACGCGAGGGGGGAAAATAAATTTCAAAAAATCGTGTATTTCCAGGTGATAGCTAACTGGAAAAGCCAAATCCTCTGCCCGGACAGGAGAGGAAAACGAACCCAGCAACAGCATCAACTCCTGAACGCTTTACCTGGAAACTTTGAAGGAGGGCTCTGCATTAAAATTTAACCGATCTATTCTCTAATTCTTCACTTTTGCGTTATTAATTTATGACAGATAAAAGCATCGCTGAGCCTTTCTCATTAACTTTTCAAACGCCACTTAATATTGTTCCATTAAAAGAGGTGACTTTAGCAGCCCCTGGATCGACTTTAAAAGCGAGAGGGATAAAGACGGAAAAGGAACATTAAACAGCTCGCTTAAAGCTCGTCCTTCCCCCCCAACGATTCAAATGACACCACCTCGACTGGTTCGTACTAGCTCCTTCCAGGGGAAATATCTTAATATCGGGAGCGGGAAAAGGGGTGGAGGAGAAAGGCAGAAGAGGGATTTATATCTTTCAACCCCTCCATCCTCCCAGGCACTTTGGGGAGGGTTGGGGTGAAGGCATTTCACAGTACGCCCAAGACATTTCAATAAAAATTTATTGAAACTTCAGTGACTTTTAAAAGAGGGAGAAAAAAAATACAGAAAAAAAAATAGCAAGAACTTCTCAACATTTATATAACACAAAATATACCTTCATTTTTTTTTTCTTTGAACCAGCTCTGAGCACCTGACTTTCAACCCAAGAAAATATGCACTCACTCAACAAGACACATAGACAGAATAGTAAAATTCCGTCGCTGGGAGTTGTTTTCTTGACCCCGGACGGACAACGACCGGGGAAAACAATAATAGACAAGTAAAGAAGATGCGTAAGATCGTCACACCTTTTTTTCTCTTTTCTTGTTCTGTCATCTCTCAAGCCCACGTGGAGAGCCTTGTGTCGTGTATAAACGTATATAATTATTGTTGCTCGTTCGAGAGGAACAATCGCATTACTGCAGACGACTCCGACACTGAGCGCGAGAACGATAACCCAGGAAGGATGACCGAACACACGCCGCCTCAGAACGGAAGAATGCAGGATGGGCTATAGCTTCCACTGGGACAAACGAGCACACCCACACGGCACAGCAAGATTCTCCTGATTTTTTTAAGGTCTTTTTGATTATTTGGTTTCTTTCTGCTTGCCTTTGCATTCGGCTCCTTGACAAAAGGACGAGGTTTTCCTGGGTGAGCTCTGATTAAAAATGAGCCCTCAGAACGGGGGAATTTCTCCTCTGGGCGGGATCTATGGTTAAAGGAATTACCAACTTGAAATGAAAACGACTAAAATAAAAACAGAGGGAAAAAAAGAAGACGCTGCAGTCGTTATTTACGAGATATGTACAATGTCAATAAATTAAAGTTTAATTCGAGTATTCATTGTCCACGTATTTACAAGAGTATCAAATAATTACATTAATACTTTTGTTTAATAATAGTGTCCGCTCTCTTCTCAGTATGTTTAACCTTGTTATTGCATATACAATTAAGGGGAAAGCGGTGTAACCTCAGTCAAGCTACGGAGGTTTTTAGATAAAATAAATTCACTTTTTTTTCCTTCCAACTACGCTTCTTATTTTGTTGCTAAAGGGAGGATGTTAGGTAGAGGGACAAAGGTCTTATTTTTTGTTTTATTAATTATAATAAATAATATTTTTCCCTGGGATTTGAAACGAGCATTAAAAATAAACAACAAAACCCACTGAATAAAAAATGCCACCCCCCACCAAAAAAAAAAAAAAAAAAAAGCAGACTACTCTGGAACATGCAAAAAAAAAAAAAAAAGCCCGACAGGCTCTCAGACATCACAATAATATTTTAAACACACAGCTTCCCTTAATATCGACTAAGAGGGTTGTGGTTAACAACCGCCCAGGAAACACTGTTGAAGACCAATATGAGAGTTACTTACCACTTTTCTCCGGAGAGAAAAAAAAATCACTTCTCTACTATTTTTTATTGAGTCTTGTTTGATTTTTTTTTTGTTTTATTTTTTCTTTTAGGTGTTTTTTAATTTTTTTTCTTTTTTTCTTTCTAGTGTCTTTTGGTTTTGTTTTGTTTTTTTTTTTTTACACTGTTAAAAAAAAAAAAAAGGAGGTGCCAAAACCCACGGTGCCTCGATCCGGCCAGTTCCTCCCTGTGAGGAGCTCCGCCCAGCGCTCCCCTCCCCGACCCTTTCCCCCCGCCACCCAGATCCCTTTTTGTTGCTAAGCACGCAACAACACCGCGGGATTTACATTTTTAAAAAAGAAAAAAAATTAGAGGGAAATAAAGGAGGGATAAAAACAACAAAACAACCACTCGCGGGTGGAGGATGTGGTTTCTTTCAAACAAAGTGCACTGCGAGACTGATTTGAAATGAGCTCCCGGAGGCCGGGGGGTTACGGGGAGCCGCTGCGGGATCTGTCCTGCTTGGGGTCGAGCCCACTGACCAGGCGCTGGATGTTCTGCAGTTCGCTGGTGGCCGCTCCTTGTCCGCGCTCAGTTTGGGGGACAGGGACACGGAGCCGGACGAGAGGGTGGAGGAGCGGCTGGTGAGGTCCGAGGCGGAGTCCAGGGGCACGGAGCCGGGGCTGGCGCTCAGCCGCCGCCTTGCCCTCGCCGGAGCCGGCGGCCAGGCCGGGCAGGGCGGTGTGAGGAGGCTGCTGCCGTCCGACAGGGCAGGGCAGCGGGTACGGGCTGTAGCGGAGCCGCGGCCGCACGGCTCAGGACGGTGGCCGGTGCACGACGGCTGGGAGGCGGCGCTGGAGGCTGCGGCCGCCGCCGCCATGTAGGTGTAGGGGTAGGGGAAAAGGCTGCCGAACGGAGACATGGCCAGGCCCTGCGGGAGGGGAGGAGAGAGAGGAAAGGGTTACGGGTCCGCACGGCAGCCCCGCGCCGGGTACTCCCCGCTCGCAGCAGCGGGGTGCAGGATGTGGTCCCCAGTGCCGAGGCCGAGAACACGTGGGCCAACGGGGACGAGCCTGCCCGGGCTCTGCCCTGCACGGCCCCCTCCCGCCGACAGAGAAAAAAAAAGAAACCATAACGCCAAGAGATGAATGAAATAAGGACAACGCGGCGTCTCTCCCCGCTCCCCCCTCACCGGGACATTCTCTATCGCTGGGCCGAGCCCCCTTCACCCGCAGGTCCAGCCCCCCGCACCCCAGGGCAGCCCCGGGCACATCCCCCGCCAGCGGCTCCGCTCCGCAGGCTGGGACGCGCCCCACAGCGCCGAGCTGCGCCCTGGCCCTGCCCCGGTGGCACTCGGGGGGTGCAGGGCTCTGACCCCGGCACGGGAGGACAGCGGAGAGGGTGGGAGAGCTCAAGGAGATCACTCTGGGCCACCGTCACCACCCCACCCAGGGTTTCCCTCCTGCGACTCTCTCCCGACCCCTGTGAGCGGCCCGAGAGGGACAGTGGGGGGCACACGGGGACGCTAAAGGACGTGCCCGCTGCTCCCCGTCCCCAGGGCCGGAGGGGCGCCGCGGGGGGAACGCAGTACCTGTGAAGCCAGGACGTGCTGCTGCAGATGGAAAGGCAAAGCAGCCGCCGATGCTCCCGAGAGTCCCTGGGCCGCCGCCGTGGCCATGACCGTGTTGTCCAGTCCCGAGACCCCGGCGGACGCCCCGGAGACGGTGGCGAGGAGAGGCCCCATGCCCGCGGCCATGCCGGAGAAGGCTCCCCCCATGGCGAACTGCCCGGGGTGCAGCAGCAGCGGGTGCCCGTTCCCCAGCGGGTTGAAGAACTGCTGGCCGGCCAGGGCAGGGGGGAAGCCGAGGTTCTGCAAGTGTCCCTGGCTCAGGTGAGCCGTGCTGTCGGTTTGCACCGTCAGGGGGGTGAAGGGCTCTTTCCCCAGCAGTCGGTTCTCATCTACTTTGGGGCCATCCCTGAGGGGGCTTTTCAGTTCCTCGCCGCTCAGGCTTCCCCCCCGGGTGCTGGAAGAGATGGTCGCCGGGCTGTGCCGGGAGTCCGGAGGGGCTTTCTCAGTCCTCTCTCGGCTCCGACTCCCCGCCGAGTCCCCGGGGAAGAAGTGGCTTTTGGAGGGGCTGCCCCCCTTGTCCCGGGGGTCGTCCCCCGCGGTGGCAGCGGAGCTGGCCGGCGCTGGGGTGGCGGCGGTGGTGGTGCTGATTTTGCCCGATTCGTTGCCTTCTAGCAAGGGATCGTCTTTGCTGTCTGCATCGCTGTCTCCCTCGCTGGGACAGAGATCTGCAAGACAAAGGGGGCCCGGGGCTGGGATCCGGCACTTCACGTCCCGAAATCCCCATCGGGCCGGGAGAGGGGGCAGAGACGCTTCCTGGCCGGCCAGAGGTTTGTGTGCAAATACTTCCCCTTTTTTATTATTATTATCTAAATAAATACAGTCCCCGGCGCCCACCGCCCGCCCCGTCCCAGCCAGCCCGAGTTTTACACAACGCAGCGAAATTGGCTGCGAAACAAAGCGGCGGCCCGGAGGAGCGACCCCCCAGCCGGGTGGGCCCGGGGCCAGCGGCTCCGCTCCCCGGGGCTGCGGGAACCCCCGGGGACCCCCCTCCCTCCCCGGCTGCAGCGGGAGTAGAGGAGGAACGGGACAGCAGCAACCTCGGGGCAGGGCTAAAGGGCCTTGGGGATGCGTCTCCTACGCAGTTTTCCGAAGTTTTCATCCCTTTCAATGGGCAAACTTTGAAAACACACAGACACCCCCCCCAAGGGCCTCCATCACCCCCTGGGCCCCCCTCTTCCCCAAACACATGCACGGCTTCGCTGGATTCCTCTGCACTTCATCTCCTAATTTCAGCGCCCCAGGTGCGAAGCTCTGCTTTGCTTTTCGGGTCCCTCCCAGCTCCCCTCCCCTCGGCTCGGCAGGCCTTTAAAAAAACGAGTGAAGCAACTACAAAAATAGATGTAGGGCGACTTGTATCCTCAGACTGGGTTCTCGGGGTGGCTGAGCTATGCTTGTAAAGAGCAACTTCCGAGCCCTGGCAAAGCAGCATGGGTAGGGGTTTGAGAGTCGCCGAACCGCTTATTATGAATGTCTCGGGAAGAGTCTTTTGTCTTAGAGGCAGTAGGAAGAACAAAGGTCCCAGCAAACAACACATCGAATGATAAATAATGGCTTGGGACGTACTTTCCACCAAGTTTTCAGTTCAAGGAATAGTTAAAACGAAGCACAAGCTCATCAATTAAATTTAAATGTAGTCACACGTTTGCCTAACTTTGAAGTATGGAATTGTTTACATTTTTAAATGTGCCATCATGTGGCGAGTGCTCCGCAGTTCTACCAGGCATCCGGAGCGGAACGACAGTCTAGGAGTGAGCATATAACATAGACGCATGCTTCTGGCTTCTGGTAGCGGGTTCAGCAGTTTGTAGGGGGTCGTGAAGGCTGCGAGCACCATGGGACTCACTCCGTACCGCCACAGAGCCTCTCCCGGGACAGGTTTATTTCGCTTCATACGCTCGGTAATGGATGCTCTGATGTGAGGAAATCATGTACCACTCTTCACAAACAAACATAAACCACAAAACCAAAACCAGCACGCTTTTGGGTGGGTGAGTTCTATCGGGTACTAAATCTCACACCACTAATTTGACTGACGGGCATAGAGGCGCTCGGCGACTTGAGAAATCAAAAATAGATTACACCTCTGGTATGAGTGGAACGTAAGGTGAGGGCAATAGGGTTGTCGGCGAGAGAGTTCCGTGTATTAATTTGGAACTAAGTTAAAGAGGATAAAATAGAATGACTGCGGCATGTACTGATTGTTAATAAGAAGGCTAAGTTGTCACGTAGCTTTTCTCAGCGTTCTTGTTCCTAGGGGGTAACGCCTCTAATCTTCTGTTCTCAATACCAGTCGCTACAGGCAGACGAAAGCGGTTGGAGGGATTATCCTGAATGGTTTACCTATTCTATGTAATTTAAAAGAGGTTTGAGGCGGGTCTTATCTATGTGTTCTTATGCATTTTCTTGTGTCGGAATAGACAGGGAAAATTGAATCTGCGGTTGAAAGCACTAGGCTCCATCGCAAGAGGGAGGAGAGGGGACGTGTATAAAAAGCAGCGGTCACCTGGCTCGAAAATCAGCCGGGGAAGTAGACCAGTACTGCAATTGGACAGCTGAGGGAACACGGCTCTGTGTTTCGCATACATTCGCTGATTTTTCCTATATAGGCTAAAAACCTGTGAAAAACACGCGAGAGCGCCCTGGAGCAGTTTTTCACGCAGAGGGTGACAGGATTCGGTGCCGACAAGAGGTCAGTGGGTGGACCAGCAGTCTTCCAACAGGAGCATGACGGATCGGAACGACGAAGAAACGGACTGGTGGGCATATAAGGCAAGGAGGCGCTATCATGTGCGAGGTGCGCGATACTTCACTAATCCCTTGGTCAGAGGGGACCGCCCAAAATTCAGGTGGACCTGATTCCTCAGCGAAGACGACAGCCTCTGTGCTAGCAAAATCCTCCAAACTTAGCACTACTCTCAGCATTCACCCAGAGAAACTCCACACGAGTCAAGCAAATCTTCGTTTTACTTTATTTTCAGAGCCCTGTGGCAATAGTTCCCGGTACCGAATGGACGCAACACAACTGTATTTGATTCTGCCATTCAATTGCTGAAGCCTCTGCGTGACCAGCGGCCGCGCCACATCCAATCGGCAGGGTCCACACGTTCCCGCTGAGCCGGCTTCTCGCGTTCAGTACCTTCCCTGGAAGAGCAGATTCCGCAGTGTCGCGATAAAACATCAACGGCTTTTTCTGACCTTCGTTCTATTATTTCTTGATAGATTTATTTTGTCATTGGCGCTGGGCGCGCACGTATCGGAGATGAGAGAGTATATTGAGTGTGAGGAAAGGACCGCTGCTGTGACACGGAGGGATGCAAACCGGAGGGAAGTGGGGGCGACTTCGTCCGGCCCAGCCGGCCCAAGAGGAGGTCAGAGGTCGGGTGTCCGTGGGGTCGGGCGGCTATCGCACATGTGAACCACTAGGCCGGCGGTTGTGGTTCGCTGGCGCGATCACTTTGTTTTTTATTCGTCAATGTTGCCTTCTCGCAGGAAGGTCGCGTTACTTTGGTGAGACCTGAAGAGAACACGCTGAAGTTTAAAGTGAAACCAAGGTGAAATTCAGTGGGATTACGGCCGCGGTACCTGGAGGCTAGATAAATTGGTTAGAATACTATGTTCTCGCGGCTGAGAGCGTTTAAAAAAAAATAATATTTCACATAAATATTTACTCCAGATAATCAAATCATAAAAAAAAAAAAAAAAAATTTAAAAGAAAAAACCAAAAGAAATAAAGGAAAAAAAAGAGATGGATTGTCAAGGGGAAACCAAAGGTGGGTTGCCTGCGAGGGACGGCTGCGGGTTGGCTTCCACGAAGCGGTGGGCACTAATAGAAGACGGAACGCAGCTCGAGAGCTCGGGCAGCAAACCGCCCGCGGGAAGCTCCGGAGCTCGCCACGGAGCCCGGTCGGGCTCACCCTGCCGAAAACCACCGACCGGGGCGAGAGGATGGGGCCCGAGCCCACAGCACCTTAAACGGCACTTCAAGCGTAAGAGAGGGCTTCGCCTCGCCGTGTTTTTACACGCTTAATTGTTCACTAATCGATGAGCGCGCGATCTCTGGGAGCAGAAGCAGTGGGAGGTTTGGGGCTGGGGAGTTGGCAAAAAAAAAAACAGAAACAACAAAGCGATAAAAACCAAGAGACACGGCAACGGAAGAAGTGACAACAACATGGAAGAACGCATCGAGAAGGACAGATGCACCCGAAGCCCGGGTCCATACTGGGAACCGGGTTTTTTCTCGGCCACGCGCAAGCAAGAGCTTCGCAGAGGCCAAGGGAAGTGCTGTGGGTCCGGCGGCGCGGAGTCTGCGGGGCACATCGGTCGTCGGGTCAACCGGTATAGACAGACGATGCGAACCCAGTCCACAGGGCTGGAATGTCTTCTGTGGCTTGTTACGCTCCAGGGGTGCTCCCTGTACCGCGGGCAGGGATGACGGGCTCGGGGTTGCCCCCCGTGGGACGGGGCTCTGATCTTTGGGTGGCGTCGCGGCTGGGGTGCCGGAAGGAGGTGAGCGTTTCTCCCGCCCCGTTTCCCCCATCAGCGGTATTACTGCACTTTCCGACACGCCCCAGGCCGTCCGCGCGCCTGCAGCGCGGAATCGCGCGGCCGATTCGCTGTTCGACGCTTGATCCCAAGTTTGCCTCAGCGAGTTCCGGTCGTGGCAGGGAAACCTTTCGATCCGCGGGGGCGGGTAGGGAGCGGTCCCGTGACGGCGCTCATCGCGTTGCTCTGCTTCTCGTCTCGCCGTTGCCGAAGCCGCCAGAAGCCAGACCGACGATTGGTCGGGTCGCTTGGGCGAAATTCCGGCCTCATCAGCCCCGTTTACCTCGGGGAGCTGAATAAACATAGCGATAGCTCGATCTCTGTTCCCCCTCGCCTCGAAGCCGAAGCGATTCGGACTCGGCTCCAGTTTTGCGATCCGCGCCGGGGCCGTGCGGCTCGGATTCATCGGCCATGGTTCCGCTTCGGCCAGTATCTTTCGCCCGCGTCGTGCGGGGAGCCCGGACGGCTCTCGGTCGACCTGTTGGGCATAGCGCGCGCCATCGCCCGGGCATTAGCGGCAAGAAAATTGGGGACTTGATCCCGCAAACTCAGGGGCCTCTGGTGTTCTTGTGCCGACCTGTCTTCGTCTGGGAAGGGCGACGGCGGTCCGTTAGATAGTTGGCGCTTAGTTTTTTCCCCCGAGCCCGAAGCGCGACGATTGCGTCGGGCTGTCCCAGCGGGGGCTGTGCTCTGGTGCTCCTCTTGCCGCCGGTGACCTGTTTGGCTGGCGCTCCTACTCAGCGGACATGATTCGGCTTGTGTTGTTTTCCACCTGCCTAAAATTTTCAGGCAGCTGTCATGTAGGCTTTTTTGATGTTGATGTGCTCGCCCTTTCTCTCTTTTCGTTGGCGCCAACTCCGCGGCAACCGGCTGATTTGGTTTGTCTTGCTCCATAAGCTCTCATACACTTGTCCTATGTCCCGGTGCAGATCTGGTCGGCCGCATGTTCCGCGGGCCGGATGGTGCGAGACCGGGGATCGGCCTGCTGTCCAGATTTTCGAACAATCGTTAATGATTCTACGCGTCTTTTTTGTTTTTTTCTTATGTTTTTTTTTTTTTTATTTCTGCTTTCTCTTCACGCCGATTCTTCGCGTGTGGCAGTGCTTCGGAGTGCGCTGCCCTTTGATCTGAGAGGCCTGGCGGTGCTTCGACCGATCGGCATCTGTTTTCCAAGTGTCTCAGCGCGCCTGTTGAGTTGCGGGGATGCGGGGCCCGGCCGCCGCGGTGGTAGTTTCAGGATCCGCGGGACGGTGAATGATGTGGTGTGTGTTATATGGTCCAAAAAAAAACAAAAAGAACAGAACCTCAGAAAGCAAAGAGGAAAAGAACAGAGTGGGTTCTCAGCGGTATTTTCGCGGAAGATTTCGGCCCGGAAGGGCTTAGCAATGGATTTCTAGATATTTCGCGCTTGACATGCCCTTGTCAAGTTCCGACCGCAACAACGACAAACTACGCGCGATATCGCTCGCCTGCGGTCTCCTTGGGTCGATTCGGACGGCAGGCGTGAGATAGTGTGTGTGCGTGTGCGTAGAGTTGTGTCTGGCGCATGGCGCGGGCCAGAGGGGTGGAAGGGCTGGGCGTGAGAGAGGTTCGAATATGGATAACTTCGTGTCACTTGTAATCATTATATTATACTAATAGCGAGCTCGTGGCGCGGAGCGCGACGGCGACGGCGGGGTGCTCGCATTGCGCCGGCGGGGTGTGGTGTCGCGCTTGTCCTTGGTGGTCTGCGTGCTCCGTGGCAGCGCTTCGTGCTTCTTCCCCGCTCGCATCGAGGCGCTGCGGGAGTTGCGTGCGCTCGTGTTCTCGCATCCAGCAGACGCTGGTTGGATCGTACTGGTGGCTTGTAATATATTTTCCCTGCCCAGAGATGGATAAAAAAATACCGCGCGCTTGGAGCAGAGCCCGCGGCGGCTCGACCACGCCAATTTGCGCGCCTGCGCCGGGGTCTTGCGTGAGTCGGGTCGCGGCGGGGTGGTAGTCGGGTTGCTTTGCTATTTCTCCCAGACGTTCTCCCTCGAAGGGATTGCGTCCTGACTCTCTCTGCGATCGCTCGCGCCTGCTTGGCCTGGCTCTGTTTTTTCCCGCGCCACACGGACGCGACGGAGTCCTTCGGGGGTCTCTGGTGCGCTGCTGCTTTTCTGCACGCGATCCGCGGGTGATTTGGTTGGTGTTCCCGACGCAGTGGGCTGCGCGACTTGGTCGGTGGGTGCGCCCGACTCCGAGCGCCTTCAGAGGTGATTGGTTGTAGCCTTCTTTTCTCGCCGCCGAACGGCGGACGTGTGGCATCCGCGCTTTTCTAGCCGCATCCAGCGCGCGGGCTGCGGCTGTCGAATTGGTTGTTTCAGCCTATATTTCCTGTCGAAGTGATATAAGACAAGGGCCTCAGCGATGCAGGTTATTGGATCGGAGTTTTTGCGATCGCACTGACAGCGGATCCATCGAAGAGTATTGGCGTTCCTGTTGTCTTTCCCTGGTTTACGCCGTACATCCCGCGCGCACAGCAGGTTAATCCTTGCGAGTTTACCACGGGTTCTTTTGCGATCCGCGCCGGAATGAATTTAGAGCTCATGATTTTTCCAGATACACAAGAGACACTAAAGAATTTGCCGACGTGCAAGTGAGTTATCAGCTGCGCGGGTACGGATTTCCCGCAAGGTGGTTCGACGTGCGCAGCGGGGGAGGTCAGGCCAGTGAGTGATTGGTTGTTTTTCCCTCCCGTGCTAAAAGTCGGGGTTGTCAATGGAAGGCGTGCGCTATGGGGTGCCGCGATGATGCGCACCTCTCCGGCCTTTAAGAGAAGGGAATAAATCGTGAGCTGTATGGGGTTGGTTAGTGTTTTGCCGCTGCCAGCCCCGGGGCCTGCTGGTGCCGCAACTCGGCCTGCGGGCGGGAAATCGATTGCGGGTCCTTGCGGTCTGACATGGGAACAGATCCGCAGGAGTGGATTAGAATTGGTTGGTGACTTTCGCGCAATGTTGGCCCTCCGAGTGCGGAGTGTTCTGTGCTGTTCCCGTTCTTGTGATAATTTCGATCCCGATGGCGGTGACTAGCTGGGTAGTTTTTTCTCCTCGCACGCTTACGCCCTCTAGAGGAACGATTTTGTTCGGTCTCTTTTGGGCTGATTTCCGCCGCGGTGATTGGAAATTGTTTTCCGGGATCTTGCAGCCTGGTCTTCCTACCTGCCGCTATTGAGGTTCGAGGCATTTTTGCTGACACCGCGCGGTGATTGTATGTTGGTTTGCACGCAGCGCGCGAGGCGAAAGAGAATACGGATGTTTCGCGCCTTTGCGGAATCTCGCATTCCGCTGGTGATAGATTATGGGTTTGGGACGGAAGATAGAGCTCGCATGATGGCGGGTTGGTCTGTCATGGGGAAAGGTGCTTTTTGGCGATCCGCAGCGGTGAATGGTTGTCTCTCTTTGCTCGCGCGGCGGAGGTCACGGGCGCAGAGGGGACGAATATGGTTGTCCTCGCCGTTCGGGTTAGTTGGGAATCGGACCTTGTCGCAGGGTCCTGGAATAGCGATTTTTGTTTCTTCCGCACGGCGCCTGCTGAACCGCCCTCGCAGATGATTGGTCGGTTTTTCGATCCGCGCGGTGATTTGGTTCGATTTCCTTCTTCCCCGCCGGAAGGACGGCTCCGCTCCACCGCGTGGGAGACGAATTGGTGGACGGAGGCGGTGTTCGATCTTCACGGGCGGTTGCAGGCATCTGACTGGGCGTGCTCTGTTTGTTCCCAATGAGCCGCCTGGCAAGGCTGCGATTTTGCTGTCGTTCGTGTTCTCTTGTCTGTTATCCGTCTGTTGCGCTGATTTGGTTTTTGCTTCTCATTTATCCCCCGATCGCCGAAGGACTCCCGGATTTTGGTCGACTCCTTTTATATAACGACTCCCGCCTCCTCGTGGCCAGGCGGCTCAGGGGGAGCATGCAGCTCAAGTGACATTTCCAGCAGCGTCACTTGAGCCACCCGAGGCCGGGGGAAGGGGGAGAGGAAAAACCCTGCTCAGGCCAAACCTTTCCCCTGCTCAACACCGTGGATTTAAAACCAAATCCACATTCCCTGAGTTGAAATGGGACGGGTCCCGTTCCCCATGAGGGGAACAGTTTGCATGTCGCGGGGGAATTTTTAAATTAAAAATCGGGGGAAAAAGAAACTTTATTGGCCACTGTCACCCCCTGATCTCCTTTTTATCTCGCCGGCGCAGGAAGCCTGGGGCCGCGGGCCGAGGGGCGGGCGCGAGGCATAAAACAGGATTCGGGCTGGAAATACATCCTTATAATATTTTATTACTTGGCGGAGGATGAATCATTTCAATTATTCGGGCCCACTAGGCTGTTGAAGGGATGGGGAGAAAAAATCTCATTCAAGAAATATATATGTGCTGCTAAAGGATGTGCCTCATAGACTGGCAGAGGAACAGGCAGGGGCTGCCAGCTCTCCTCAGTTCTCCTCTCAGTGACCTCCCAGGCCACTGTCCATCGGCAGCCTGGATGTCTTGTCCTGTTTCTAGCAATCCCAGTTTAATTCGATATATCGACGAGCCTGAGGGAGAGAAGGGGTGATTCCAAACGCGAGGGGGGAAAAATAATTATCAAAAATCGTGTATTTCCAGGTTATAGCTAACTGGAAAAGCAAATCCTGCCCGGACAGGAGAGGAAACGAACCTCAGCAACAGCATCAACTCCTGAACGCTTTACCTGGAAACTTTGAAGGAGGGCTCTGCATTAAAATTTAACCGATCTATTCTCTAATTCCTTCACTTTTTGCGTTATTAATTTATGACAGATAAAGCATCGCTGAGCTTTCTCAATTAACTTTTCAAACGCACTTAATTTGTTCCATTAAAAGAGGTGACTTTAGCAGCCCTGGATCGACTTTAAAAGCGAGAGGGATAAAGACGGAAAGGAACATTAAACAGCTCGCTTAAAGCTCGTCCTTCCCCCCAACGATTCAAATGACACACCTCGACTGGTTCGTACTAGCTCCTTCCAGGGAAATATCTTAATATGGAGCGGGAAAAGGGTGGAGGAGAAAGGCCAGAAGAGGGATTTATATCTTTCACCCTCCATCCTCCCAGGCACTTGGGGAGGTTGGGGTGAAGGCATTTCAAGTACGCCCAAGACATTTCAAAAAATTTTATTGAAATTCAGTGACTTTTAAAGAGAAGGAGAAAAAAATACAGAAAAAAAATAGCAAGAACTTCTCAACATTTATATAACACAAAATATACTTCATTTTTTTTTTCTTGAACCAGCTCTGAGCACCTGACTTTCAACCCAAGAAAATATGCACTCACTCAAACAAAGACAACAATAAGCACAGTAGTAAAATCTCCGTCGCGGGTTGTTTTTCTGACACACCGAGGAAACGGGGAAAAAATAATAGAAGTAAAGAAAATCTTAAAATCTTCACCTTTTTTTTTTTTTTTTTTTCTCTCAAGCCACTGGAGAAGCCTGTTGTCGTGTATAAACGTATATAATTTTGTTGCTGTTGACATTTTGAACACTGGAGAAATCGAGGATTAAAAGCTACCATGGTGCTCTGCTTTGTCTTTTTCTCTCTTTGAATTTTTTTTAAGGTCTTTTTTGATTAATTTGGTTTCTTTCTGCTTTGCCTTTTGCATTCGGCTCCTTGACAAAAGGACGAGGTTTTCCTGGGCTGAGCTCTGATTAAAAAATGAGCCCTCAGAAACGGGGGAATTTCTCCTCTGGGTCGGGATCTATGGTTAAAGGAATTACCAACTTGAAATGAAAACGACTAAAAATAAAAACAAGAGGGAAAAAAAGAAGACAGCTGCAGTCGTATTTACAGAGATATGTACAATGTCAATAAATTAAAGTTTAATTTCGAGTATTCATATTCCACGTATTTACAAGAGTTATCAAATAATTACATAAATACTTTGTTTTAATAATAGTGTCCGCTCTTTTCTTCTCAGTATGTTTAAAACTTGTTATTGCATATACAAATTAAGAGGGAAAGCTGTGATAACCTACAGTCAAGCTCAGGAGTTTTTGATAAAAGAATTCACTTTTTTTCCCTTTCCAACTACGCTTCTTATTTTTGTTGCTACAAGGGAGGATGTTTAAGGTAGAGGGACAAAGGTTCTTATTTTGTTTTATTATTATTAATTAATTTTTATTCCCTGGGATTTTGAAACGAGCATTAAAAAAAAAACAAAACCCACTGAAATAAAAAATGCCACCTCCCCACGAAAAAAAAAAAAAAAAAAAAAAAGCAGACTACTCTGGAACATGCAAAAAAAAAAAAAAAGGCCAACGACGGGCTCTCAGACATCACAATAATATTTTAAACACACAGCATGCTTCCCTTAATATCGACTAAGAGGGTTGTGGTTAACAACCCGCCCAGGAAACAACTGTTGAAGAACCAATATGAGAGTTACTTACACACTTTTCTTCCGGAGAGAAAAAAAAATCACTTCTCTTACTTATTTTTTATTAGTAAGTTTGTTTGATTTTTTTTTGTTTTATTTTTTCTTTTAGGTGTTTTTTAATTTTTTTTTTCTTTTTTCTTTTTCTAGTGTCTTTTGGTTTTGGTTTTGTTTTTTTTTTTTTTTTACACTGTTAAAAAAAAAAAATAAAGGAGGATCCACAAACCCCACCGTGCCTCGATCCGGCCAGTTCTCCTCCTGTGAGGAGCCTCCGACCAGCGCCCCCATCCCCGACCTTCCCCCCGCTCCACCAGATTCCTTTTTTGTTGCTAAGCACGCCACCAACACCGCGGGATTTTACATTTTTAAAAAGAAAAAAAAAATTGAGGGGAAAATAAAGGAGGGGAAAAAAAACAAAACAACAACAACCCACTGCGGGGTGGAGGATGTGGTTTCTTTCAAACAAAGTGCACTGCGAGACTGATTTGAATGAGCTCCCGGAGGCCGGGGGGTTACGGGGAGCCGCTGCGGGATCTTCCTGCTTGGGGTCGAGCCCACTGACCAGGCGCTGGATGTTCTGCAGTTCGCTGGTGGCCGCCTCCTTGTCCGCGCTCAGTTTGGGGGACAGGGACACGGAGCCGGACGGAGGGTGGAGGAGCGGCTGGTGAGGTCGAGGCGGAGTCCAGGGGCACGGAGCCGGGGCTGGCGCTCAGCCGCCGCCGCCCTTGCCCCGCCGGAGCCGGCGCCGCCAGGCCGGGCAGGGCGGTGGTGAGGAGGCTGCTGCCGTCCGACAGGGGCACGGGCAGCGGGTACGGGCTGTAGCGGAGCCGCGGCGCACGGACGGTGCATGATTGTAGCACGGTGTTGCTTTTCTTTCCGGCTGCACGCCCGAGAGGGGCTCGCTGATGTGTGTAGGTTGGCTCGCGTGGACGGGCTCGCGGGGGTGATTGCCTGTTGTTTGTGCCGCAGCACATGTTCCATTCAAGGGCGTGTAATTGGGGCGGGTAGGGAAAGGCTTTTGGTCGATCCGACAGCGGTGCGTGAGCTATAGTTTTTGCTTCAGCGGCCGAACCCGCGACGAATTGGGTCGCGCGTGTGATCGAGTGGCACGGACGCAGATGAGGCGGAAATGATGGTTTGGTTCTTGTGTCGTCCACCCGTGTTCCTCACGCAGCAGCCATCTCGTCGGTGCGTCTGCGGTATCACTGCCGCCGGTGATTGGCTTGCCTCGTTCTCTCCCCGCCAGAGGCATAGTGCTGGGGTGGGACGCGAATGAGTTGCGATCTTGTCGTCGCCCGCAGTGGCCTGGTTGAGGTTTTCCCCGAGTGTAACCTCCAGCGATTGGATCCGGGTGGGTCTATTCTCACGATATCGCACGGGCGGGGGGACGTGATAAGCCTTGGCGCTCTGTGGTTTGTTTCCTGCCCCCCTGCCCAGAAAGGCCCCTCCGACCGCCGCGGCACCAGTAGATCGGGGGTGAGAATTCGGCGCTGGCGTCTCTCCCTCGCCTCGCCCCTTTTTCCTGCGTGCGGTCACCTGTTCTCTGACTCGAGGCTGTGGTTTGGGGGGGGATTGGGTTGTTTTCCCAAGTTCCCTCAAGCGATTGGTCGGGCCTTTGTTCAGCATTCCTGCCACGGCGGCTGAATTGGTTGTTTTTTTCCCTGCCGAACGCGACAGAATTCGGTCGGTTTTTTTCGATTCGCTGAGGCTGATGTGGTTGTTTTTTTTCCCCGGCAGGGTAGGCCATGCGTTGGTCGGTTCTCTCGATCGCGCGGTGATCTGGCTTAGTTTTTTCCCGCCGAAGCGTCTGTGATTGTCGCCCCAGGGTTTTTGCCGATCCGATGCGGCTGGATTGTTGCTCGTGCGCCAACACTTCCTCTCAGCGACTCGGTTCCGGGCTCTTTCGGAGTGCTCTTTGCGGCTCGATTGGTTTCGTCGTTAGTGTCTTGTCCGCGACGCCCCACGCCCAGAAGACCGAGCTGGGCCGCCTCGGCCGCTAAACGATTGGGCCCCGTCGGGTGGCACTCGGTTTGTGACCCCGGGTAGCATCGGGGTCTTGACCTCGGTGATTGGTTCTTTTCCCAACAGTGGCTACGCGGCACGGAACCATGCGGGAGAGTCGCGTAAGGGATGAGGAGGTCTCAAGGGAGAGTCAAACTCTGGGCCTATCCTTGTCCACCCTACCTCGATCCGCGCCCACCAGGGTTTCGCCGTTGATTCTGGGTTGTTTTTTCTCTGCGACCTCTTTCTCTCCCGACCCTGGTGAGCGGCCCGAAGAGGGGACAGTGGGCGGGAAGGCACGACGGGGGATCTAAGGACGTGCCCGCTGCTCCCCTCCCCAGGGCCGGAGGGGCGGCGCGGGGGGAACAGCAGTACCTGTGAAGCCAGGCGTTGCTGGGCTGCAGAATGGAAAGGCAAGCAGCCGCCGAGCTCCGAGAGTCCTTGGGATCCGCCGCGTGGCCATGACCAGGTGTTTGTCGAGTCCCCGGGACCCGGCGGTTACGCCGCCTGCGGAGACGGTGGGAGGAGGGCCCAATGCCGGGCATGCGG
>CM019228.1:12329326-12370683 GCA_009741485.1 Malurus cyaneus samueli | reverse complement strand
CAAAGTTGTAATTCACGACAGAAAAAAAAAAAAAAAAAAAAATCAAAGCCACTTTTTTGGCTCCTTCGTTTCCTTCCACTTGACTTAATTATCGTAAATTCGCCATTTGCCACTCTCCCGAATATACCACCTTCGTCGCAAGGATAATAAACCAGCAGCAATGGAAAGGCAGCGTCTGCAGCGCTGCAAAACTTTCTCACAGGGGCTTTTTCAGCCCTTCCAGCAAAGTTAGAGCGAGATACCCCTCTCTGACCAGAGCATATTTCTGCACCACAAAAAATAATAAAACACTGCAGGATGCAAAAAAAAAAATATCATAATATAATAATAATAGGAACCAGACGTGTGCTCCAGCCTTATTGCCAATTGCTGTTAAAGGAGCTAAAACAGCACAAAGGCCAGGAAGAATTACAAAATCTCAGCCCCGCTGCTCTCCCCACTCAGTCTTTCGACACACGGAGCCGAGGTTTTTTTTATTAATTTTTTTCTCCTGGTGCGTCTTAGATTAAATTCACACTGAGAGCAGCAAACCCCACCCCATCCCTTTCCTCATAGTGGGGAGTGATAGCGGGGAAAAATATTGTAGAAAACCCCTAAACATTCTCTCCCCACCACCACAGTCCTCCCTCATTTTAATTGCCTTCGGCGAGGTCGGTATTAGGAGAGTGCTCGACCCCCTCCCCCAGCGCCTTCCGAAGTTGGATCAAGGAGGTTTTGGGGGCGAAGACGACGGGGGGAGAGAGAGAGACAAGAGCGGGATGGGCTTCGTGAGTTTTAAGGGAACAATGCAGGGTAAAAGTTCTCTTAAAAGCCAAAACACGCAAAACAAATCCTCTCTTAATCTCCTTACCTTATCATTCTGGTATGCGGTCACTGCGATGAATTCAGTCTCCGGGAAAACGTAGGTCCTGAACGTGCTGTAAGGAAGCTTGAGGATATCGTTGGCTCGGACGATGTGGAACCGGGGCTGGTACTTGTGCATGGAGTTTAAAATGGTCTGGGGAGGGGGAGCAGCGGCCGGCAGCAGAGAGGGCAGGAGGGGGGGAAAGAAGACGGTCAGCAGGAGCAGCATTTCCCCCCGCCATCGGCACTTTCTCCTCCTAATTTGCCTCCCTCTCCTTCCTCCTCTCACTCCTCCCCGCCAAGCACACTCCAAACACACACACACGCCTCGCAGCATCCAACGAAAAGTCCTGACAGCTCCAGCTCGCCCGGGTTAGGGCTCTCGCTGGACCTCTCCGAGGAGAGGAGACAGAGGGAGAATCCCCTCAGAACTCTGCTCGGGGAGTGGGAGAAGCTGTTTGGGCTCCGGCAGCGATGCCTTTTGGTTTCAAAGTTTAAAACCCAAGAAAATTAAAATCAAGTAAAACAGCAGCAGCAGCAGCTACTACTGCAACACCACCACGAGAGCCTCGGCTCGGTCTAATTGCGTGCCCCAATTCACTTAAGGCCTTCTGCGAGAGGCAAAAATGTATCGTCTAATCGAATCACAGGCAGCAAATGCAATCTTCGGCACATTAGAGATCCCCCGGCCGCGGCCACCACCAGCAAGCCCCGGCTCCGAGGCGGAGGCTTTCCCAGGAATAGAAAGAAATGGCCAGGATCGACAGAGCACTTATCAGCAGGTTTGTTTGATTTCACTCTCGGGGTAAGTTTTTATCTCTGCACACCCGGTAAATGTAAAGGAGTGGATAGACATGAATGGGCAACTTGACCTCTGCTTTTGGTCGCTGTTTATTTTCACTCCGGCTTGCTTTACATTATCCAGATTAATATAGATTTAAACGTTTGCGTACTTAGGCCTTTAAGCCCTTTATACACATATGCATATCGTTTTCCTGCGCTCAGAAAGTGTGATCGACTTTATTAAAAGTATATATAGATATATAAAGTCACCGCAGCTCTCAGAAATATCGAGTTGCGCTGCGCTGGAAATGTATCCCTAAAGTTAACGCTGCATGGCACGGGGAGGTTACAGAGTAAACGCCAGGCTTTAATCGTGACCTCAGCAGGAGGAAAAATCACGGACTGTTAGAAACCGGACAGATGCCCGGTCCCGGGTGCTTGGGGAGCTCTTTATGCCCCGTTTTGCCTGCATTCGGGCCGCCTGCCGGAGCTGCCGCGGGAGGCGGGGGCAGCCCGGCCGAGAGCCGCCGTGCTCGGGCAGGACCCCCGCGGGACCCCGCTCCGGCCGGGTGGCGAGGGAGGGGAGGAGGGGGGCGAAGGAAGGTGTAAAAGGCACTCACCAAATCCGTGCTTGTCAGAGATGTTGTTGGTGAGCTTCAGCTTGTGAAAGGTGAGGACTTTGGACATCCATTGTTCGCCGGTGGCGGGCTGTCCGGTTGGATGTACATTCTCTTTGGCATTTCAGGGTCAGCCTTCGGCTACCATCCACGGGAATTATGGAATTTTACCAATTCATCAGCCGCCACAATCACATAAATGTATGGCCTTTTTATCCAGTCCAGTGCATCTCACTTTAATGAGGAACACTTCTCTATGGCGAGGGGGTAGGGGGGTGGGGAGAAAAAGACAACAAAAATAAAATAAATATTACCGGTCGTATAAAATAATTGTGATTTGCTAGCGCGTCCACCGAGCAACTACTCCAGTTCTCAAAAGCAGCAAAGTAAATCTGTGTCCGGCAAAAAGGTTCCCCCCCATGCCCCCAGCGAAAAGGTTTCTCAAATGCTTAAAAAGTTCAGGATAAAATGGTCCCTGGATGGGAAAGGTACGCATTCCCTGGAAATCAGCAGGCGCCTACCTCTCTGTGCCATTCCTAAACAGCAAAGGCCCATTTGGGGCTCTCTGATCTCTCATTAGTTTCCTTTTTGCCTGCTAAACAAAGAAATGGGAGCTGATCGCACCCCGATAAAAGAAACCGTCCGGACTACTACAACCCAACCTCCCGATAAAGAGCGGAGTTTTGCACTTTACAGAGGAGAATAAAAAAACCCCAGCGAGGGCAGGGAGGCTGCCGTGGCTCTCCCCTTGCTCCAGCCTCCCCGGGATTCCCGTGTGTGCTAGGGCTCCCTGCAACCCGTCCCTCCGCTCCCAAGTCCGGCTCCAAACTGCAACAGGATACCACAAATTTGCTGTTTATTATATCGAGTGGTTGGCATTCAGCAAATCTCAACTTAAAAGGAAACACATGACTTTGCAACATGTAAGACTCTTATACTGCCGGCTTTACGAACAACCTTTTGACCAATTAAACAGAACTAAACTCGGGAAGCAGTAAAATGGGCGAGGAGAATTTTCCCCCCTCCTTGTTGCTTTTAGGGCTTGTATTTAATTTTTTTTTATGAGCCTGTAGCCTGCAACTGGTGCTTGCAAATATGGCGAAGCTCCAGCAAGGCAGCTGAAGGCCATCTAAGAAGACTTTTCAGGAGTGGCTTCCTCGAGTAATTCTCCTGGCAAATCACAAGTGGAGAGTTTGGGAGGTTTCTCAGGGAGCCCCTTAGAAAAAACACCGGGCTGCAAAGGGGGTTTTCACCCTACGTATCATCACAGCGATAGGTAGGGTTGTAAAAGAGTCCAGATGTCAATGAGTAGCGAATATAGAGAGGGATTTCAGACGGGTAAACCTATAAAAAGCAGAAATGCCGAGCGTGGACGCGCCGTGTGCGTTCATTCATTCCCACGTGAAGGTTACATAAATACAGGGACGGGCAGCACGGAGCTGCAAACCCTTCCCTGCCACTCCAGCAGCGGCTGTAGGACGCTGAGGAGTTTTGTCAGCTTTTCTGTACGTCTCCAGGTATAATCAATCAGCACAAACCCAGCCGAGATCCCAGCACAGGCAGAGGCACAGCCTGATACACCGAGCCTTTCTGCCCTCCTGCCCCACCAGCAGCCACACATCGTGCGAAGGGTTTTTCCTTCATTCTCCTTTCCCTTTCTTAAGGCGGAAAAGCTGCGTGTAGCGAGGCTGAACACCAGGCCAGCCTCTCTGTGCCAAGCCCAAATTATTTTCTTCCTGCTCCCTGTCTTCTCCAGAAAGTATTAAGCTGCTGAACCATGAAGGGACCCTCTCACCGCCTGCACACACACATGCTGAGCAGGGCCGGGTCGCGCCCGGGCTTTTCCCGGCAGCGTGGTGCCCCAGACGGGCTCGGATCTTCGGCTGCCTAAAGCTTTCCGTAATTCCAGGTGAAAGGAGATTTACGGAGAAAGCCGCCACAGAGAGAGCCGGGCAGAGACTGAGGGGTGGGGAGGGGGGGGGAAAGGCACGAACCCCCGACCCAGACCTACCTTCCCGATTTGGTAATCACCATCTCCGTGCCTCTTTTATGGAATTGCTCCCAAAGCTCTTTAGCTTCCAGATGCACTTTGGGGTCGTCTTCTACCTCCTCTTCTGGCTCCAGAGTTTTTAAAGGCCTCAGATGGGCTGCTGCCTGGTGACCCAGGGAAGAAAAGGGGATACCAGTCTCTGCAGCCCCCACTAACTGATCCATGATGGGTTTAGCCAGAGCCCCGGGAAGGGAGAGGGCTGCCGCCCCATTGGGAGGCAAAGCCAGAGCGGGGAAGAAGGGAGGCTGATGTCCCAACACAGCGCTCATGGCAAAGTCCGGTGCCCGGTGCGGTAAAAAAGGATGATAAGCCATGCTTGTCCCAGGGATCACTGGATCTCTCATCGGTAAATTCATCCACTCCACTCCTCGGTCTTCCTACTGCTGGAGTAGTCCCGGAGTGGTTTCTAACAGCACATCACGAAGAAGAAAAATTAAGATAATAACAATACAGTAATAAAGCACCAAAAAAAAAAAATAGGATGGAGGGAAAAACAAGCTCTAAACAGCACAGTACATGAGGGAGAGGCAGAACTTCTACAGCCTACAACTTCCCGAGCCGGGGCACATCCGCAGCTCTCGGGACTGCGGATTAACAGGATTGTTCATTATTAGTCTTGCTTTTTCTCGTGTTCGGTCTCTGAGGCTTTGTTTTGCTTTTTTAGTTGTTCGCGTTTTTTTTTTTTTTTTTCCTGAGTTGAAGTCCTTGCGCTGGAAAAGAAGCCGAGAAGAGAGAAAAATCCACGGTTCGCTGTCTGCTCCTGTTGCGCAGAAGGGCTGGAAGGCAGAATCCTTTTTTTCTTCTCTTTCTTTTTTCCTAGTCCCAATCCCCTTCTCTTCTTACGTGGAGGAGGGTGACGCTTCGAAGCTGGGTTTTCTTTTGGGTGGCTGGCTGTCTTCCCCCCCCCCACCCCTCACCTTTCCTCCGTACGGTCAGGCTGCAGAGCACAGGCTGGCAAAGGAGGGAAAGCAGAAAGAAGCAAACAAACCCACCCCCCTCGCCGGCCGAGGAAGGCTCCTGAGCAACCTTCAGCAGCAAAAACTTGTAGGGAAATCTCGTTTCCGCCTTGCCTTCCTCGCTCCCCAAGCAGGAGCTGGTCAGGGTGCCCTGATTTCCATCAGGATTCTTCTTTCTTTCACCTCCTCTTTTTCTTTTTTTTTTTTTTTATTTTTCCCCCTCTCTTTCTCTTTCGCTCTGCCTTAAAAAAAAAAAAATCTGGCAGAAAATATACTGTTGTCTCCGCAAAGAGAGGAGAGAGAAAGAGAGAGGGAAAGAGAAAGGAAGAGAAAAAGGGGGGAGGGAGAAAGAGAGGAAAAGAGAAAGAGAGAGAAGAGAGAGGGAGAAGGAGCCTCTCGGCTCTGAGAATTCCCTGTGAGTCTGTGCTCTGCGTGCACCCGATCGTAGGGATGTGTTGTGGGTTACAGGGGAGCTGGAGCCGCCTTGATTGGCTCTTTGACGCTTTCGGACCAATTGTGAGGCTCCATAGGCGGGGTTCTGACAGCTCGGGTGGAGGGGGACAGCGCCGAGTTATAAAAAGAAGGTGTCGGAAACTGTAACGCTGCAGCAAAGCATCACTAGTACTTGGGGCCGTGTGAATATGTCAACATGATCAGAGGGGAGGGAGCAGGGAGGGAGGAGGGAAGGGGCCGGCAGCGCCCGCCTCTAGGGGGGTGCTGGGGCCGCCTCGCCCCCCGGCCCCGGCCTCCCGCCGCCCCGGCAGCCTGGCACTGCCGCCGCTCTCCCGGTAGGAGCTTCCCGAGCGCCGGGACCGGGGCGGGGGGGTGCTCACGCGTGGCGGTGGTGGGGACGAAGCTGCGTGCCCCCTTCCCCAATCGCCCGGTACCGTAGCAGGCGAGCCCCTGTGTCCCCCCGGCCCGGAGCCACTCGGGAGGCTCCGCGCCGCACGACCCATCCCGCCGCGCCGCGGCTGCCGCCGTACCCGCAGCCGCCGGGTTGGTGTCACCCCCTGCCGCTGCCCCGCCGCCTTTTCCCCCTCCCGGGAAAGTTGCTTTCTTTAAACGACACCTCCAGACCGGGAACCGGGCGCTTTCCTTCCCCCCGCGAATCTGGGGGTGAGCTGCGGGGCTCGGGAGGTGGCTCCGCGGCTCTTCCTCCCGCTCGGAGCTCGGCTCGCTCTCCAGCGGCCGCGGCCGCCGCTATTATTGTTGTGGTGGCGGCTGGAGGCTGCGGCGGGCGGGCAGCGGCCGCCGCTGGCTCAGCCCCGGCCCCGGCTGCTGCTGATCGCGGCGCGTGCGGGGAGCGAAGCGGAGGCCGCTGGAAAATGGGATTTTTTTCTTTTATTTTCCTTTTCCCTTCCTTTCTTTGGCGTTGAGGATTAAGGCCACTCGGCTGGCACCGGCGCCGACAGGGTTACGCTCCCACACCCCTCCTCTTCCACGAGGTGCGCGGGGAGGAGACGGGAAGTGCGGCTTTCCCTGCGCCCGGGCCGGGGCAGCGCCGGGCGGGGGGGCCCAGCTCCGGGTTACCCCCGTGCCCTCGCTCTCACGGATCCAGCCACCCCCACGGGGAAAGCGTCACGCGTGGGTCTGATCCGACCCCACGGAGAGGGAAGAGCCGGGCAGGATCCTCCTGGGGAAGTTTCTGGGCGATATATTCCTTTGGCGGGGGTGGGGGTTGGTGGGTGTGGGTTTGTGACAGTGCAGGGCAGCGAGAGGGGGCTTGCGGCTGTGCGTGTCGTGGGCATGGGGCGCCCACGCGTGTGTCAGGCAGGATATCCCACGCTGGGAGGTGCCGAATCATTACCCTGCCCTGGGGAGGGATGGTGGGGGGAATCTCCTGAGGCCCCCCACCCTGCTTTAAAGAGGGGAGGATAATCCTCCGGGAGCGGAGCGGGGGAGCGCGGGGGCTCGGCGCTGGCTGCGCGCAGATGGAAGCGGAACCTCTAAAGTGATTAGCTCTTCTAACATTGCATTTTTGACGCACATGGTTAAGAGCGCTTGGCGCCAGCTTGGTGAAGTCCCTGTAGTAACCAGCGTCTAGGATCGCTTTGCATTCACCAAAATATCTCCCCTTTGGTCGGGGGTGGGGGTGAAGAGAGGAGGAGGGAGGAAAGGAAGCGGGAGTAATGCGTTCAAAGAGGATGAGGGGGGGAAGTCTGATGTGTTTCACGAAGCCGGGAGCCTGGCTACTCGCGCAGCGCTCGGCTGCGCTGTGCGGCTGCTTATCGACCAAGAGAGCGAGTCTTTTCAACCTCTGCTCGGAACCGGTTCTCGGGCTCCTGCCGCGGTGGGAACCCCAAAGCCTATGCCTTCCCTTTATCAGCGCCCACAGCAAACGCCCGGCGGCTTCAAGAAGTTTGCTGCAATTTACCCCAACCGGGCCGCCGCTCTCTCACGGGGACCAGGAGGTGCCCGCGGGCTCCCGCGGGACAAGCGCAGCCGCCCCGACCGCCGCGCCCCGGCCCCCGCGCCGCCCCGCCGGAGCGCCCCGCGCGCCGCGGCAGAAACCGGAGTCGTTGCCGCCCTCCGCGCCTGTCCCGCACCTTGCGCGCGCTCCGCACCCACCCGCGGAGGAAAATAAAATGTTTGCCGCTTATGATTTCCAATTCCAGCGTCTGGCTAATGGCGTGCAAACTTCCGCCAGTTCTAAGTGACCTCCCCGACGAAGCCCCCCGGAGACTCGTATTATGAAGGGAGGCTGCACTAATCTAAGATCAAAAGCGGGAAGGTGCGAACAGTCTTTGTCTCCCTTCGGCCGCCTCATTCCCCCTTCTGTGTGTGATAAATCTACCCTGGCGCCGACTGCGCGCTGGATGATTAATTTGCAAGCAAACAAAAGGGACCTGATGGCCAGCCATCTTAGTTAAATATTGGCCAGTGCTTCCAGCTACTTGTTAGCCTCCTCTTTGCCAGAAATAAATAAGCGAGGCGCAGAAGTAAATAAATAAGGAGACCGGCAGAAATGAATGACAAAGCGAAGGGATGGAATGGGTAAGGGGAAAAACAAACAAAAAAAAAAAAGTAAAGAGATGGGTGGCTGATGGTGAAGTGCCGGGAGCGGGTGGAGGTGGGAATGGGGCTGGTGGCGGGGGGAGCCAGGGTGATAGCACGCCGAGATAGCCGGCTGCCCCCGCGCCTCCCGGCCTGTCTGCAGCCCGGGCTTGCACCAAGGCCGACACTATCTTGGCTCTTCAAAGAGGCATGAAAGGTCTCCGCTGTCTCCCCGGAGAGCAGCCAGGCCGAGGCTCTCTAATCTCGGAGCACAAGAGCTAAAGGCCAAGGCGGGGGGAGCGGCTCCCACCTTCCCCGGCTCTTCTCCACTCCATCGCCAGCACCTCGATGGGTTTTCCCCGGTTCAATCCAGACCCCGGGTCTGCGGTAGCTGAGCAGTTGGGAGAGCTCCACTTCCTCGGATTTCACCCTCCTAAGCAACTTTTAGCGTTTGCACGAGAGCTCGGCGCTGCAGCGAGCCTTCCCCGTGCGTATGTGCTGGAGGTGTGGGAGGAGAGAGGCTTTGGCTCTCTCCCGGTGGCCTAAAGAGCCAGCTGGGAGAAGGAGGCAAGAGGAAAATAAAGGCAGCCCAGCTTTCGGGCCCACACGTCCTCTCCCAGGCCTGCGGGAGCAGCTCCGAGGCGTGTGTGCGTGCGTGGAGGGGCTGTGTGTGCGCTCCGCGGGCTCGCTGGAGACGCGCTCTGTGTGTGTGTCACCGGGAGGGAGCCGTGCCCTGGGGCTCACCGCAGATCCCCGCTCCGACAGCAGCCCCTGAGGTGTCCCGGACACCCCCTGCGTGCGCTGGGTGCTCTGCAGGAAAGAACAAGCCCCGGTGCATGGCGAGTAGGGCCAACGTGCACAGCCTGAGCGGGGTTTTGCATCCTATCTATGCATTTCCTTATCGCGCCGCCTGTTCCAAGCATCCCCAGGGGCCCAGCCCCATCCTGCCTGCCAGCAGCTCTGCATCCCGCAGGATTTATCCCTCTCCTCCCTCCCTTTCCCACGGCGACTCGGCCTCCTCTCTGTCTCCAGCCCTTCAGAAGGCAACACCCCGGCGTGGCCACGCTGTGTTTATCCCAAAGAAAACGCAGCGGGCTGGTTTACTTTGGCAGGTTCGCTGTAAATACCGGCTGGAGCGCGGGGGGCATCTGGGGAGCGGCGATTACACGCTTCTTCCGAGGGAAACTCTGCCCAGCCCCGGGCAGGCCCTTCCCCAGCCCCACAGAAGGTGTCAGCGCACGGGGGCCGTGCTGACACAGATCCATCCCAGAGTGGCACTGCAGGCCACAAGTGGAATGGAGCAAGTCCCTTAGGGAGCACGTGTGTGTACTCAGATTATAGAAACTGCTATGGGGTGAGGGGGGCTCGCCACAGCAGTTCTTTGCCTTGCCCTGTGGCAGAGCACTTCCTCCAATTGCAAATTGGATTTCGTGGAAAGCCCGGCCCAAAAGCTTTGAAAAATAACACACCGGAGCCTAAAAAAGGCATTGTGAGGCATAAAAAATATCAAAAGTTAAAACCCCACATCTCTCTCCGAGCAGGCTCAGCCCCATCGTGTCCCACTGCAATCAAAGGGGCTGTTGTCCTCTCTGAACAGAACATCCTCCAACAGGGGGATTGGGTCCCCTTCTCAACACAGCCAAGTTGCGGGTTTTACAGGGCAGGGGGGAGCCCAGAGACGGCGTTATTTGTTGGAACACTGGGGGAAAAGAGAGGAAAGCACCAGCTGGAGAGGTTTCTCCTCCACCACCCCTCAGTGGGATGTGATCCTCAGGGAAAGGCTGCTCAGGCCCAGCCTGGTGGGAGCAGTGCAGCACTGACAGTGACAGAGGCACTGCGGGGTCAGGCAGTGCTGTCCCCGCGGCACGGGGTCACCACCACGCTGGCAGTGAGCGGCCCTTCACAGCTCCCAGCTCCTCCCGCTCCTCCTGAGCCCCCAGAGCCTGCTCCGGACCGTGCCAAGGGCTGGCTCTGGTGGAAGCCCGGACATGCAGGGCTCCACATGCTCGGATCACCAGCCCCGCCCCAGTTTCCCCTCCCCAAAAGATCCGTGTTCACCTTGTCCCCATCCCCAGCTGCTCTGACACTCTCCAGTTGCCTCCACTTCGCCACAGACTGGAAAATAAAATAAAAGAGCACCCAGAGCTGGCTGCTGCAGCTCTCCCCTCTGCCTCCAGCCAGGCCCAGCTTCGCCGACCAGGGCATGTCAGGGCACAGCAAGGTTTGGGGCTGGACCTCCTCTCTCCCAAGCTCACATCCCTTTGACCTTTTCCGAGCCACTTTTGCACCATTCAGTTTCTGCTTGCTAGAAACCAACACCCCCTGCACTCCCAGATCCGGCGACCTTTTCCACCCCCTGGTCTAGTTCTTCTCACCAAAGTGTTGTTGGCAGAAGCAAAATGAAAGCCCTGTTTGCTCCCTTGCCGCCTCTACACCTATCCTTCTGCTTCCATCACCGCTGGCCAAGCAGAAATTGTAAATAGAGTTCATTATTTGGATAAGGCTTTTTTTTTTTTTTTTTTTTTTTTTTTTTTTTTTTTTTAATACCCGGGCCATACATGCAGTTTGCCGCTCAGGAAGTCGCACTAATTGTCCTTTCCTATAGTCAAACAGATCTATCCTTTCAATGCTGTCTTTGTGTGTCTGCGTGCGAGGGAGAAAGAGGGAATGAGTGGATACGTTTATTCAATTATTTAAACACACACACAACACAACAAGAGGGCCAAGGAGCGCCGGTTCCTCCCGCAGAAGCCCTCCAGCTCTCCAGACGCGGCATTGCCCCCCCGCCTCCCCGCAGACCCAGTAGAACAAGGCACTCGAGAGCACCCGGCAAAGAAGCCGATTTTATCTGCTTTGACCATCAGCCGTGTTCTTTAACAACCCAGAACCGGAGCCTTTCCCATCTCCACACGCCCCCCCGGGCGTCTCCTCCGCGCCCCCGGCCCCGCGGGGCGGGTGCAGCTTCCCCCGGGCCTGGGAGCGGGGCCGGACCGGGAGGTGCTGAGCGGCACCGGGCTCACGGCAGGGGCCGGGTTCGCATCAAGGAAGGGAACCGGGAGCCTCCGGCACCGCCACTGACTCACACTTTGCTCCCGTTCTCTCCGAGATGCCACCAAGTCACCCGGTCATCGATTGATACCTCGGCCCGGGCGAGGGCGGGGGGAGGACCAGCTGTTGCAAAAGGACATGGTAAATCTAATAGGGGCTGCTGTCAATAAAGAAATGACAGGGAAGAAGAATCGGCTTCTTAAAGTCTGCTGAACTAACACTCATCATGCAGCCGCGGACACGTATTCTCCATCGGAGCCTGGTATCCATTACTATTTTCCTTACTAGGTTTCAATTAAAGAGCTGTAACCCCCACACGCACACCCCAAGGCAGGCCATACATGAAAGGGAAGAGGAGGCAGCGGACAACTCCTGCCAGCCCCGAGCCCTCGACGTGCCCAAGAGAATTCCCCCGATCCCGAGCGGCCGGGCCGGGACAGAGCCGCGTTCCTGCGGGCAGCGGGACCCCGCACCGTCCCCGCTCCCTCCCTCCCGCCAGTTCCTCTCGCCATGGGCTGCTGGACTCAACAAACTGCTCAAGGGGGATGTTCCCGACGCATCTGGGCAGCAGAGAAACTCGGGGCGCAGCCGTGGGGCACTCGCACCGTGACCGTGTCCCCAAAAACTTCGTTTCACTCTTCCCTTCTCGCGTGAAACAGATCCTAAATTATCCCCAGCGCAAAAGAAAAGAAATTTAAAAAACTGCACCAACTTTTTTTGTGAAAGAGGGAAAAGCTGTATATTTTTTATTTTCTCAATGCCTCAGTTAGGAGGTTCGGGGAGGGAGGGGGAGGCTGGGAACGATTTTTTTCCCCTCTCCTGGAGCCCCTGTGTATGTTTGACCCTTGGCATCTGCCTGCGAAGGGCAGGGAAGTGCTTCACCCGCCCTCCCTTCAAACGGGAGCTGCAAAAGGCAGTCGAAATGTGCCAGCTCAGCCTTGGGAAACTTCTGGGGAGCGCCAAATTTCACTAAAGAACTTGACCGCTTCGGTCAGCACAAAACTCTCACCCGACGTGCAGGGCAGGGGGATGCGGGGACGCTCTGAGCGCCACTCCACAGCGTGCGGTGAAGGGAGAAAATCCTCTCCTCCTTCCCCACCGCTTCCCGACTGTCCCTGCTACCGGGGGACACCTCCCCGCGGGGGCTGAGCCGGCCTGGGACCGGTAATTCGGACCCTCACCTCTGCTTTGGGGCGGTGATGACCGCCACGCCACCAGCCCCCGGCCCTCGGCACGTCGGGGCTCCACTGCGCTTCACCAAAAAGCTCCTTCCGCACACTCACACATCCACACGCGATCCAGCAAAACCCTCCGGAGATCATTTCCATGGGGAGCACGACCAGATGGAAATAAATAATAATAATTATTATTTTTAAAAAAAAAGAAGCAGGCAGAAAAAAATAAATCAGGGGCCTTCTCTTCTGTCTCTGGGGCGTGGGAGGTTTTGTAGCGCAGTTTTATTTTAGTTCAGTATTTTGAACAAACTTCAGATTGATTTCCGGAAAGCGCAAACGCGCACACATGGGAAAGTGAAAAAACCGGTCCTTCGAGGTCATCTGAGAAGGGGAGACGGGATCTGTATCCTTCTTACCCCCACCCCCCCACAAAAAAAAAAGTAACAGAAGGGGAAAGATCCCATGTTTTTATAGTTTAAAAGTACTTTGAATTATTTGTTTTTAATGGCACACGTGGCTGCAGCAAAGCCGGGCTCTGCTTTCGATCTTGCACTTGCTCCTTGCTGTTCTATACATATGTATGTGTGTGTATCTACATCTCCAAGCTTTACAGCCCCCATTTCACGGCCAGGTTTCTCTCTCTTCGTCTCCCCACCCTTTCCCCTGGACCAAAAACAAGTCCCAGGCCACTCTTGCTCCTTACGGTAATTACTGTTCTGCTGCGATTCAGAAACGCGAGCAGAGCCGACTTCTGCCACAGCATTTCTCTGGAGCAGCAGGAGTGTTGTGAAAATTTATTAAACCCAGATGATCCGGGAGTTGGTGCAGACGGAAAAGATTTCCAATTAAAGCCGAGCGGAGCAGAATACAGCCGGCTCCGCGTCGCAGGTGTAAACTGCATTTGTGCAGCTCTCGCTGCGCTTCCCGGAGCAGATCCTTCCCCTTGCTGTAACTGGGGTTAGAGGGGAAAGGTTTGGGGTTGTTTATTTTTTTCCCGCAGGAGATTTTGTTAGGGAGCCATCGGGCTCGCCCCGGCGCCGGGCTCCGCGGCGCGGAGCATCTTTCCCCGCGGTCGATGCGCGCCTGGGCGGCTCGGTGCCGGCAGCCCCCGCGGGGCCATCGGCCGCCACCTCCTACCCCTGAAAAATCCCTGCTCACCTGTTGCTTCAGCCGATGCTGTAATGGCATGGGCTTAAGGGGAAGTTAAAATGCTCACAAGCGGTCTCGGAAAAGCGGCGGCGGGAAGGAATGGTTCCAGGTAGATGGGAGATGGGGAGGACAGAACAAGCGGGGAGCCGGGGCATCACTCCTGATTCTCGGGATGAGAAAGGAAATGCGCTCTCATAGAGCACAGATACTTTCTGCTAATTTTGGTACCTGTTCTTGGGGGTGTTGGGAGCGTTAATTTCCCCCGAAAAGTGGTTGCTTGTTCATCAAGAGGACTCAGGAGCCCGAATCACCTCGGGGTCCGCAGCAGCCACCTCCCTCAAACAGTTTTTTCCTCCTTAGAGTGAGGCTTGACACGCACTCCGTGCGCGGGGCGCTCCACTTTCTGATGTTAGTCTAAATAAGAGGGGAAAAGCATTAATGAATGTTTAATCCTTGTTTTCTTTAAATACCATTAGGACAATTGTCCGGATCCCGGGTCAGGGAAAAATGCTGTTCAGTGGAGACAGGAAGGCGACAGCTTGGAAGGAGAAGGGGGGATTTTAAGAGCGAATAAGTGGGTGCACAGTGCCTGGAGCTCACCTTCTGCAAAGACAAGGTGTGATTAATGCCCGACACTTGTGGAGCCGTTTGCCCCTGCCCTGCCTCACAAATCCTGCTGCTCGTTCCCCCGACAGCCGAGCAAGCAGAGCAGATTGTGAAGCCTCTGCACGCTGGGACGGGGGTGGGAGAGGGGAAAAAGAGAAAGAACATACAAGACAAGCCCGTCCCAAGAGTTGGAGTGGGCAGAGTATTACATGTACAAACATCCAAACAAGATTCGAGCAGTACAAAGCGTCGGAAAATCCAGAGCAGCCACATAAAAAGAGAAGTTAAGTAGGAAGTGGTGTAAAAGTGTTGTCATTTATTTTGCCTTCCCTTACAGATGTTCTGCATAAAGCCCTATCTTAATGAGAGAGAGGGAGGGAAGGAGGGAGGGGGTGAACGCCGGCTGAACCCCGCGCTCCCAGCGCGGGCGGGGAGAGGGCGCGGGGGTCCCGCCGAGGCTCCGTGGGCTCCGGCCACGGGATGGCGCCGCGGCCAGCGGCTCTCACCTGCCGGAGCGGGGCTCACCTGGGCGCCGGCTCCTCGGACGGCCGGGCCACCCAGCCGGCCCGCCCGGGCAGCGGAGCAGAGGCACCGCTCGGTCACACGAAGGGATCGCAATGAAGGAGCTCTCAGAAGGGACAGCCTGGCATTTATGGGCTGGGGGATAATGCGAGCCACGGCCGCAGCATCCCCGCTCCTGCGCCGGCGACTCGCGGGTGACGCAGGATAACCCGTCCCGGGGATGGGCGGTGTGGAAATGGGCAGAAGGGGACGGGAGAAGTTCAGATCCTGGCGGTCAGATTTGGTCGCCAGAATTAGCAGCTCCTGAGCTCGCCAGGAGGGGAATACGCGCCGGGCAAGAAAAGCGCTAAGCCAAACTTTGAGACCGGCAAGGGAAAGATCCATTCTTGAAAACACTGGACTAAAAAAATCCACCCTCCCCCTCGAGACTGGAGGCTGGGTGAAGGTGTACGAGATCCAATATTTCAGGTGACATAAGAAGGGAGCAAACACCCTGCCAAAAGCATCTCTCATCCCGCGCCACCTCCTCCTCCGACATACAGTGACCACCCCTCGCCAAAAAAAACCCCTCAAGCAAATAAATCCAAAGTCACGTCTCGCTGTCACCCACCAGCCAAAAAAAAAAAAAAAAAAAAAAAAAAAGAAAAGAAAAAATTAAAGACCGCGTTTCGTGAGCCCTGCTTCTCGTGGTCAAACCAGGAGAGGAGCCGGTCGCCCCTCGCTGCCCCCTTCCAGGGCAGGTGCGCTCAGCGCTCTCTCCCAGCACCCAACCACGATCCCAGCGCGCAGCAAAGCGCTGGGGACAGTAGCTGTGTTTAAGCATAAAAAAGAGCCTGTTTGCTTCTTTATTAGTGTCGAGCCTACTCTAATTACGAGAAATCGCTGCTCTCGGGCTGAAACGACGTGTTGTCCTGTGCTTGTAAAATACATTTCAAGTAATTCTTTTCTGTCTATAAAATACAGTGTGTGTGTGGGGAATATAAATAAACTGCTGTCCATTTGTTTAATGCTATTTTAGCCAAATTGACTGGCCGGATTGGAATTCGACATAAAAGCTTTAGTTTGCAAAACATCCGCACTGTAACGTCTGGGAGACAGGGCTTGAGCTCCAGCGCGACGGGCACGTTAACTGCATTAAAACCCCTCCATACATTTTCGAGCTTTTGCTTTTTTTCCCCCTCTCGCAGCACATCCACCCGCTCTCCTCCCCGCCTCCGGGCGCCTGCGCCTGGTTTTCTCCAAATGAAGTATTTTACGTGATCGATGGAAGGAGTCATTTGGCCCATAATTAGGTCAATAAAATCAATGTTTATTCCTCTGATGGCCTGAAAGCTAATAAATTCCTCTTTTATATTCGCTCCCTCCGAAGATTAGAAACGAGCTGCCCCAGCGCCAGCGACAGAGGAGCGGGGTGGGCGGCAGACCCGGCCGGCGGGATCGCTCCGTTCCGCCGGGGAGCCGCGCTCACAGCTCGCCACCGCTGGCACAAAAAAGGTTTCTTAAAAAAAAAAAAAAGAAAAAAAAAAAGAAAAAAAATCCATACTCCTATCCCTCCCCAGTCCTGTTTATTTTTCAAGACGAGCCAATTTACATCCAAATTTAGTCTAACCCCCTCGAGCACCCCCCCATTGTGCGCACACACGCTCCGCTCCTGTCTCGCAGATAACTTTATTTCGCTTGATTCCCTTTGGAGCCACTGTTAGTCATGGACACGCAAGGGGGTTTGGAGGCGCCTTGGAGAAATCCTATTAGACTTGGCGAAAGTAAAGCTTTTGGGACAATAATTAAAAAAAAGAAAGAAACAACAATCCAAACCCGCGACAGTTTTATTTTTCACGCAGTAATAGCGAAGAAAAAGCATCGCAGTCCTAATCAGATCAATATAGAGACACACAAATCTTTGCAAAGGTTTAGCAGTTTACAGTGGGTTCCAGACCTTTGACATACATTGCGGATTAATTGGGCACTGTCAAGAGGGGGGAAGAGGAGGTGGGATTCCAGTTAATTAGTCGAGAAATGAATAAAAACTAAACATTATCGGAATTGTCTGCGGGTCCCGGTTTGTTAGTGGGGATTTGGGGATCAGCTTTTGTGTGCCGTAAATTGGATCTGAGTAGCGTGGTGCTGTCTTACACTGTCGTTTTGTGAACTGGCGACAGCTCGAGTCCATGGGAAAACTTAAAGGGAACCTGGGGCCGGTCACAGAGCCTCATTATCTCATGTCGGATACCATCTTTCGGGGAGAGCGTTTAATCAACAGTGGCACACAATCCTCCCCTCGCAACCTGGGCAAACCGCACCACCTTCCCTTTCCTCCGCCCCGCAAACAGCCCGAGAGTTAAAAAAAAAAACCCACCAAGACCCCCCTTTCCGAGTGGGTGAAAGCGCCCCGCGAGCGGGGAGGCGGTGGCGGAGGTGCCGCAGCCGGGGCTGCCCGCTGCGCGTCCCCAGCCGGGCACGTGGGGCTGCGCCCGCCTGCGTTTGAAGCGCTGGGTCCCCGCGGTGCCCCGGGTTCTGCCTTCTCCCACGGAGCCGGGAAAGAGCCGGGCCCGTGTCCGGAGGGAGTTTTCCCCGCGGCGCTGGACGGGGCGGTCGCCGCTGCCCACCGCGGGGCCGCCTGGCGCGTTCCCACCCGCCCCGCCGCCAGCCTGGCTCCGCCGGTTGGTTCTCCTCTTCCCGGCCTGCTTCCTCAAGGAAGTCACGGCTCGTCACCCGCTGCTTCTCCGGGGCCGCCGGGCAGGCGGCAGAGCCCGGCGGCCCCAGGCCGGCGCAGCCCTGCCAGGGTGTCCCCCGGCTGAGGAAGGGAGTTTCCCTTCGTTCTCAGCAAGGTGAATTCCCAGGCACATTCCTCCCTCCGCCTGCCCCGAAGGGTCCGGCTGGCAGGAAGCGGGGAGACGGGCAAAGGGATGGGAACGAGCGAGGGAGCCGGCAGCACCTTCCCTCCGGCCTCCGGAGAGGAGTCCTCACGGCAGGAAAACCTTCAGCAGTGAAGGCAAATGTTCCTGCCCGCCGTGCCGATGTCCCGAGCACGGGGGCTGCGGGCGGAGGGAGCCGCACGCCGAGGTCCCCCGGTTCTGCCCGGGAGCGGCGCGGAGCCGGGATGGAGCGAGGGGAGCAGAGAGGGGGAGCCCTCAGCCCACGGGAACTCGCAGCTGGGTGTGGGTGTCCCCCTGAGCCGCTTTGCGGGCTCCCAGGTGGGGAGGGGACCCCTGTGAGGGGGTGAGGGGTCTCTGGAGAGATCTGTCGGGGGTCGCTCCGTGTAACCGGACGGGACGGGGCCGGGAGGACGAGGCTGTGGGACCGGGAGCAGCGCGGCTCCAGATTCCCCAGCATCCCGCGTGGGACTGGGAGAGCCCGAGGGACGGACAGACGGACCTTGTTGGACGGTAAAATCAGCTGCACCCTGCTGCGTGTAGTTAGAGCCATCCCTGTCCTCCGGGTACCCTAATTCTAACCCAAACCCCTCCTCCAGGGCTGAGCAAGGACGGGCCCCGGGGACACGAACTGCCCGCCGGGGACGGGCCAGCCGCTCCCGGCGCCGCTACCGCGCTCCCGAACACCTCCCGGGCACTCGGAGCCACCGGTGCAAGTCCCCGGCCGGGAGTGAGTTAGGCAGAAGGGAGGTTGCCGCTGCCAGGGCATCCCTCCCGGCGCAGGAACCTCTCCCGAGGTGCAGCAAGGCGAAAAGCTCTGGGTTTTGGGGCGAGGAAGCTTTGGAGAAGAAGCGCATCCCGGTCGGTGCCCGGGAGGTGCCTTCACCTCCCGCGCGGGGCGGCGCGGAGCCGGCGGCGGTGGCCGCGGGGCCGGTGACAACCCAGCAGAGCCCGGAGCATCCCCGCGGCCGGGCAGCAGCCTCTGCCCCGGCCTCCTCCGGGCCAGTAATTGGGTGTGCTTAAAATCAACCCGGCTAACGAGCCCGTCGTCCTCCTCACCCCACCCCCGCGTGTGAAACATTGTCATTAGGCGTCTAATATCTCCATCGCTTCCAGGGGGGAATGGGAAGAGGCTGCTCGAAAAAAACCACAGACAAAAGAAAGTGTGTGAACTCCCAGCGCCCGTACGCACAGCACAATGCGAAGCGGGTTAATATCAGTTAGCAGTTCTGCAGTGACCTGTAAAGTTGCCTCTCTGGAAAGATTCTTGATGTATTACTTAACATGGCTACACAGTTATCTGTCTCGGCATTAATGCGTCCATTAAATCACTGTTGAGTAGCATCAACCTACTCCCGAGTCTTTCCGTCCCCTGGGAATATGGTTTCTAAACAGGATCAAACATGTGATGCTGACAAGTCATGAGATAAGTTATAATTAATTAGAGTTTGCTACATCCACAGAATGGGTACTTGGGGGAGTGGGGATGGACCGGGCCATTAAGGACTTCAGCCAGGAGGGAGGATCTATAATATTGAGTCGGAAAACAAGAAGAAGTAATAATCAAAGGTGGCCGAAGAAAACTGCAAACCTTTAGCTTTCAGAACTCAGTCAAGATTAAAGTTGTTCTTGATGGGAAACACACCATCCACTCGTTAATGAAAACCATGGGGAGAGCGATGCTGGGGATGGCTCCTCACGGAGGGAGAGGAATCCTCGCTCCGGGTCTGAGGACAGAAATCAGCGGCACAATTTGCGAGGAGAAGAAGAGGAGGAGAGGAAGGAGCTGGGAGAAGGGAGCCGCCTCGCCTGGCTGAGCAGCGAAGCCGCAGCCAGAGGTCACGTCTCCACCCGACACACACTTCGGGGTCGTTTCGCAGATGTTCCCCCGGTTCAGAGGGGCCCGAAGCATCCCCCTGCCTGCCCCAGAGCGCCCTGGAAGCTGCCGAAACCCCTCTCCTCCTGGCAGACAAATGGCCCCTCTTGCCCTGGGCTGGGGCCAGCCTCCAGCCCTCCCCCCGCCCTCTCTCTGCTGGGATGACAGTTAAAAACCAGACTGCAAACAAGTGGATTTTGGTCTGAGCTGTAATAGCCCCTATTTGCTTTGCTTTAACAAACAGCTGGAGGGGGGGATTTACTCTCGGGCTGGCTGTAAAAGCTCCCCACGGGAGGGGAAAGGCAGGGGACCGAGGTTAACCGGCGGCACGGGGTGTCTTTTCATGCTCTCTGCGACTCAAAACAGCGGCCGGCTTTATTTGCTTGCTCTCTGCACCAAATGGGAGCCCTTCAGGTGAGAAGATGCTGGAAGGGTGGAATGACAGGACAGATTTACACCTGTCCTTACAGCCTCCTCTGACAACCCCTGTAGCCTACAGAAATGACCAGTGGTGCCGCCGAGTCTGGGGAAGTCAGCAGGTTCACTCGGCTTTTTTTTTTGTTGCTTTTTCACTCTGTCCTCCCCCACCGCTGACCCCCCTGCTTCCTTCTCCTTTTCCCTATTTTTTTTTTTCTTACGGCACGACATGAAGCACAGAGAGATGGCCCCGACTGAGAGGCTCCCCAGCCCCAGGAACACCGCAGCTGACCCCGGGGAGCCCCTTCTCAGCACCTCCTTGGGCGCGCAGGGTCTGTGTTCACCACGCTCCAGCCTCCTGCCATGACCTCCTCCAATTCTCGGCTGTCCCCTCCCAGACAAGAAGCAGAGAGGAGATAACCCCCCTTACGCCCCGTCTCGCCCCGACCATCCCACCTCGATGACAGAGGCTGTCCAGATGCCTCTGGAATCTGGCCGGACCCAGCTGCCATCTCCATCCGCGGAGAGGACAAAGGGACATTCCCCGTGTGCCACCCCAAGGGCCTGTTGCCACCTCCCCGTGCCTGCTGAAAGCTCTCCTCAGAGCCAGCTCTCGAGTGTGGCGTCTGCTGGAGCCAGGACCACTCAGCCCCGCATTCGGCACTCCAGGAAGGCTGCAGCCATTCCGGCTGAGGCACGGGAGTGTTGCTGAGGGTCCTCTGGAGAAGACTGGAATAGGTTTCAGTAGCCCCCAGTCAAAATCGTCTTGTGAGCAAACAGCACAACCCAGCATCTCATCACTCAACCTCATCAAACAGCATTTAACAGGAGCTCGGGAGGTTCTGCTCCTGCGTGGGTGCCTGAAGTCACAGTCAAAGAGCCAAATATAAATCCCCAGACACGGCAGCGCATAATTGAGGTCTCCTGACGGATTTCACCGTCCCCCGTGCTCATTGGGGTGCGCGGGTGTGGGACATCAGGAAGAGGGCAAACACCGGGTCCCTAAGCTGCTCTAAGCATTGTCACCTGAAGTTGTTAAGTGCCACATTGTGTTGGAGATCTCCAGCTGGATTCCTTCTCTAGCGACAATCAAGGGAGCCAAAGCCACCAGTTTTTACAAAAAAAAAAAAAAAACAAAAAAACAAAAAAAACCCCAAACCCCAGAGGTTTCTCATCTCCCCATTAGGCTCATTGCAGCAATGATTTCCCAATTTCACAGAGTCAAACAGTTTCAACAGAAAAGACTGGGAATGCCCCACAGGAGGACTCTTGCCTGCCCCGGGCTAGGAAAGGGTAGAGAACCTGTCCTGAATGAGGCAAGTGCTGGATTGGCAAACAGGTCCCTCTGCTCAGGGCGACAGCCACAAGCCCTGGAATGGGGTTGTAGCCAGAGGCAAGCACTCGAGATTCCTCTAAAATCTTTGGGAACTTCTAAAGGTTTGGCACTTCTAAAAATCTCTTGAGGCTTCTTCAGATGCCTGGAGTGAGATTTCAGAGCTTGTCTCCTCTTAATAGCTGAGCTTTCAGTCTCTGGCCAGAAAAATGGGCTGTGTGACTTCAGGGTGCCTTCCTTACGATGATTAGGGTTTATAACTCACCATTTCACCTATGATACACACATAGAAATCATGAGATCGCATTGTTTGTGGTAAAACTCACCCCAGTGAGGATGGATGAGGATTCACAAAGGAGTAATGGGGACAGAGAGAAGAGTTAAACCTTTTATAGCCTGGAAGGAGCAGGGATGTCTCTCCCTGCTGCATTCCCCTCCGGAGGCTGAGGCTTTCTGGGATGATTCTGCCAATGAAGACAGAGCAGGAAGTGATGAAGCCAAGAATATCCTCTGGAAACTTAAAAAAAAAAAAGGTTAGTGTTTTGTCCTGTGCAATGTGAACGAGCAGATGGATTTGGATACAACTCCTCTGTGGAGTAAATGCTTTTCAGGGAAGAGGCAGAGGTGCTCTTTGGGATCAGCAGGGGAAGAGGATGGAGTACAAGACTATTCTGAATCTCCTTTTGCCAGCCATTCTGGAGCTGAGGGGGTGACATTTCAAGGGAGGTGCATCAACCCAGGTGCACGACCAGGAAGAGTCAATCTCTCATGGAGGTGCTTACCCAGCCACTGCCATCCTCCGTGTCAGTCACGTCTGGGGATCTCCCATCAACCACAAAGCCAAGTTCAAGGTCTCATCCTCATTCCTTTAAATGATGTGACCTCTCATAACTAACCACTTGTCCTTCCATGTGCTGGGATCATTGGAGCTGCTGGGGTTTGTTCCAGCAGGAGGTTGTGGAGGGAGGAGTGCTGACAGCTGGCTTTGCTCAGTGAGAGGCCCTTGGCAGGACAACCACTTTTCACCTCCCCTTACCAAAGCCTGGCTCTGGCAACCTCCTGGTGGAGATCCTTGTCCATCAGGGATGGAATGCTGCTGCCCTGTCAGGTCCCAAACACGCTGGATTTCCTTCCCTCTTCCCAGGGGATGCACAACAAACACACCCAGGGCATCCCAGGAGCGCCGGGTTTGCTGCTTCTCTCCCAGACACGGCTGATCTCCATATATTCAACGCTCACGTCTGGGAAGACTGGATGTGTTCAGCTCAGGCATCATTTCCATGGAAAAGGGTGTGCTCAGAAACCCCAGACATCTCCTAAACCTGCTCAGGACCTGCCACCATCAGATGGTTTGTCCAGTCCTGAAGATGGAGCACATGGCTGGGAATCATGGGATTTGGAGGGAGTTAAGGACGTTCAGAAGACACTTCCAAACGTGCAGTTTTTCTTGCATGACACACAGGGTCACTCTTGTCAACAAATATCCCATTTTAATATTTCATTAAACTTTCATGGGGTACTCTGAGTCCACGGTATAGGCACAGTCAACAAACGCAAAAATCAATTCATCAGTCCCTGAGCGAATACCCAGAGAGAGAGAGAAAGGCTCCCATTAATTTCTCCAGACTTCAGGTCAAGCCCTAAATGTATAAAGATCAAAAGACCTGGAGATTAGCATTGAGCCAAGTCATCAGCAGTGAGATTTCCAAAGGCCACGCTCAGCCCCTTGCAAGATGGGCAAAAACATTTTGACCCAAGATTTTTTAATTTCCTCTGGGTTTTTTTTTTTTTTTTGTGCAATGAGGCAACTTTGATTTTTTTTTTTTTTAATTTAAGAAAGGAAATGGTAAAATAAGTTGTTTGCACTTTCACCACAAGTGAAAGTTTTCCTCCACACGCACCCATCATTCCAAAGTTCCTGAGAAGGTGAGTGACAGCCAAATTGCCTCACACCCTTTGCTCTTTGCACATCTCCCTGCCAGGTTTGTGTAGAGAACAGGTGGCTTTTGCACCTAGCACGTATTTGTGCTGGCTGAGTGTTAGCAGTGAAATCAAACCCTTCCCTCTGACCCAGGAATTTCGATGGCAGAGGGAAAGGTGTCTTGTTTGAGGGGGTGTGGCATTTCTTTCCACGGAAACATTTATCATTTCTCTGCTGAAAAAGAGACCAATAACCCATAGCCCGTGCCTGTTATTACCCCGTGAATTCAAAGGTGTCTCGTTTTTAATGGGCCCTTAGCAATAACGCCGGCACCTCATCATTTATCATCTAGTGCTGACAACTTCCTTGATGCAGAAAGCTCCTGAATGGCACCTCTGAAAGAGGTGTCAGCACAATGAGCCGTGAGGGGTCTTGAAGCTTTTCCTGTAGTCGAGCAAAGGAAGACCCGAGGCAGGTTTGTGCCTTTGAACTGGAAAATCAGTCACCGTACCAGACTCCCTCTGTTCTCCTCTCCAGCCCAGCACCAGGCAGAGTCCAGGGGAGGAAAATCAACCTCTGAGGGCCACATGTCCCTCTTCAGCAAGGGCAAGGGATGGGGGGCACAGCAGAGAGGGCAGCAGAGCCCTGCTCCCATCTCCTCCCCACAGCCCAGCCGGCACAGCTCAGGGACACCCCTGCCCAGGGCACAACTGACCCAAACTGCTTCTCCTCCCTCCCAAAGCAGAGCAGAAACCGAGGGATGAATCACAACTCTGACCTACAATTTGAAGCCTGCTTTTTTTTCCCAGGGCTTCAAGGAAATCTCGTGTTAAATCCATAAGCGAGTCCTAAGGGAGACAGGCAAAACATCCTCTGACACAGCTGACCTCCTTCCTCCCTCTCTGCCTCTCTCTCTTCGAGATGTTTTTCAAGGAAAGAAGCCAAAATTCGAGCTTAGGGAAACGAGCGGAGCTTGGCTGGGTGGATGGGGCTGAGCTGCCTCCCAAGCTGCTCCCATGCAAATCCCAGCGCCACCAGCAGCAGCCTCACCCCGGCAAGGGCTGCTCTTCCCTCCTGCTTTGTGCAGACACGGCCCGGGATGGGTGAATCTGCAATGGCCTCGAATGACAACAGCTGATTTTGACGCTGCAACAGTGACTCTTCCCTTTTCCCCTCGGAGGGGTTGGCAGAGCCAACTGATTTTCTTCTCCAAACCTGGAGAAGGTTTCCCTATCTCATAGCCTCATGCAAGCACAACGCTCTGTAATTACCAGCTCCAGAGTCTTTCATTCAAGTGCCTTCAAGGACTTTGAAGAAGTCTGACTTGGGGTCCCCTGGAGCGACAGCCCAAGGATTACTTTGCCCAATTTACTTATGAGTAAACTGAGGCACGGCAGAGAGAAACCTGTAATTTTCACGAGTCTGTTCATTCAGGATTCCTCGTTTTCCACACTCCCAGCTCCAAAATGCCCTCAAGGCTTCAGTATTCAGGGTTGAAGGATTTGGCTGATACAAATACTCGGCGGAAGGATTTTGCAGGGCTCCAGAAGAACCAACTCCAAGCTCCTTCCAAACCATCCACTCAGAAAAAATCAAGGCATCCAAAACTGGTGGTTTGTGACACTCAGCTGATAACAGGGTGTGCTATTAATGACCCCCAAATCTCAACCTCTCTGCACTTCCACCCAGGAGATATCCAGAGGGGGAAATAGCAGAGCAGGTAATATCAGCCCCCTCTTCTGCCTGAGAGCTCAGCGTGCAGGAAAATGTGGGAGGAAGGGAGGGATTCCCAAAGAGCCCCACGGGAGGCTCAGTGCTGGGGCTTGCCAGGAGACACCTCTGTCACCAGCAGCACGTAGGGCCACGAGCAGCAGAACCCCACGAGCATGGCCTGGCTCCAGCACCCACCCCTCATTTCCTGTTTTAATGCAATCACATCGAGCTCAGGCAGGAATTCATCCCTGCTCCGTCCCCAGGGGTTGTGCACAAGGGATGGACTCTCTGTCAAGAGGTTTCTCCAGTGTCCTCATGGGATGGGTTTATCACCTGCTCTGGGTACCAAGCAGAGGATCCTCAGCCTCTGCTCAGAAATGAGTGAGGGATCACTTTCTCTATCCCTCTGCTGTCTATTTCCACTAAAGTTTTAGGAAAATTTCACCCGTTTTTCAACTTTTCCAACCCTTTTTTTCAGCCACCATTCAAAAGGTATGCAGAGAAGGGGATGGAGGGGAAGGGCAAAGCCACTTCAACCTCCTTTTCCTAGCAGCTGTCTGAAGAAAAAGGAATAATTGTGCATTACCCACATGCAGCCAGAGAATAAGTTACAGGAAAGAATCCATCAAAGGGGGAAAGCAGATTCAGATATTCAAGGAAAAGGTTTCCAAGTTGACTTATGATTTTTCCTCCAGGATCTCATTGCAACAGGCCCTGTGCAAACACTCAGCGAGAGACAATTTCCTGCACCAGATATATTAAAATTGAAGCTGCAGAGACAGAAAGAGTGTGGGAGGGAAAATGGGAGGGTTGGGGAGAATTGAACTGACTCACCCTGGGTTACTTATCTGGTCAAGAAGAGAGGCAGGGAGGAACAAGCCAAGGCTCCAGAGTGCCAGTCTACCCACCCCTTTGATCTGCTCGGAACAGCAGGGAGCAAGGGCCATCTCCTATCAAAATGAGAAGCCAGGCCACAGCCAAAGAGCAGCAAATGGAGAAACACAGAGAGGAGATTATCTGAGAACGCCAGGTACTTGTGAGAATAAAGTGTCTGTCACCAGCACGGAGATGACGGTGTCACACGTGGGCTGGGGTAAATCAGCAGAGCTCCCCAGCAGCCAGAGCTCTGCTCATGAAACATCAGCAGGGTCTGCTCCACATCATCGATCACCAGCGCCAGGAGGGGACAGGGGACATGGGAGATCAGTCAAGGCCATCCCCCAGTTAGGAGAGCACCAGCGTGTGGTCCCAAACTGAGGATGTGTTGGGCAAAGAGAGAGAGGGGTGATAAACAGAGAAAATAATGCCAAAATAGTGATGTAAATTAACCACCTTGAGTGGAAAAGAAATGGGAATCTGGTCCTGCTAAAGGTGAATGAAACCTTCCTTACTGCTCTGAACCCCTGAAAGAGTTAACAAAATAGTAGGAAAAGGAGAGCAGAGATTCTAATTTATGGAGAGGTTCAAAGGGCTTTTGATAAAGCCCTTCAGTAGAGTCTCTGAAGGAAATTTTATAATCATGGGGTTGGGAGATAAAGTGCTGTCATAGATTAAAAACTTGTTGAGACAGAAAACAGAGGAGAAGGAAATAAATGGCAAATGACCAGCATGGAAATAATTTAGGAGAGGTGTCCCCGGGATGAATTTGGAAAGTGGTTAACTGTAGTATGGCTTTATGACTAATAGCAATTAGAGCTGGTGGAATAATAAACAGAAGCATGGCAACAACGTCGATCCTGTACCCATGGGCTGTGAAGAGTCTGATCTAGAACAGCTCATCGGGGTTTTTTGATTATTTTGGGGGGAAAAACCAACACAAAACAACACCAAACCCATGTTTTTATCCCCATTCACTGTTCCTAAGAGCAAACCCAGAGACATTTCAGCGACACCTCCCCGTCCCTCTGCGGGCAGAGGTTTCCAGAGCGCTCTGACAAAGAATACCTGGCACCAGCAAAGCGGAGGAGCAGGATTTTTTTGGCCTTCGATTGCAATAAAGTTTTCAGCGATTCCCTCCCCCTCACTTCTCCCTCCCTTCACCAGCTGCCTTCCCTGAGCTTGCTCGGGCTGTGACCCACGGGCTGAGAAACACAAAAAGAAGCTTCATGCTTTGCTGGAAAGTGAGAATTTTTATTTAAGTCCAGCCTAGGTGAGAATTGCAAGGACGAGGGAGATCCAGGAGGATCATCCAGAGAGTGTCAGCTGGAATATCAGTTTAAACTGGATTTTCCCAAATCAGTGCCCTGAGTTGGAAAGGGATGAGAGAGAAGCAGTCCTGCCACTCAGAATCTGCTCCCACTGCCCCTGGGGAGCCCCCCACCCATGGCCTGGGGACAAGGAGCCCTCCAGAGCTGAAGGAGTGAGGGTGGGCATTTCCTCAGCACTGAGCCCTTCTCCTGCGTGCTGTGAGGAGATGCTGGATTTTGGCACGTGCCACATATGGCACAGGAACAAACACAAGGATTGCTGTGGCACCTTTCCCTAAAATCGTGTAGGAAAGATGATGGGGAACGATCCTTTTCCCACCTCCCAAACACAGGAAAACACCCGCTACAATTTTTTCAGCAAGTTTTCCACATGCAACTACAGCAAGTTTTCCACGTGCTCATTGTCTCCCATCTCAGCAGATCTGCTCTGAGCCAGGATTGAAAAAGATGCTTTCCACCAAGTCCAGCCCTCATTATCCACAAGAAAAAAAAAAAAAAAAAAAAAAGAAGGAAAGGACAGCTTGGAGACGAACCAGATTGCACCGTTTCACCCAGCCTTTAATCAAGTCATGCCAGGGAAATTGGGAAACAAATGAAAATTGATCTTAGGCGTGCTGAGAGCAGGGGAAGGCTGGTGCAGCTGCTGCATGGGCATGGAAGGATGCTCAGGGTGGATCCGTGCCCTCCCCAGGAGGGAAGAGTGAGGAGCTGCCCTGAGGTGGAAGGGAGAAGGTGCTCGGTGTTTCCAAAGCACCGGAGTTTTTCCGTCAGGAAGCGGCGGCAGGAATATTGATTGCACAACGTGGCTGGGTGCCTGCCTTGCCTTTGTGACTCTCCTGATTTTCTTTTTTCCCTCCCCAGTGCACCCACAACGGCAGCCCTTTTATGACAGAATGATTCCAGCGAGCCTAAACACAATGTGCCTTAGAGCTGCAATTCTGGGACTCCTGGAGCATGAATCATATGATGCACGGAGCTGATAGTGGGGGCAGAGGCATTTGCTTCGTTTCCAGACAGAGGGTTGGAGTCAGGCTCCATCTGGCTGAACCAGTGCTTCCACTGCTCCTGCACCTTTTTCCAAACCCCACAAAGCAGGGCCAGGTACCTGTTCGAGCCCTGCTTGCTGGAAACCACCTTCCTGAGCTGCTGGGCCACTCAGGAATCGGAGCTCAAGGCATTCCAGCCCCTGGTCTCTTGCAAAATCTCATGACCTTGTGGAGGCAAGGCCACAAAATTCACTTGTTTGACTTCATTCTCAGACTTTCACTGAGTTTGACTCGGGGAAAGAAAAGAAAAGCCAACAAAACAACCAATGACGAAACATAAAGCAGCAGAAATAAAAATACAACCAAAGGGAGCAGAGTTTGCAGGGAAGGAGGCAAGGCCACAAAATCCACTTGCTCAATTTCATTCTCAAAGTTTGACTTGAGGAAAGAAAAAAAAAAGCACAAAACAACCAATGATAAACATAAAGCAGCAGAAATAAAAATACAACCAATGACGAAACATAAAGCAGCAGAAATAAAAATACAACCAAAGGGAGCAGAGTTTGCAGGGAGGGAAATCTCACTGCCCTTCCCTCCTGCCTGAAGCTTTGACTGTTGGGGACCTTTTTTGTTTGAAATGTCCACCCGTTCTTTCACTCCTTTCCAAGCCTGTCAGATGTGAATCCATCTATCCAGGCCTTCTGGAGAAAAAGCAGGGAAGAAAATCTTGGGATGGAGATGTGAGAGGCGGGGAAGGACGCAGGTGCCTTCCTCCAAGCAGGACAGAGCATTTCTCCAAAGCCCAACACATACAGGCACCATCCCACTGACTTCAGAGAAACCCTTCTCCCTGGGCACTGGGTTAATTTTCCCCAAGCAATTGCTCATGATGATTTTTTCACTCATTTTGATGGAAACCAGCCCTGTCCCCACCATCCTCCCGTTACACAACGCATCCCCAGCACCTCGCTTACGTTTTATTTACGTAGCCTCACTCGAGAGGTCACTGACGCAAAAAAATTCCCCATTTTCACTATTTGTAGGTCACAAGACTTCACAGGTATGATGTCCTTTTATAGCACGGAGGCAAACAGCTACGAACCTATTTTGATTGCCCTTTAAAAGTTGCAATAAAGGTGTTAAAAGGAAAGAGTGTTTTTATGTGCCATGTCAAGCTCTAATCTACTCCATATCTCACATGCACGCTCTCCCAGCGCAGAGCAGTTGTTTCAAGTCTGTCTCCGCTGTTGTTTTTATTTTTTTCCCCCTAAGTAGTGCTTGTATAACCAACGAGGGAGAAGCAGGAAAGCTTATCTGTGCCTGGCTTTTTAAAGCAGCGATCCCATGTCATTCTGCTGCCCCAAGGAGTTGTGTGTGATGCTGCTGTTGCCTTCCCGTGGGATGTGATAACAGAGTTTGGGCTCAAGTTACCAGCAGGAGCCCTGGTGACAGTGAACCTTTAGGGTCCTGCTAGTGAGGAGCCCTGAGTATGGCTGATCCATGAATCCACAGCTCCAGCTGCTCTCTCCCGATTCCTGCAGCTCCATACATCCCAAAAGCAGAGCAGGAGCTGGACACTGGGCAGGCTGTGGGGTCTCCTGGCATGTGGGTCTGCAAAGTGCCCAGCCTTGTCTCCAGCCCCATTTACAACCCTGGAGGAGAATTAGGGGGCCTGCAGCTGGAATTAGAGGAGGCCGAGAGCTCAGCGAGGCAGTGGGAAACACTTAGGAGATAAGCCTGGGCTTTGTCTCCCTTTCACTCACAGCTCCAGCGAGAGCAGGGCGACGAAACAGAATCCTTCTTTTCCCCTTTGGCTATTTGTCATGAAGCAGGGGGAGGAGGGCACTTAAATGCCATAAAACCATCCCCTAATCCCCCTCCCACCACAGAGGGAGCTGTCAGGGGTGCCTGTCCGCCCCAGCTCGCTGGCAGCCCGCATGTGACACCTCCCAGCCCCAATTATCATTAGCCCCGATTCCCAAATGACTCCCAGAGCAGCCCCATCCCCTCATCCCGAGCATCCCAATGCTCCTCGCCCCTACACCCCGCTCAAGGGATGCCTCTGCTCCCTCCCTAGCCCGGCTCGAGAGCCACACGGCAAACACGGCTCAGCTCCTGATCGGCTTAAAAACAAACAACCGGCAACTCCTCTAAAGCAGAGAGCCCAAACAAATAATTATCACCTCCCCCTTGACTCTGGCGAGCGGGGCCGCGGAGCCGGCTGCTCTTTCTGCTCCTGTGTGGTCTCTCCCTTATAGACAGGCCAACATAAAGGCTCGAGTCACTGAAACTTAACGAGTTACTGCTCGTTAGCCGAAGCGCATTAACTGCCTGCGCGCTCCCTCCGGAGAGCCGGGACGAGCTCTTTGTGTCGGGAACGGGCTGCCACAGCGTTTTCCAGCCTCACGCTCTGGTTTCTAAGGGGTTTGCAAAGGTAACCGGAAAACAAACTGCTCGTCACTAGGGTTCAACCTCTAACTCAGGGATCCACGCCCAAAGGGGGGAAAGAAACTATTGAAGGGTTGGCAGAGGGAGGAATGGGCGAGCCAAGGGCATGGCCAGGACAGGGACCCGTCTGGGGAGCGCAGCTGATCGGCGGCAACCCCTGAAGGGATTTCATTACATCCCACTACCTGTCCGGGGTGAATTCCCCAGGTGAGAGCAGGGGGAGCACAGCAGCTCTCTGCTCCACACCAAGCACCGAGGGGAAGTGAATAAATAAACCAGCAACTGATGGAGCCATCCCAGGGGAAAGCTGCTACAATGCTGGAACCCTCAAAGACGGAGGGTTTGTGACTCGGCAAGAAAACTCAACCCCAGCTATTCAAAATCTCCCTCCTTCAGTGTGCTGCAAGACGTTTCCAAAATAGTCCTTGAAGACTGGCAAATATTTTTGGGAAGGAGAAGGGTAAAAAAAAAGTTACGTGGGGTGAAAAGGGAAGGAGGAGGCGCTGCTCTGGGTGACTTCCCTGCTGGGATAGGGAAGGAGCAGCCCCACGGACAGTTAGTGAGGAGCTCGGACAGGCTGCGGCTTGTCGGCGTGGCCCTGCCCTGTGTCAGCAGAGCTGCAGCCAGATAATTATACTTCTCTTTCTCTCGCTCCCCCTCTCTCTGGACATTTTGCACACAGGCAAAGCTCGAGGCACAAACCTAAAGCAAATTGCGTGGTGGCATCTGTGTGCTAATGAAGAGCCTCTGCCTCGAAGAGCGTGAGAAATCAGCCGGCCTGGCTTTCAAAAGCAGGAGGATGGAGGGATGACAAACGTCCCCGTTCATCCCGGGGGCACAGAGGTGTCCCTGCTCAGGAAGATTTCGGTCTGGGTTAACCCATATCCTCTCCAGAACCATGTCTCACAGGTGAACTCAGGGCTGAAACCTCCCTGCGCCAGCTCATGGGGGTCTCAGACATCAATCCAGGGCTTTGGTTTGGGAATATCAGCTCCAGCTGCGCTGCTTCTGCTCAGGGGGGATTTACCTTTACACACAGGTTCTCTCTCCATCAGCAAAGCTTTTGGAAAAAATAATAATTTAGGAACATTTGAAATCTTTGGGTTGATGTTTTTTTACGCAGCCTAACTTGGTTGGGATCTCTCATCTTCTGTAAAACGTTATGGTTTTATCTCAGGGTGGAAATTTCATATGAAATCCAAATGTGCTTTATGATTCCTCTCTGTTGCCAGCTCTTTTATTTTTAATAACGTCTAAGATCAACGAAGCAATGCTATTTTAGGCAAATGTTTCGTACACTCTGTCCAGATGTTCAAATACCAATACAGAAGTGCTCCAAGAAGAGGTCCTTTCTGCTGTCCTTACAAGAAATATGTTTGCTATCACATTATTAACAGATAACTCCCTCTTTGGTGATCAGCAGAAGTAAACATCAATTTTTATTTGTAGTTTTTCAAATCTTTCTCCATGCCATTTATCTAATGAACTCACCCCAAACAGCATCTCCAACTGGTGCTGCACTATCATTTATACTGCTGAGATAATAATTTAATTTTCACTGGGGAGCAGGGGGGAGGAAGATGGAAGGAAAGAGATGATTTTACTAAATTGCTTCACTTTGGGTAATGCTCATCCTCTGGCAATTTCTGATTTATAGCTACAGTTGGCATTTCCAGTTTCTTAGAAATTATTTCCCGTATTTTAAAGGAAGAAAAATACCTTGACTGAGCCCAAGATGGAGGGGTTTTGATGGGGCTGGGTGGGGCAGAGCCCCAGGCATGGGAGCAGTTTCTGCTCTGGGAAGGGCCGGGAATGCCCTGTGGGGATGGGGTGGAAGGTCCCACCACTGCTGCAGGGAGCTCAGCAGCTCCTCCGGGGCTGTGGAGAAGGGGTCACACCCCAAACCTCCCCAAAACCCAGACTGTCCGGGTTGACCCAAATTCTGAGACCCCCAAGGCAGGGTGCAGGGAGCTGGCTGTCCCCTCCCTCCCTGGGGACTGTCCCCACCAGGACCTGCACTGCTCCTGGGCTGCTGCACGCTCTGGAGGGGAACAGAGAAGAGAGAAAAACCCAACCAAGGTGCCATTAAAGTTAATTGTTTTTATTGCTGGTTTAACAGTGTCTTGTAAATCTTTTTATGACCCAGCCCAGGAACACCAGTGAGGCCTAAACTGGAGCAGGATGAGTAAAGGAGCAGGGACAGGGGAATCACAGAGTCATGAAATTGTAAATGTTGGAAAAGCCCTCTAACATCATCAAGTGCAACCACTAACTCAGCACTGCCAGGTTCACCGCTAAACCGTGTCCCCAAGTGCCACATCCACATGTTTTTTGAACACTTCCAGGCATGGTAATTCCACCACTTCCCTGGGCAGCCTGTTCTAATGCTTGACCACCCTTTTAGGGAAGGAATTTTTCCTATTATCCAATCTAAACCTCTCCTGGCACAATTTAAGGCCGTTTCCTCATGTCCTATTGTTTGAAAAGCAGCTCTTGCTCTGTTCTCCTCCCCTGAGAGGCCCTGGAGAGGTGTGAAGTTTGGGACCATAATCCCCAAAAGTAGCACAGAATGGAGTGGGATAAGCCCTAAAACATCCCCTTACCCCTCCAAGCCCTAAAGCTCCTTTTTGCCCTGGCAGAAGGCTCAGCTGAGCTCAGCTAAGTTTGTTCTCTCAGAAACACCACAGGATCCCACGCGTGTCCCTCCTGCCAGGGACACATCCCCGAGGTCCTCGCAGGGCACAGGAAAACCCCTTTGATCTGGCAGTACTTGCAAGGAGAAAGCTAATCCCATGTTGTGATATAAGTACCAGATGCTTCTTGGAAGAATTATTCTGGGGCACAGGGTTAATGCTCCAGCTTTTCTTTAAAGTGTCCCGTGGATTATTCCCCGATTAAAAGGATTGTTCCCCAAACGGCTGCAGTGTCACCCGGCTGATGTTGTTGTTGTCGATGCATGGGGCAGGGGAAAGGGCGTGGGGGGAACAGGGTGTTGGGATTTATTTGCTGCCTCAACAACCTTTTGCCCCCTCTTTGTCCAATCTCTTTTTACCCCTGCGGGTTCCCCGAGGGTGGATCGGCCGCTGCTGGAGCTGCTCATGCAGGAGGGGAGGGAGTGAGGCCAGAGAAAAGGGTGCTCAGAGGGGATGAAAATGTTTCCCATGTTTTCTCCATCAGGAATCCACCTCCACCTGGGAATGAATTAAAGCAATGGGATTCTCACATACATTGGGGTAAAAAGGGCTCAGCCCCTGGGGAAAGCTGTGCCCTGCCCCAAACCCCAGTCAGTCCCTGGGGAAAGCTGTTCCCTGCCCCAAACCCCAGTCAGTCCCTGGGGAAAGCTGTTCCCTGCCCCAAACCCCGCATCATCCCTGTTCAGCACAGGGATACCGAGGGAATGAAAGCAAAGACAGAAGAGAATATTTTGCCTCTTTCACTCCCGAAGCCGCAGGTCCCCCCACACACACCGCTGTCCCCCTGCCCGAGCTGCTCCCTCATCTCGTTCCTTACCCGCCAGCTCGCTTTTTTTTTTTTGGTATTTTCTAGCGCGTTTGTGTCCCAGCCCAATCCGCATCCACCTCCCCATCGCTCGCACCCCTTCGACCCGAGCATCCTCGGCGGGGCCGGGGCCGCTGCCGGAGCTGTGCGAGCGGGGAGCCTCCCCCGGGCTCGGGATCGTGGGGAGGGCGATGGGCTCCGAGCCCCGGGCACTGCCAGCCGGGCACCTCCTCCCGCTAACCCACTCCAAAGAGAAAAGTACCTACAACCTTATAAATGTTTTAAACCGGGACGGCGCCGGGCTCGGGAGCAAGGGGAAAACAGCATTTCCCAAAAGCAGAGAAAAAGCAGCAGCTCTGCGGAAGCACAAACACATTATCCCTGGCCCAAATCACGGCGAGGGGGCTGCGGGGCTGCACTCCAGCCCCGCTCCGCTATGGGGGGGATCAGCAGAAGAACCGCGCTGTCCAGATTGAGGAGCATCCCCACCTTTATTTCCGTAAACGAAATCGTGCCCTCGGAGGGGGTGAGAGGAGCGCCCCTCCCTCCCGGGGCCGCCCGTGGGTCGTGTCTCCCATGGGGGGCTCTGCTTTCCGCGCCCCCGCACTCCCACCCACCGCGGCTCCTTCTCTCCGATCTCCTCCCGCTGCGCTCCGTCCCTCCCTGACCAACGGGGATTTGGTGCCGCTCGGAACGCGGCTCCTTTACGGGGGGGTTGAACCCCATTTCCCCACAGCCGGGGCTGCGTGTCCCGCCCTCCCGCACCCCTGAACCCGGGGCGGGCAGCGCCGGGATTGCCGCACGGCATCGCGGGGACAGCGGGCTCGGGGCGCTCCGGGACGGGCCCGGGAGATGCTCCCAGAACGCCGGGAACCGGGAGCGGCTCCACAGGGAGATGCCCCAAGCCCCAGCGGGAGCACCCCGACCCCTGCCCGTCCCTCGGTTCGTCCCCTAAACCTTTTTCGTGTCCATCAGCGTTAACAGCGCCCAGGAGCACCGCCTCCATCTGCATTACAATCTATTTTATGCATTAAAACCTGTCGAGAGCTGCAGCCAGCACCCCCTGAAGGTCGGGTCACCCCGATTTTGCCGTTTCCCTGCCCGCACTGACCCCTGCTCGCTCCTCCATCTGTCCTCCTCCCTCCTCTCCCTCAGGCTTTCCCCGCTTTGCTCTCCGTGTCTTTTTGGGGAGCTCGGAGGGAGTTTAACGCTGTAAAAACATCAGCAAGGGAATGGGGAGACACGGCAGAACCGCTGGAAAAAAGGGGGAAGTATCAAGGCCCGACAAAAAAAGGGAGAACCCCTCCTACATCTCAGCAGAGCCCTTCAAAGCAAGCGGCTTCTCCTCAACTTGAGCACATAAAGCACATTTTTTTCCACGTTAAGTGTCAGGAAGGCAAAAGCAGGGTCCATAACTGGGAAATTATGAAAGGAAGTAAATCCATCAAAGCAAATGCAATTGGGAATACAAAAAGCTCTTCCTGGACGAAAACGAATTCTCACAGAAACCAAAAAAAAAAGAAAAAAGAAAGGAAGTAAAAAAGTAAGGAGAAAAGGGGAAAGAAAAAAGGAAAAGGAAAAAAGGATAGGAAAGAAAAAGGAAAAAAAAAAGATAACAACAAGAAAAAGAAACAAAACCCAACCCCCAGTCTTTAGAAACACCCATATCACGCCACCCAGTCCTCCCACTGCTTTCTGTAATCCAGGAGGAGAAGCCCAAGAAAATAAAAGGCGAGATCCAAAATTCCCCCCTCCCTGTGAAGCCCCGGCCAAGGCTTGGCAGGCTGAGCAGGAGTAAAAGCTGCGAGCCAAAGCGGCCAGTGGGTGTGAAGCACCGAGCAGAGCCCCGGGGTGCTCCCCCCGGCTCTGCCCCCCTCCTCCCTGCAGCTCCACTTTCTCCAAGGAAAGTCACAAGGTAACCACGGCTGGCTGTAACCTAAGAACTGAGGATGGCTGCAGATTATTTTTACATTAAGAGCTGCCTGAAGATGCAAACGTGCCTTTGGATGAGTTCTACACTTTGGGCTCTGACCGAGGCATGTGTGGCCATCTCCTGCTGAGTGCCGGGTCTGAGCTGGGCTATGGCACACACACCACCCAACAAAAAAAAAAAAAAAACCACCACAAAAACCCCACAAAGTGCAATGCCCAGGGCGTGCTGCGCACGCTCAGCTCCTATCGGCTTAGAAAACAAACAACGCGGGGCAATTCCTCTAACGCAGAGAGCGCGCAAACAAATAATTATCACCTCCCCCTTGACTCTGGGAGCGGGGCCGCGCCGAGCGGCTGCTCTTTCTGCTCCTGTGTGGTCTCTCCCTTATAGACAGGCCACATAAAGGCCGAGTCACTGAAACTTAACGAGTTACTGCTGTTAGCGAAGCGCATTAACTCTGCGCCGCTCCCCGGAGAGCCGGGACCGAGCTCTTTGTGTCGGGAACGGGCTGCCACAGCGTTTCCAGCCATCACGCTCGGTTCTAAGGGGTTTGCAAAGGTATACCGGAAACAAACTGCTCGTCTAGGGTAACCATCTAACTCAGGGATCCACGGCCAAAGGGGGGAAGAAAACTAGTTGCAAGGGTTGGCAGAGGGAGGAATGGGCGAGCCAAGGGCATGCCAGGGCAGGGACCCGTCTGGGGAGCGCAGCTGACGGCGAACCCCTAGGTTTCATTACATCCACTACCTGTCCGGGGTGATTCCCCAGGTGTAGAGCAGGGGGAGCACAGCAGCTCTCTGCTCACACCAAGCACCGAGGGGAAGTGAATAAATAACCAGCAACTGATGGAGCCATCTCCAGGGGAAAGCTGCTACGAATGTGGAACCTCAAAGACGGAGGGTTTGTGACTCGGCAAGAAAACTCACCTCCAGCTATCAAAATCTCCCTCTTCAGTGTGCTGCAAGACGTTTCCAAAATAGTCTTGAAGACTGGCAAATATTTTTGGGAAGGAGAAGGGTAAAAAAGTTAACGTGGGGTGAAAAAGGGAAGGAGGAGGCGCTGCTCTGGGTGATTCCTGCTGGGATAAGGGAAGGAGCAGCCCCACGGACAGTTACGTGGGAGCTCGGCAGGGCTGGCGGACTTGTCGGCGTGGCCCTGCCCTGTGTACAGAGCTGCGCCAGAAATTATACTTCTCTTCTCTCGCTCCCCCTCTCTCTGGACATTTTGCACACAGGCAAAGCTGGGCACAAACTAAAGCAAATTGCGTGGTGGCATCTGTGTGCTAATGAAAGAGCCTCTGCCTCGAGGAGCGTGAGAAATCACGGCCTGGTTCTCAAAAGGCAGGAGAAATGGAGGTGACAAACGTCCCCGTTCACCGGGGCACAGAGGTGTCCCTGCTCGAGGAAGATTTCGGTCTGGGTTAACCATATCCTCTCAGAACCATGTCTCCAGTGAACTCGGGCTAAACCTCCCTGCGGCCAGCTCATGGGGGGTCTCAGACATCATCCAGGGCTTTGGTTTGGGAATATCAGCTCCAGCTGCGCTGCTTCTGCTCAGGGGGGATTTACCTTTACACCAGGTCTCGTTCCATCAGCAAAGCTTTTGGAAAAAATAATAATTTAGGCACATTTGAAATCTTGGGTTGATGTTTTTTTACGCAGCAATTGGTTGGGATCTCTCATCTTCTGTAAAACGTTATGGTTTTATTCAGGGTGGAATTTATATGAAATCAATGTGCTTTATGATTCCTCTCTGTGCCAGCTCTTTTATTTAAATAACGTCTAAGATCAACGAAGCATGCTATTTTAGGCAAATGTTTCGTACACTCTGTCCAGATGTTAAATACCCAATACAGAAGTGTCCAAGAAAGGTCCTTTCTGCTGTCCTTACACAGAAATATGTTTGCTATCACATTATTAACAGATAACTCCCTCTTTGGTGATCAGCAGAAGTAAATCAATTCTTTATTTGTAGTTTTTCAAATCTTTCTCCATGCCATTTATCATAATGAACTCACCCAAACAGCATCTCCAACTGGTGCTGCACTATCAAATTTAACTGCTGGATATTTTAATTTTCACACTGGGGAGCATGGGGGAGGAAGATATGGAAGGAAAGAGATGATTTTACTATAATTGCTTCACTTTGGGTAATGCTCATCCTCTGGCAATTTCTGATTTATAGCTAACAGTTGGATTTCCAGTTTCTTAGAAATTCATTTCCCGATTTTAAAGGAAGAAAATCCTTGACTGAGCCCAAGATGGAGGGGTTTGATGGGGCTGGGTGGGGCAGAGCCCAGGCATGGGAGCAGTTTCTGCTCTGGGAAGAGGCCGGGAATGCCCTGTGGGATGGGGTGGAAGGTCCCACCACTGCTGCAGGGAGCTCAGCAGAGCTCCTCCGGGCTTGTGAGAAGGGTACACCCCAAACCTCCCAACACCCAGACTGTCCGGGTTGACACCAAATTCTGAGACCACCTGCCAAGGCAGGGTGCGGAGCTGGCTGTCCCCTCCCTCCCTGGGGACATGTCCCCACCAGGACCTGCACTGCTCCTGGGCTGCTGCACGCTCTGGAGGAACAGAGAAGAGGAAAAACCCACCAACGGTGCCATTAAAGATTAATTGTTTTTATGCTGGTTTAACAGGGTCTTGTAAATTTTTTATACCCAGCCCAGGAACACAGTGAGGCCTAAACCGGAGCAGGATGGTAAAGGAAAGGACAGGGGAATCACAGAGCAATGAAATGTAAATTTGGAAAAGCCTCTACATCAATCAAGTGCAACCAACTAACTCAGCACTGCAGGTTCACGCGTAAACACGTCCCCAAGTGCCACATCCACATGTTTTTTGAACACTTCAGGCATGGTAATTCACTCACTTCCCTGGGCAGCACGTCTAATGCTTGACCAACCCTTTTAGGGAAGGGGATATTTTCCTATTATCCAATCTAACCTCTCCTGGCACAATTCTAAGGCCGTTTCCTCATGTCTATTGTTTGAAAAGCAGCTCTTGCTCTGTTCTCCTCCCCTGAGAGAGCCTGGAGAGGTGTGAAGTTTGGGACCATAATCCCAAAAGTAGCACAGAATGGGTGGGATAAGCCCAAAACATTCCCCTTACCTCAAGCCCTAAAGTCCTTTTTGCACTGGCAGAAGGCTCAGCTGAGCTCAGCTAGTTTGTTCTCCTCAGAAACACCACAGGACCACGCGTGTCCCTCCTGCCAGGGACAAAATCCCGGGTCCTCGCAGGGCACAGGAAAACCCCTTTGATCTGGCAGTACTTGCAAGGGAGAAAGCTAATCCCATGTTGTGATATAAGTACCAGATGCTTCTTGGAAGAATTATTCTGGGGCACAGGGTTAATGCTCCAGCTTTCTTTAAAGTGTCCGTGGATTATTCCCCGATTAAAAGGATTGTCTCCAAACGGCTGCAGTGTCACCCGGCTGATGTTGTTGTTGTCGATGCATGGGGCAGGGAAAGGGCGTGGGGGGAACAGGGTGTTGGGATTTATTTGCTGCCTAACAACTTTTGCCCCTCTTTGTCCAATCTCTTTTACCCCTCGGGTTCCCGAGGGTGGATTCGGCCGCTGCTGAGCTGCCATGCAGGAGGGAGGGAAGTGAGGCCGGAAGAAAAAGGGTGCTCAGAGGGGATGAAATGTTTCCCATGTTTTCTCCATCAGGAATCCACCTCCACACTGGGAAATGAATTAATGCAATGGGATTCCACATACATTGGGGTAAAAAGGGCTCAGCCCTGGGGAAGCTGTGCCCTGCCCCAAACCCCAGTACAGCCCTGGGGAAAGCTGTTCCGCCCCAAACCCGTCAGTCCCTGGGGAAGCTGTTCCTGCCCCAACCCCGCATCATCCCTGTTCGCAAGGGATACCGAGGAATGAAAGCAGACAGAAGAGAATATTTTGCCTCTTTTCACTCCGAAGCGCAGGTCCCCCACACACACCGCTGTCCCCTGCCACGAGCTGCTCGCGCTCATCTCGTTCCTTACGCCAGCTCGCTTTTTTTCTTTTTTTTGGGTTTTTCTAGCGCGTTTGTGTCCCGCCCAATCCGCATTCCCCTCCCCATCGCTCGCACCCCTTCGACCCGAGCATCCTCGGCGGGGCGGGGCCGTGCCGGGGCTGTGCGAGCGGGGAGCCTCCCCCGGGCTCGGGATCGTGGGGAGGGCGATGGGCCTTCCGAGCCCCGGGCACTGCAGCCGGGACCTCCTCCCGCTAACCCAACTCCAAAGAGAAAAGTACCTACAACCTTTAATGTTTAAACGGGACGAGCGCCGGGCTCGGAGCAAGGGGAAAACAGCATTTCCCAAAAGCAGAGAAAAAGCAGCAGCTCTGCGGAAGCACAATACACATTATCCGGCCAAATCAGGCGAGGGGGCTGCGGGGCTGCACTCCAGCCCCGCTCCGACTTGGGGGGATCACAAAAGAACCGCGCTTGGTCCAATTGAGGAGCATCCCCACCTTTATTTCCGTAACGAAATCTGCCCTCGGAGGGGGTGAGAGGAGCGCCCTCTCCCGGGCCGCCCGTGGGTCGTGTCTCCCATGGGGGCTCTCTTTCGCGCCCCCGCACTCCACCCACCGCGGCTCTTCTCTCGATCTCCTCCCGCTGCGCTCCGTCCCTCCCTGACAACGGGGATTTGGTGGCGCTCGGAACGCGGCTGCCTTACGGGGGGGTTGAACCCCATTTCCCACAGCCGGGCTGCGTGTCCCGCCCTCCCGCACCCTGAAACCCGGGGCGGGCAGCGACGGGATTGCCGACGGCATCGCGGGCGACAGCGGGTCGGGGCGCTCGGGAGGGCCCGGGAGATGCCCCAGAACGCCGGGAACCGGGAGCGGCTCCACAGGGAAGATGCCCCAAGCCCCAAGCGGGAGACCCCGACCCTGCCCGTCCCTCGCGTTCGTCCCTAAACCTTTTTCGTTCATAGCGTTATACAGCGCCCATGGAGCACCGCCTCCATCTCATTACAATCTATTTATGCATTAAAACCTGTTCGAGAGCTGCACAGCACCCCCTGAAGGTCGGGTCACCCCGATTTTTGCCGTTTCCCTGCCCGCACTGACCCTGCTCGCCCTCCATCTGCCTCCTCCCTCCTCTCCCTCGCTTCCCGCTTTGCTCTCCGTGTCTTTTTGGGAGCTCGGAGGGAGTTTTAACGCTGTAAAAAATCAGCAAGGGAATGGGAGACACGGCAGACCGCTGGAAAAAAGGGGGAAGTATCAAGGCCCGACAAAAAAAGGGAGAACCCCTCCTACATCTCAGCAGAGCCTTCAAAGCAAGCGGCTTCTCCTCAACTTGAGCACATAAAGCACATTTTTTTCCACGTTAAGTGTCAGGAAGGCAAAAGCAGGGTCCATAACTGGGAAATTATGAAAGGAAGTAAATCCATCAAAGCAAATGCAATTGGGAATACAA
>CM019228.1:12207836-12329301 GCA_009741485.1 Malurus cyaneus samueli | reverse complement strand
CTGTGCACCGGAACAGAGCACCCAAGGTTATAAAAGAAATTTAAGCTTCTGCCCTGAAACCGATCTGCCTTCCCCTGGTCACACTTTTGATCTAATTTGTTTCTCTGTCCAAATGACTTGGCTCAGCCTTCCCCCTGAAATTCGGTGTACAGTGACATCAATCATGTCTCAGTCTAGGGAGGGATAAGGATGAATATCAGAGAGTGACCATGCATGCCACATGATTCAAATCATCTCAGCATTGATTAATTGGTCAATCTGAGTTCAGAATCATAACAACTGTGGTTCCCCTTCACATAACATCAACAGGGCCTTTAAAGCGGAGTATCCATTTACTCCAGCATGTGATCATAAGACCATCATTTCTATAAACCTTAAAGGCTGGATGAATTTTAGACAAACTCAATTAGCTCAAGATGCTCTGCAGTGATTAGACACTGTTGCCCCTTCCCCTTCACAGGGATTTTTCTACCCCCTCACTTTTAACACAGAGCACAAGTATGTCACATGTGGAGATGAGTGGATCCTTGGGCTTGTCTGTCCTGCTCTGGCTGGAGTACCCCCTTGAAAAAAGGCAACCCCTAAAACTTACAAGAGAAATATCTCCTAAAAGAAGGACCTATGTTTCCATTGGGCTTGAAGAAAAACCCTTGGATCCCGGTAGCTGACATGAAACTGTTACAAGAGAAGGAGCAATGAAATGGTTCTGAGCCAGCCAGGAGAAGATGGTACTCGAGCTCAGGAGAAGGAGTGCAGCAGGACTCAAACCTCCTAGAAATGAAGTTCTCCTTGCCCTACCCAGGCAGAGGCTTTCTTTGGTAGAAGAGCTGCTCCTCAAGAACACACAGCCCAACGGGGCAGAAACAGTGGCCTGGCTGGACGGGGCTGACAGGCTGAGGTGAGACGACTTCTTGCAATTCAGGTCATATGTAGGAAAGATGAGCCCTATTGTGTGTGTTTATTCTTATCTACCAGCTGGATCATCATCCGGTTGTAACTGAAATATAATGATTAAAGAAAAGCATGCCTGCTTGTAATGTTGCAAGTGATGCCTCCACATCACATAGAGTCAGCCCCGATTGAGGATGACCTATCACAAAACTCAGCCTTGAGCAATCAGAGAATAATCAGCTCTAATTAGTGTTTTGCAAGCTGAAACCCTATAATACTTCCCTGTTGTGCCTATTATGAACTGTCTACACTTTAAAACAAAAGCATCCTTTTTTTTAATTGTTCCATTTTGCCGTGGTGGTTTTGGTAGTGAAGGGCTCGATGCAGTCAGTTGTTGTGGTGTTTTTTTTTTTTTTTTGCCCATTTACTTGTAGAAAGATGCTGATTCGAGGCCTGAGATGACTGTTGGCAGTAATGAATCGTGCTTGCAGCAGGGACATTAATTTGATTCCAAACTGTGTTTCAATCAATCCCCTAATTTAAGCACAGTATTTTCAAGGAGAGAAATTCCACGCGCAGACTTTAGGAAAGTTTCAAACAATTGATTGAAAGCTTTATCTGCACAAACTGCCTTGCTACGAGCATGCCAGAATGAAAATAGATAATAATTTCCATATAAACGAAAATTCTAGAACAAAAAACGTCCAATGGAGATCCCGATGAGGCAGAGGCTTGGAGCACAAGAGCCTTTGGAGCAGGTGACAGACACAGCACAGACCAAGGACATCATCCCGAGCGCACTGATGGGTTTTGCTCTGATTTCACACCAGGGAAGCACTGGGGAATAAAACAAACCCCAAAGAAACAATATTTTAATTCACTGCCAGAAAGGTGTAGGGAAAGGGGCAGCAAACACTGCAAGGATGACACCAAGGATGCTCAGCTTGGGACCAGCAGGGAGCTGAGACATGTTTCACAGCAATAACCAAGTAATTAATTAATTATGTCACTACACTGACTCCAGCCAGATACCAATTGATCTGGTCAAGTAACAAAACTGTATCCCAACAAGCCCAAGGGTTTGTAGTTCTCAGCACTAAGCAACCAGAGTTTTTTGTCTCTGCTTTCACATAGAAAAAAAAAAAAAAAAAGGATTCACTCGTCTTCTTGCCCAGGATGCCACGAGGGCAAACACCCTCACAGATACCTGAAGCCATTTGAAAATAGCAGAATAAATAGATGAGACACAAAGAGTTTTGGGCAGCAACAAACTCAGCGAGCAGAGCAGCTGGGTCTCCATCAGTGAATGTCAGACAGAGATCCCTCCCTGACCTCAGCCAGTGCTCCTACTGGAGAAGGAAAAAAAAAAGGGAAAAAAGGGAAAGAGAGAACTACTGCTGAAACCATCCAGCCCCCAGCTGTTGTTACAACCACCCTTTGGGGTTTGCTTCCTCAATAGACAGACCCAGAGCTGCATCCCTCATGTCCTGAGGGCTGAGACAGAAGCGGCATAATTGAGATCAGCTTGACAGAATGCTGCTGATTCCCATCTCACGATGCACTGACAGAGCAGGCTTGGACACAGCATCACAGATATTCGAGGGACACAGAATGTTGCCCTCACCTTGCAGACAGGAGAGGCCCCACACAGGATTGTCGCCCAGTGCAGCACTGCAGCCTGCCCTGCCACCTTATCAGTCTGGGATGGGCCAGAGAGCAGCAGCACCCCTTGCTGTGGAATTCAGTCCTGGAGAACATTCTGCTCTCCCACACAACAGAAAACAGCTCTCAGCCTTCTGTGCTCCAGGAGAATTCAACGGAGTAATCACAATCTCGAGTCTTGCTGGCTAAACCCCAAAATCTTCTATTTATTTTTTTTTCCCCAATAAATTTACTTAAGAGGAGAATCCCACAGTGCTGACACCACATGAAAGAGTTTCTTCACCTCCCTGTAACACAAATTCATCCATCTCTGTGGGTGGATTCCTTGAGGGGTTCTGTTGCCCTCACTCCTTTCTCCTCTTAACATCAGCTGTCGCCCCTTCTTGGCAAAATCTCAGCTGGGAAGGGGAAGGATCCATCCCTGAGGCAGCTTCTGTTATCCCCGATCGTGGAGGAAGGAGCACAGCAGCACCCCGCACTGCTCATTTGGGGACAACCCTGAGCTGAGCCCCACATTCCCTGGAACGACACCCCCTGCGTCATCACCTCCATGCTGAGTCCCCCCAGCAGAGAATGGATAAATCCTCACCAGGAGACTCCTCCAGAGAGCTGAAAGCGGAAATCAGAGAAGGAATGCACTGAACAGACCTGGATTTGAACTTTAAGTCTCCTCTCACTGAGACTGAGTGTCTCTCAAACTTTCACTTGAATTTGGCTGATCCAGTAACTACAAGCAGGCAGAAAGAGCACATTTGTAAGGATGAATCCATCCCTCTGACACCTGGAACTCCAGGCTGGTGCTACCCCAAGTCTCTCTGCACCTCAATTCATTGGCATTCACCAAGTGAGCTATTCCAGGAATGTGCAAGGATCAGTCCCAAAAGGCAGACTGAGAAGGGGAGTCTGCAGAGAATGCAGATTTCCCCAGCTCTCTAAAGCAGATTTCTTTTCCCTGCCTTCCACCACCCTTCCCTGAGTTATCCGAGAAGTTTCCTGAACAAAATATAGAGTAACCTTATTAAAGTGAGTGCAGCAAATGCTACTAGGATAGCGTAATTAATAACAGAAAATAATGTTCCCCCTGCTTATAAATCAAGGCCTCCCTGACCTCTCACCCTCAATAAGTGCCTTTATTTTAATGACAGCAGTGGACAAAGTATTGTGTGTCCATAGTCGTCACATCCTAGCTGCGAACTATTGCTGCTGTACTTCGGGTTTCGTCTCTTTTTTTTTTTTTTTTTTTTTTTTTTAATTTAAGGTTAAAAAAGAAATGCCTCCAGTAGTTTAAAGGCTGCTGCCGGGAATGAACTCAATTCAGAGCATGAGACAAATCTGGTAACAAATCTGGTCCCACAGAGGAAGCTAGCAGCCCATGGGCATGTGATGATATTATTTTGCACATTTGCACGTGTGTGAGGTCACTTTTGCCCTCTGCACTTCCAGGCTCAGACGGGTGTTTGAGGAATGCAGCAATATTTTCATCAATCTGCAGCATGCACAGAGAAAACAAAAAATGGGAATTCCCTGCAAAAGGCTCAGTTTTTGGGCTGTATTCAGCACAACTCTCTGCTTACAAGCAGCGTTTCTTCCCTTGACTGTTTTTTTCGCTTTAATGTGCCGCCCACAGCCATCCCCGCGACAAAAATCGTGGAAAATTAACAAGTTTGGGCCTGAAAGTTATCAAGACATTAAAGAAATGAATAACTAGGAGTCCAGGCTGGTTTTATGTGTGCCCCCTTCCACCACTGCCTGTAGGAATGACTAACTGCCGAGGTCAGCGGCTCTCTGAGCTATGGCTTCCCTCCTGCTTCAATTCCGTTTGAGCACAGCTCTTCAGGAGTCACCGCAAAACCCCGGTTAATGGAAGCCACACAGCCCTTAATCCAGTAGCTTTGAATTCTGCTGTTTGTGTTGACGGGCAGCGAGCGAAGGACCCCGTCACCCCGCCGCAGAAGGATGTGAATCCGGGTCACGCCTTTTCCTTCGAGCATCCTGGACTGCTGCTCCCCAGGGGCTGGGGCAGGGCGAGAGGGAAGGGACATGGCAGTCCTGTCACCACAGAAATCCATTTGGGTGCAATTCCTGCTCTTCCTGAGCTGATTCATCGTCTAATTCAAGGCAACCATTCAAGCTCAGAGAGCTGGCCTCTCACCAAATAGTTTTTCTCCTTGCATGCTCTAAAGGACTAAAAGTGAAAATTACTGGATTCTTCCAACATTCAGCTTTGAGGAGGTGGAAAACTCTTTGCCTCAAGCACACAAGGAGTCAGCCCTGAATCTCAGGATCGATCCATCTACCTCTCTGGTTTGAATCTGTGCAGAGATTTTAAACAAGCACCGCACACGAGTGCTGTGATGAAAAGCTCCTGTAAAAGCAGGATCCTCCATCCTCTCCTCACACATCCTCCTGCCACCCCTTTTCAGCTCTGCCTGCAAAAGCTCCAAGGTTTGAGGACAGGAGGGCACAGGATGCTCCCTCCACCTTCCAGATCCACCAAGCTCTGATTAATCAATCGAGTAAATCTGCACGTTCTGTTCCCACACCAGCTGAAATAAACCAGCCCTGCATTTCCGCGTTCCCTCCCTCAAAACACGAGAGGAGGTGTAGCACTTCCTAGAGAGTCCAAAAAGCTCCCAGCCCTAAAACCTTGCTCCTGCAACAGGGGAAAAAGTATATCCATCTTTTGATTGACCAGGCACTTGTGTAGTATCCCATTCGAAGAGAAATTTTTCCAAAGAGTAAGTTTGAGGGACCAAATATTCTGTTGCCTGTATTCCCAGGAAACACAGCTATTTTTAGGGGGAGCCCCAAACCAGCAGCCCAGCAGTCTCTGTCCACCAAGCATCGAATGGTTTGTACTGGTCAGGAACAATTTCCAGTCGGGAGGTTGAAATGAATAAGGATAAGGACATACACCTCCAAATGCAGATTGTCTGCCAAGGACTATGGATATGTTGTTGAAATTATCTGTTTAATTTTATGAATTACTTTTGTAAATTATATGTGTTATATTTTAGGATTTTTACATAGTTTGTTTAATTATCCGTCATTTGTATTTATGGATTTTTACAATTTTATTGTAATTATTTCATGTTTATATTTGATGAATTATATTATGGATATGTTTAAAACTACATTGTTTCCTTCCTACCAGGAAAAGTTGCACACAGCAATGGATCTCAAATCCTATCGTGTAGAGATGATACAAAGCTGACTGAAACCAAGTGAGAGAGAACGGCTATTAAAAATTAACTTCTTGTCTTAATAAAGAGTATTAACAATGCGCACAAAGCCCTATGGATTCTAAGGATTTGGAATGATTTTCCAAAGATTCAGAACCATTTAGCACAACTGCAAGAAATGACATCAAATTTTCTGTTTGGTTTCATTTTTGAGATTTACATGAATGTTTTTATGATCTACTGATTCCTGTATCAAATGACAAATATCTATATCCAAATGAGAGATATATCCTATATCTGCAATGGAGTGATGGGAAGTATCCCATTGGCTTCCCTGCTCTTGCTGAAATCCCTCTCACCCATCTGTGGGGCACCACACACGTCCCCTCGCCACCAAAACCTGCAAAGATTTATTTATACATTTATATTATTAATAAATACACATCTGTTATCTTTGCAAATAACATTTCACAAAATGTCTTTCCTGCTTTGATAACGTGCCCACCCTGCACACAGACACGAGCGGCTGCAGCTGCGCTGAAAAGGCGTTTTCTGTTTCAAAGTCACACCAGTCCCATAAATCTTAAAAATATTTCATGTATCACCAAAACAAACCCCCCTACATGCACAAATGAGCTGCTTTCCAAGCAACACAATACTTTCAAGCTCAAACAAATTATTCATTTCAGTCAGGGCAAGTTCTTTTATCTGGGTTTGGAGCCTCTCGTTATTTCTCTATGGATTCTCCCCTGAAATCAGTTCAAAAATGAAATAAAAGGTGTATTCAGCTAAAACATCCAAATAATACATTTTGCAGAAACCTCCCTATCCCTTTTTTTTTTTTAAGGGGGAGGAGGTTGTATTTGTTTTATCTCTTCTCTTTAAGCGGAGGGCTGGAAGGACACAAAAGGAGGGAGGATGGAGGGAGCTCTGCCGCTGAGTGACGATACGCAGGCTGCGCAGGGAAAAACATCCCGGCAAATGCCATTTTCTAGGAGGCTCTGGGCAAGGAATAAAATCAATGGGAAGCCAGGGCAGCTTCCGACAGGGGGGGATGCGGGTGCTGCGGCACCCTTACCCCAAGACTTGGGGGTTGTTTGGGGTTTATTTGTGAAGAAAGTGGTTTGAGTTTTAAGACAAAATCGGGTTTTTTTTTGGAGGGAAGGGGTAATGCCGGTGTAGGGGGTGCAAGCTCGGGGCAGCGGGACAATCCCCGCACCCCACTCAGCCCCCACCTCAGCCGCTCAAACTCCTCGGAAACGCTGCGAAGAGTGAAAAGAGCCACCCTGCGTGTGCACCCGGACAGAGCACCCAAGGTATAAAAAGAAATTTAAGCTTCTGCCCTGAAACCGATCTGCCTTCCCCTGGATCACACTTTTGATCTAATTTGTTTCTCTGTCCAAATGACTTGGCTCAGCCTTCCCCCTGAAAATTCAGTGTACAGTTGACATCAATCATGTCTCAGTCTAGGGAGGGATAAGGATAGAATATCAGAGAGGTGACCATGCATGCCACATGATTCAAATCATCTCAGCATTGATTAATTGGGTTCAATCTGAGTTTCAGAATCATAACAACTGTTGTTCCCCTTCACATAACATCAACAGGGCCTTTAAAGCGGAGTATCCATTTACTCCAAGGCATGTGATGCATTAAGACCATCATCTTCTATTAAACCTTAAAGGCTGGATGAATTTTAGACAAACTCAATTAGCTCAAGATGGCTCTGCAGTGATTAGACACTGTTGCCCCTTCCCCTTCATCAGGGATTTTTCTACCCCCTCTACTTTTTAACACAGAGGGCAAAGTATGTTCACATGTGGAGGATGAGTGTGCTCCTTGGGCTTGTCCTGTCGCTGCTCTGGCTGGGCAGGTACCCCCTTAAACAAAGGCAAATCCCCCCTAAAACTTCTACAGGAAATATCTCCTAAAAGAAGGACCTATTTTTCCATTTGGGCTTGAAGAAAAACCCTTTGGATCCCTGGTAGCTGGGACATGAAACTGTTACCAAGAAGAAGGAGCAGATGGAAAATGTGTTCTGAGCCAGCCAGGAGAAGATGGTACCTCGAGCTCAGGAGAAAGGAGTGCCAGGCAGGACTCAAACCTCCTAGAAATGAAGTTCTCCTTGCCCTACACCCAGGCAGAGGCTGTTCTTGGGTTAGAGAGCTGCTCCTCAAAGAACCACAGCTCCAACGGGGCAGAAACAGTGCCTGGCTGGACGGGGGCTGAGCAGGGCTGGAGGTGGAGACGACTTCTGCAATTCAGGTTTCCATATGGTAGGAAAGATGAGCCCTATTTGTGTGTGTTTGATTCTTATCTACCAGCTGGGATCACTCATCCGGGTTGTAACTGAAATAATAATGATTAAAGAAAAGCATGCCTGCCTTGTAATGTTGCAAGTATGGGCCTCCACATCACATAGAGTCAGCCCCGATTGAGGGATGACCTATCACAAACTCAGCCTTGAGCAATCAGAGGAATATCAGCTCTAATTAGTGTTTTGCAAGCTGAAACCCTATTAAGTACTTCCCTGTTGTGCCTATTATGACTGGTTCTACACTTAAAACAAAAGCATCCTTTTTTTTTTTAATTGTTCCATTTTGCGTGGGAGTGAGAGGGCTCTGATTCAGCTCAGGGGTTGCTTTCGATGTTTTTTTTTTTTTTTTTTTCCCATTTACTTTTGAAGAAAAGCTCTGATTGCGGCTGAGATGACTGTTGCATGAATGCTCCTTGCAGCAGGGACATTAATTTGATTCCAGAACTGTGTTTCAATCAATCCCCTAATTTAAGGCACGAGTATTTTCAAGGAGAGAAATTCCACGGCCAGACTTTTAGGAAGTTTCAAACAAGTTGATTGAAAGCTTTATCTGCACAAACTGCCTTGCTACGAGCATGCCAGAATGAAAATAGATAAATAATTTTCCATATAAACGAAGAATTCTAGAACAAAACATGTCCAATGGGAGATCCCGATGAGGCAGAGTGCTGTGGAGCACAAGAGCCTTTGGAGCAGGTGACAGACACAGCACAGACCCAAGGACATCATCCCGAGCTGCACTGATGGGTTTTGGCTCTGATTTCACCACCAGGAACGGGGCACTGGGGAATAAAACAAACCCCAAAGAAACAATATATTAAGTTCACTGCCAGAAAGGGATGGTGAGAGAGGGCAGCAAACACTGCAAAGGGATGGACACCCAAGGGATGCTCAGCTTTGGGACCAGCAGGGAGCTGAGACTGTGTTCACAGCAATTAACCAAGTTAATTAATTAATTATGTCACTGCACTGACTCCAGCCAGGATACCCAATTGATCTGGTCAAGTAACACAAACTGGTATCCCAACAAGCCCAAGGGTATTGTAGTTCTCAGCCACTAAAGCAGAACCAGAGTTTTGTTGTCTCTGCCTTTCACATTAAAAAAAAAAAAAGAATTCCACTCGTTTCTTCCCAGGGATGAGCCACGAGGGCAAACACCCTCCACAGATACCTGAAGCCATTTGAAAATAGCAGAATAAATAGATGAGGACACAAAGAGTTTTGGGCAGGCAACAAACTCAGCCGGAGCAGAGCAGCTGGGTCTCCATCAGTGAATGTCAGACAGAGATCCCTCCCTGACCTCAGCCAGTGGCTCCTACTGGAGAATGAAAAAAAAAAAGGGGAAAAAAGGGAAAGAGAGGAACTACTGCTGAAACCATCCAGCCCCCAGCTGTTTGTACAGACCACCCTTTGGGGTTTGCTTCCTCAATAGACAGACCCAGAGCTGCATCCCCTCATGTCCTGAGGGGGCTGAGAACAGAAACGGCATAATTTGAGATCAGCTTGGACAGAATGGCTGCTGATTCCCATTTCCCACATGCACTGACAGAGGCAGGGCTTGGACACAGCATCACAGATATTCCAGGGACACAGAATTGTCCCTCACCTGCAGGACAGGAGAGGCCCCACACAGGATTGTACCCCAGTGCAGCACTGGCACTGCCTGCCCTGCCATCCTTATCGAGTCTGGGATGGCCAGAGAGCAGCAGCAGCCCCTTTGCTGTGGAATTCAGTGCCTGGAGAACATTCTGCTCTCCCACACAACAGAGAAACAGCTCCCTCAGCCTTCTGTGCTCCCAGGGATGGAGATCTCAACGGGGTAAATCACAATCTCGAGTCTTGCTGGGCTAAAACCCCAAAATCTTCTATTTATTTTTTTTTTTCCCCAAAATAAATTTACTTAGAGAGGAGAAATCCCCACAGTGCTGACACCACATGAAGAGTTTCTTCACCTCCCTGTAACACAAATCATCCATCTCTGTGGAGTGGATTCCTTGAGGGCTGTTCATTTGCCCTCACTCCTTTCTCCTCCTTTCACATCAGCTGCTCGGCCCCTTCCTTGGGCAAAATCTCAGCTGGGGAAGGGGAGAGGGATCCATCCCTGAGAGCAGCTCTGTTATCCCCGATCTGTGGAGGGAAGGGAGCACAGCAGCACCCGCACTGCTCATTTGGGGACAATCCCTGGAGCTGAGCCCCACATTTCCCCCTGGAACGACACCCCCTGTCCATCACCTCCATAGGCTGAGTCCCCCCAGCAGGAATGGGATAAATCCTCACAGGAGACTCCTCCAGAGCAGCTGAAAGCGAGGAAATCAGAGAAGGAATGCACTGAACCAGACCTGGATTTGAACTTTTAAGTCTCCCTCTCACTGAGCTGAGTGTCTCTCAAACTTTTCACTTTGAATTTGGCTGATCCAGTAACTACAAGCAGGCAGAAAGAGCACATTTGTAAGGATGAATCCATCCCTCTGGACATCCTGGGAACTCCAGGCTGGTGCTACCCCAAGTCTCTTCTGCACCTCAATTCATTTGGCATTCACCAAGTGAGCTATTCCAGGAATGTGCAAGGATCAGTCCCCAGAAGAGCAGACTGAGAAGGGGGAGGCTGCAGAGAAATGCAGATTTCCCCAGCTCTCTAAAGCAGATTTCTTTTCCCTGCCTTCCAGCCACCTTCCCCTGAGTTATCCGAGAAGTTTCCTGAACAAAAATATAGATGTAACCTTATCTAAAGTGAGTGCAGCAAATGTACTACGGATAATGCGTAATTAATAACAGAAAAATAATGTTCCCCCTGTTATTAAATCAAGGCCTCCCCTGACCTCTCACCCTCATATAAGTGCCTTTAGTTTTATGACAGCAGTGGACAAAGTTATTGTGTGTCCATATGTGCAGTCACATCCTAGCCGTGCCGAACTATTGCTGCTGTTACTTCGGGGATTTTCTGTCTCTTTTTTTTTTTTTTTTTTTTTTTTTTTTTTTTTTTTTTTTTAATTTTAAGGTTAAAAAAAGAAATGCCTCCAGTAGTTTAAAGGCTGCTTGGCCGGGGAATGAACTCAATCAGAGCATGAGACAAATCTGGTAACAAATCTGGTCCCACAGAGGAAAGCTGCAGCTCCATGGGCTCAGGTGATGATATTTATTTGCACATTTGCACGTGTGTGAGGGTCACTTTTGGGCTCCCTGCTGCACTTCCAGGCTCAGACGGGTGTTTGAGGAATGCAGCAATATTTTCATCAATCTGCAGCATGCACAGAGAAAACAAAGAACAGGAGAATTCCCTGCAAGGCTCAGTATTGTTTGGGCTGTATTTCAGCACAACCTCTCCTGCTTACAAGGCAGCGTTTCTTCCCTGACTGTTTTTTTCGCTTTAATGTTTGCTCAGCCCACAGCCATCCCCGCTGACAAAAATCGGGAAAATTAACAAGTTTGGGCCTGAAAGTCTATCAAGACATTAAAGAAATGAATAACTAGGAGTCCAGGCTGGTTTTATGTGTGCCCCCCTTCCCACCACTGCCTGTAGGAATGCTAACTGCCGAGGTCAGCGGGCTCTCTGATCTATGGGCTTCCCTCCTGCTTCATTCCGTTTGATGCACAGCTCTTCCAGGAGTCAGCTCGGCAAAACCCCCGGGTTAATGGAAGCCACACCAGCCCTTAATCCAGTAGCTTTGAATTCTGCTGTTTGTGTTGGACGGGCAGCGAGCGAGAGCCCCGTCACCGCCGGCAGAAGGGATGTGAATCCCGGGTCACGCCTTTTCCCTTCGAGCATCCTGGGACCTGCTGCTCCCCAGGGGCTGGGGCAGAGGGAGAGGAAAGGGACATGAGCATGTCCCTGTCACCACAGAAATCCATTTGGGTGCAATTCCTGCTCTTCCTGAGCTGATTTCATCGTCTAATTCAAGGCAACTCATTTCAAGGCTCAGCCCAGAGCTGCGCCTCTCCACCAAATAGTTTTTCTCCTTGCCATGCTCTAAAGGACTAAAAGTGAAAATACTGGATTTCTCCAACAATTTCAGCTTTGAGGAGGTGGAAAACTCTTTGCCTCAAGCACACAATTGGGAGTCAGCCCCTGAAATCTCAGGATCGATCCATTCATCCTCTCTGGTTTGAATCTGTGCAGAGATTTTAAACAAGCACCGCACACGAGTGCTGTGATGGAAAAGCTCCTGTAAAAGCAGGGATTTCCTCCATCCTCTCCCTCACACATCCTCCTGCCACCCCTTTTCCAGCTCTGCCTGCAAAAGCTCCAAGGTTTGGAGAGCAGGAGGGCACAGGATGCTCCCTCCACCTTCCAGATCCACCAATTGCTCTGATTTAATCAATCGAGGTAAATCCTGCCACGTTCCTGTTCCCACACCAGGCTGGAAATAACCAGCCCTGCATTTCCCCGGTGTCTTCCCTCCCCTCAAAACACGAGAGGAGGGTGTAGCACTTCCTAGAGAGTCCAGAAAAGACTCTCCCAGCCCTAAAACCTGCTCCTGCAACAGGGGAAAAAGTATATCCATCTTTTGATTGACCAGGGCACTTGTGAGTATCCCATTCGAAGAGAAATTTTTCCCAAAGGATGTAAGGTTTGAGGGGACCCAAAATATTCCTTGTTTGCCCTGTATTCCCAGGAGAACACAGCTATTTTAGGGGTGGAGCCCCCAAACCAGCAGCCCAGCAGTCCTGCTGTCCACCAGCATCGAACTGGTTTTGTACTGGTCAGGACAATATCCCAGTCGGGGAGGTTGAAATGGAATTAAGGAGTCAGGACATCACCCTCAAAATGCAGATGTTCTGCCAAGGACTATGGATATGTTGTTGAAATTTATCCATGTTTATATTTTATGAATTTTTACATATTTTGTTTAAATTTATATGTGTTTATATTTTATGGATTTTTACATAGTTTGTTTAAATTTATCCGTATTTGTATTTTATGGATTTTTACATATTTTATTTAAATTTATTCATGTTTATATTTGATGAATTTTATATTTATGGATATATGTTTAAAACAACATTGTTTCCTTTCCTTCCAAGGAAAAGTTGCACACAGCAATGGATNGTTTATATTTGATGAATTTTACATTTATGGATATATGTTTAAAACAACATTGTTTCCTTTCCTACCAAGGAAAAGTTGCACACAGCAATGGATCTCAAACCCTATCGGTGTAGAGATGATACAAAGCTGACTGAAAACCAAGTGAGAGAAGAAACTGCTATTAAAAATTAACTTCTTGGTCTAATAAAAGAGGTATTAACAATGGCAACAAAGCCCCTATGGATTCTAAGGATTTGGAAGATATTTCCGAAGATTCAGAACTATTTAGCACAACTGCAAGAAATGACATCAAATTTTCTGTTTGGGTTTCATTTTTTGAGATTTACAATGAATGTTTTTATGATCTACTGATTCCTGTATCAAATGACATGATATCCTATATCCAAATGAGAGATATATCCTATATCTGCAATGGAGGTGATGGGAAGAGTGAATCCCATTGGCTTCCCCTGCTCTGTGCTGAAATTCCTCCTCACCCATCTGTGGGTGCACCCACACACGCTCCCCTCCCACCAAAACCTGCAAATAGATTTTATTTATACATTTATATTTATATAAAATACATCTGTTATCTTTGCAAATAACATTTCACAAAATGTCTTTCCTGCTTTTGTATAACCGTTCGGTGCCCACCCTGCACACAGACACGAGCGGCTGCAGCTGCGCTGAAAAAGGCGTTTTCTGTCTTCAAAGTCAGCACCAGGTCCCATAAATCTTAAAAATATTTCATGGATCACCAAAACAACCCCCCCTACATGCACAAATGAGCTGCTTTCCAAGCACACAAATACTTTCAAGCTCAACAAAATGTTTCATTTCAGTCAGGGCAAGTTCTTTCATCTGGGTTTGGAGCCTCTCGGTTATTTCTCTATGGATTCTCCCCTGAAATCAGTTCAAAAATGAAATAAAAAGGAGTGTATTCAGCCTGAAAACATCCAAATAATACATTTTGCAAGGAAACTCCCTATTCCCTTTTTTTTTTAAGGGGGAGGAGGTGTTTGTTTTTATTACATAAAGCTTTTCCATCAGCACATTTTACGAGGGAGAAACCTGGTGCCATTAAACCACGTTTTCTGATGAAAACCCCAATTCTGCCTCATTTTTTCTCTCTGCAGAGCTCAGAGCCTGAGATTGAACATCCTCCACCACTCCTAAAAACCCCTCACCGAGAACTATGCACAAACCCAGCCAACTCCAGTTTAGAGAATCTGCTCTGTTTACTGATAAATATTTATTCAGATATTTACCAAGAAAACATGAAAGGCAAACCCAACATCTGGATTTCTGTTACTGCTTGCTGGGGAATATCACTGGGGAGCAGGGAGAAGAGGGCAGCAGCTTTGAGATCACCCCCAAATTTGCTGTAAAAATCAGCTTTCCCCCCTTCAAATCAAAGGAGAAATTCTGATTTATTCTGGAGGCCACAGAATTTCTGTCGGCTGAGTGTTGCAGCCTGCAAAATATTCTGTTGTTATGGCTCAGAAAAAGTAAAATAATGCATTCCCATGGGGAAAATTCAGCGTGGGGTGATGGGGGGCACCCCCTCCCGGGGCAGGGACCTCTACCAGGACATCCATATGGCACATGCAGCCGTTTCCATTTACAAAAATGGCCTTTTTTCCCCCCTTTGACTTTAGGTGAGCTTCTTATTTCTGATTTACGGCCCCAGTGAGAGCCAAGATGCTGGGCTGCACTTCTTCATTTACTGGTATTCCAGGCAGGAACTGGAAAATCGTGGATCTGAAGAGACTTTTGCAGCAGCTCATTCTACCAAACAAAACCGTGGTTTCATGAGGATGGAGGAAATCAGCCACAGCAGCAGAGATTTAAAAAAAAAAAGAGATACAAATACAAATAAGGGAAGAATAAAAGGACAAAACGCTTGTGGACCCACTGCAGAAATGTTCCCGAGCAAGGAAGTCTGCCAGTTGTAAATCTCAAGCCTGCAAAGCTTTATCCCCATACTCAGATTTAACTTTGTTTCCCTTGAAGTACAGAACAGCTCCTGGTCTGAGCTCAGTCTCTGGTCTGAAGGCTCAGAGCTGAAGCCTGACAATCCCAAGAGTCTGAATAGGCAGAAAATGAGGGATTTTAGTTTGGGTCCTGCATTTCCAAACACCAAACTGGAATTTTGTCTTGATTATAAATAGGTATTTATCTTCCTGTACAACATACTTTTCTGTAATAGATGATGAAGAAACCAAGACATCACTCTCCAAAATAACAGGAATAAGCAAGAATCCCAGACAAAAATGACCCACATTTTTGCAAGAAGGAGGGTTTGGTTTGCTTATTCCTGAAATCCTGCAAAGCCCAAGGAATTGCCTTGAATAAGAGTGGGAATGATCACCTTGGGGCATCATCAGGAGTTTGGGGGATACGGGAAAAGACAGATAAATGATGAGGTGGCACCTGCAGACTGCTCAGCTGTGGGTGCAGGGGGGCAAAGGCTGCTCACAAAATGCAGTTGCAATAAGAGCACAGGCAGATGCTTCATCACCCTCAAACCCTGCTGTGCCCTGCCTGCTCCAAAGCTCCTGGACTGCAGGAGGACACAGTTAAACTCAAAGGGAGCTGTCCCAGAGCCCTTGGAGCACCGGGATCGGGGCACTTTGGAGTTGGGACTGACAGGAAACCTTCCCTGGAAGGAGGACTCTAAAATTACAAACACCTCACAGGACTTGGGAACTACTTTTCCTACTTCTGACTGATTTTTGAGCCTTAAAATGCACAGCTCCATGCTGCACTCCCATTCCAGCACAGCATCCTTTCACCCCAAGGTGAAAATGAGAGGACATTTCTGGGGGAAGCATGGGATCCTCAGAGATCTTCTCATGTTCCCAATAAAGTTTACAGCCTGATGCTCACCATCAACCTCCTGATTCCTGCTGGACCTGATAGAAGAGCTGAAAGAGATCTGAAACCTCCTCCCTCCGAGGGGACACGAATTCCTGACCTCCAAGGGATGGTTCCAAGACATTCATGGTGATGCCCAGCTCCCTCCACGTGAGCAAAGCTTTAACTCCTCCATTTGTCTGCCAGTGCCCCAGTGTGAGGGTGGAAAGAAATAAAATAAATTAAAAAATAAAAATAAATTAAAATTAAATAATTAAAAAATAAAAATAAAATAAAATAAATAAAAATAAATAAAAATAAATAAATTTAAAATATTTAAAAAATAATAACTAAAAAAAAATAGATAAAAAGAAATATAAATAAATATAAATAAAGAATAAAAAATAATTAAAATTAAATAAATAAAGTTAATAAAAATAAATAAAATAAATAAAAATAAAAAAAATAAATAAAAATAAATAAAATGAAAAATGAATTAAAATAAATAAAAATAAATAAATTAAATAAAAATGAATTAAAATAAAAATAAAAAATGTTTCCCATTTTTCCAAAACCAAGGTGACCATCAGCCAGATAACCCACGCAGGGGCTCAAATCAAGCCCTGCTAATTGCACACAGGAGTACACAGAGCAGAGAGGGTTTGCTTAAACCTCACTGAAAGATGTTTAAAGAGCAGGTTTTACCTTGTATTTGTCCCAAACTGGGAATATCCCCCTGGCTGGCCCATGCACAGCAGCAGAGCCCTGGAAAGCTGATGGTGAGCCTGCTCCTGGCTCAGAGACTGCCACACAACAAGTAAAATGCTGGAATTCATCTCGTGTGCAGGGAAGAGCTGCAGCCAAAGGGATCCCACGCTGCCCTGGCACCCAGCTCTGTGGAGATTTCCTTGATGCTCATTTTGGGAAGGAGGAGGCTTTTTCTAATTTCTGAATTACACCAGCATGGGCGAAGAGAGCTGAGCTCTGTAGTGGCCACCTCCAGCTCTGTAGTGGCCACCTCCAGCTCTGCAGTGGCCACCTCCAGCTCTGTAGTGGCCACCTCCAGCTCTGTAGTGGCCACCTCCAGCTCTGCAGTGGCCACCTCCAGCTCTGCAGGAGCACAGGGCTCACTGTCACTCTCAGCATCAGCTAAGCCACAGCTGAGTCTCTAAACCACAGCTTTTCCCTTCGCTCCCCAACCAGACTAACTGAGCTCTGTATTTTCAACAGGAAGGATCTGTTCCAGTATCCAGAACGGTGCCAGCATTTCAAAAAGGTGAAAAATATGTGCAAAAAACCACTCATAAATACCTCTGCTCGACTCAGGGCGAGCCAAGCAGACAGAAGCGTGACATTCATGTAGAAAAATATTCCGGGAAACAATTAATGCGGGATCCAGATCAAGAAAAATACGCTCCCCTAAGTGCCACAAGTGGGAAGAGCAGATGGCAGGCAGCTCTCCTCCCTGGTGGCACTTGTCCATTGGGCTGTCACAGGTCCTGGGCTGCCCTGAGCTCACCTGAATGGGTGCCAGGGGCTGGCAGGGAGCGCTGGACATGGCAGCAGCCAGGAGCCACGGCCAGGCTGGCCATCTCTTTTTCAGCTGTGCAATAACTCGAGGAGAAGGTGTCAAAAATAACCACCTGGCTGGAGCTGGAGGAGGAAGGTTCAAAAGTTCAGGCTGGAAGGGGAGAGCCAGGGTTTCTGCGGGGAGAGTGGCCACGATGGAGGGGAAGGGCAGGGGGAAAACCCTCTTTGGCAGGAAGTGCTGTTGGGGCTGCTGGCAGAAAGGTCTGTGCAGGTGTTCCTGAGCTAAACACACACGGCCAAGGTTTGGGAGAGAGGATACAGCCAGCTCCAGCTCCAGGCTGTGAGCTCAGTCTTGGTAGGGAGCAAAGAAAAAGGGGAGATTTTTTGGCTGGTCCAGGCAGCTTTTGCAGGAGCCCCAGTGGTGCAAAGGGACTTTTGGGGTGCAGAAAGCAGCCCCCGCCCTGCAGCACTGCCAGCACAAAGGTCAAGAGCAGCACTGCTTGGGGAAAGGACAAATTAAAGCATCAGGACAACCCCCTGATGGCCAAGCCAGCTCCCAGCCCTCAGCGTGGGTCAGACCCTTCACATGCCATTGGAGAAGAGACCCAGGTCATCCCATCCCACTACGAACAGAGGCACGGCATTAATCTGTGAAACCAAGGGGGGCTTTAAATCCCTCTCCTTGCCATGGGGGGCCTTTCCTGCTCTGGGTATTATTATTATTGTTTATTAATATTATTTATTATTATTATTATCCACCACCCTGGATAATGCACGGACCGTGCAGAGCATGCAGATGCCCTCACCTTTGCTGCCTGCATGGATTAACCCAGCACAACCCCCAAGTGCAGCTCTGGGTGCTGCACTGGAAACAACTCCAGCCCCAAAATCTGCTCCAGTGTCAGTGGTGTTTGTGAAGTTGTGGGGTCTCTGTTCCTGGAAGAGCAGAACCACAAACACCTCCTGCACAAATGCTCAGGGACACCACAACCCTGGGCGAATCTCAGACTCCTATCCCCCCTTCATTTTGCCATTTTTGAATGCTGTGCATCTACAGCACTGTCACCACCCTCAGCCCTTCCAGCTGCAGTGGCAATTTCAAATTTGTGTGGAAGGCACAGAAAATGCAGAGGAGAATTCAGAATTCCCCCAGCAGGGATGGGAAGTGCACCCCACTGAGGAAGGCAATCCAGCCCAAATCTTTGTGTTCTCCCCTCCTCCCTTCAGCCTAGCCCATTAAAATTTGTGATTTCTGCAGAATTATTCATTGAGATTTTGCCTTCCAGCGGAAGGCCTAACAGGATCAGGTGGCCCCATTGCCAATCCCAAATCATTTGCCTCCCTCTTGGAAAGAGGATTACCTACTTCAAGCCCCTTTTCAGCGGGCTTCCCATGCAGGAACAAGGTTTGTGGGGGAAATGGAAAATGGAAAAACATTCATCATCAGTGAGATTTAGAGGAAATGAGGATTTCACTGCTTTGGCACAAGTTGACACCAAGCCCTCTCCCCTGTGCCCCTCCAGAGGCTCCTCCAGCACTTGGCCATGGCAGGCACAGACAGAGCTGGGGCTCCTCTCGTGAGCACCCCGGCTCCTGTCGAGCCCAACGCCTTCCCTGCGGTGCCAGCGCTCGGCAGAGAGCAATTCCAGACCCAACAAGACGTTACATGCTACGAGGACGAGGTGTTTGATGAATCATTTTCAGAAAAGGGGATTTTTTTCGTAATAATAACAAGAATTTACATCCCGCTGAAACACCTACAAGACAAACAAACAGAGCGAAGTATCCACGAGCTCGGCACGCTAACCCAACTCCCAGAAAATACTGTTGGGAGGTGAGAACCCTCTCATTTAGAGCCTTGCTAAAATTCTGGCTGTAATTAATTAGCAGGTGTCTTTAAGCAAAACTGTCTCCCAAGGTTAATGTGGCTGATGTTTTATTTATGGTCCTTCCTGAAGAGCCGTGGTTGAAATTAATAAAAGGCAAACATGGAAACAGGGGTATTTTATTCATTTAGAGTAAAATATGTCCCCGTAACTGGTGCATATTCCTATTTATTTTGGAAAGTGTGAGGTCTGAAAATAGTGGGGAAAACTCCTGGAATAAATTTTAGTACAGTCTATACCAGCCCACCACCATGGAATCTGCAAACAAGAGGAATTATTGCAGTTTTGGAGCATCAATGACCTCATTTCTGATTTAAAGAGGATGGTTGAGCCACACACCACCAGTGGAGGAGGAGAAAGGCTCTGAATTCCAGCACTGCCCATCTGTGTCTAAGTGTCTAACTCACCTCAATAAGGCACTGAGATTGGGGAAGCACCAGTGCTTCTGTCATTCACCCTGAACCATCTTTCACACCCTTCTCCCCATTCTTATCAAGTGGAAAATCACTTGAAGAAGCAGAATTGGGGAAGGTGGAATAAAAAATGGCTTGTGCTCCTTATCCTAAAGAGATGCCTTACATCACAACTGACAAAATCATTAAAGAACTAAAAAAAAAAAGAAAAAAAATCACTCTGAACTCTCAAGCTTCTTTCTCAGCATTTCTACAGTGAGGCACATCTGTTCCCAGCTCCCTGCAAGAGGGCAGGAGGGATAAATGGGATATCTCCTTAGCATGGAGATAAAAACCCGATGGAAGTGCCCAGAGCCGTGGAAAGGGGCTTCCCCTGCCGCAGGCATCGCTGCCCAGCCCAGCCCCAGTCCAGTCCAGCCCAGACAGCCAGCCCAGCCCAGCCCAGCCCAGCCCTGACCAGCCCAGCCAGCCAGCCCAGCCCAGCAGCCAGCCAGCCAGCCAGCCAGCCCAGCCAGCCCAGCCCAGCCGCCGCCAAGCCCAGCCCAGCCCAGCCACAGGCCAGCCCAGCCGACCAGCCCAGCCCTACAGCCAGCCCCGTCACCAGCCGCCACCCAGCCCAGCCCGCCCGCCCAGCCCAGCCAGCCCAGCCCACCAGCCCCACCCAGCCCCCGCCATCCAGCACCTCCCTACACCAGCCCTGCCCAGACCAGCCCACCAGCCAGCCCACCAGCCCACCAGCCCAATCCAGCCAGCCCAGCCCAGCCAGCCAGCCCAGCCAGCCAGCCCCAGCCAGTACCAGCCCAGCCCAGCCCAGCCCAACCAGGATGCTCCCACCCCCCAGTGCCTTTCAAACCTCTCCAAGTCCCAGCCAGCCCTGCCAGATTTACGACGTGTTGCACTTTTTGAACATCCTTGGATCAGAGCGGGGTGATGAAAGCCTGATCGCTCTGGAGATGACTTTTTGTGCCGAGTGTATAAAAAATATTGTCCCCCCATACACGCACACGCAATCCTCCTCTCCCTTCCCTTAAAAGTCTCTTTACTGAAAACTCCAGCCAAGCCCATCCGTGCCAAGAACCTTCCCACACTCCACTCCAGCTTTTGCTTTACTTAGAATTAATTCAGAGATACAGTACCAGGGACTACAGCATTTGCTGAGTCTTAATAAGACCACAAGGAATAGGAAAGGAAAAAAAAAGAAGCAGGAAAGAAGAGGAGGAAAAAACAAAAAGAAAACTTGAAGCAGTTCTTGTAACTGAATCTGTTGGAGTTGTAAGTGTGGTAAATGCCTGTTCCTGCACCGTTTGGACGCCTCTGATTTGCCTTTAGCAGCTGCTGTAATAAACTTCCCAGAAAGTATTGGATTCACAGAAGTGTTACTAGAAACCCTAACAGAAACCCGTGGAAATGACATCTTGATGCAACCAAACAGGGAGATAATCCCCGCTACCATAAAGAGAAATCAAAACTCAGTTTCCTCGACTGAGAGAGAAAATCAAAATTGCCTTCTGCATTTCAGAGAGGGAGGAAGAAAAGAAAGGGGGGGGGGGAGGCTGAGATCTATTACGAGTGTCTTGAAATTCCTCCTGCATCGCGTTTCCTTCAAGAGATGCCAAGAGAGCGAACCCTGGGCGATGGCGCTGGAGGTGCCGCGCTCGGCTCAGCCCGGCGCACGCGGCTCTGCCCCGCGATGACAAAACATTTAATTACGAGTGGCCCAATGTCTTCCACATTTGGAAACTGGATTCCTGACACACATAATATACCCCATGCTGACACGACTGTTTGGCAAAAGCCGAGCCTGTGATCTCACGTTAATTGCTACACAAATATACTTACTGTGGGCAGGGGTTTTATATGGCTGAAGCCTCCATTTGCACATGTTCACAATAAAAACACTCCCCCCCTCCAAATAACGATTAACTTTTTTTTTTTGAGAGGGTTTTTTTTTTTTTTTTGTGTGGTTTTTTTTTTTTGAGATGCAGTTTTAATGGCATGAGAACTGTCTGTCGGCTTCCATTACCCCTTTGTTCTCATCGTCTCTCGCTTTATATGTATTTTTATAAGCCTTTTAAAAGCAAGTCTCCCTGTTCTTAATTCTTCCCTCTCTTTACTTTTGTTTTTATTGTAGGGCATCAATAGAAACAGAAAGATTTTGCCGGATTAAAGACGTGGCTGTCACTTGAAAGCCAGTCCCCTGATAGAGATCTTATAAGATCTCCCAGTTTCTTCCATCTAAGGCTTTTTGTGGGGAGACAGGAGGACGGTGACACATTTCCCCTTAAATTGGTGGCCGGAGGTGCAAGATATCCATCAGCCTGTGGGACTCAGCCTTTCTCCTGCCCAGCCCAGCTGGATGCACGGGAGCATCCACAGGGATGGCTCCCTGGTCACATCAGGGGGCTCCGAAGGTGCAGCTCCTGGGATCCCGTGCACGGGAATAAAGGTGCCAGCGTGGTGCCCTCAGGGTTTCCCATTGGTGTCTCATCACAGAAAGACTGAGATCTTCACCTGGTTCCTGCTGAAGATCCCACAGAGGGAAAGCAGGCTTTGGGTTCTACAGCCTTTGCCAAGAAAGCAGCCCCAAAACGCCAAAATTCACCTATCACCAAGACATCAAAATTTCTCCTTCACCAAGACATCAAATTTCCTCTTTCACCAAAACACCAAAATTTCTCCAGCAAAACACCAAAATTCCTCCTTCATTAAAACATCAAAATTCCTCCTTCACCGAAACACCAAAATTCCTCCTTCATTAAAAAACCAAAATTCCTCCTTCACCAAAACATCAAAATTGCCCCTTCATTAAAACCAAAATTCCTCCTTCACTGAAACACCAAAATTCCTCCTTCATTAAAAAAAACAAAATTCCTCCTTCACCAAAACATTAAAATTTCTCCTTCACTGAAACACAAAAATTACTCCTTCACCAAAACATCAAAATTCCCCCTGCATTAAAGAAACAAAATTCCTCCTTCACCAAAACACCAAAATTTCTCCTTCACCAAAAGACCAAAATTCCTCCTTCACCAAAACACCAAAATTCTCTCCTTCTCCAGCTACTCCACAGCACACAGTAAGTGGGCTCTGAGCCCCTAATTCTGGCTCTGCTGCTGATCCTCCTGGTGTCCCTGAGCTCCTGACCGAGCACTCCTGAGCTCTCCCGGTCCAGAGGCAAAGCAACAGCTGAACAAGGCCACAGGGCTGGGGAAAATCCGAGAGCTCAGCGGGTTTGGAGATCCAGAGCTGAAGATGCAACGCTGAGGTAGCTGTTGAAGGCTCAGAGCTATCATCCCCATCACCCTGCTCAGAAGAGGAAGGCTCCAAAGGGGCTGCCAGCAGGTGGAAGTCCCCACATTCCCTACTTCCCAAAAAACAGCTTTGTAGCACACTGATGGCTGTGCTTTTTTTCCCCTCTTCTCAGTACAATGACTGTTATATTGAATAAGACCACAAAACAGGAAATGGATTTTCTCCTGGAGCAGCATATAGCACCCGGCTCGTCCGGCGTGTTCCTGCACTCCGTCTGTCTGCTGGATGCAGCTCCCTCCCTTCCAAGCCATCAGCTGTACCAGAGCCATCAGCTCTTTCAAACATCGACCAATTTGTCCTGGGTGCATTTCCGTGATTCATCCCACTGTGCTGCGGGCTGGAATGCAATTCCAGGAGGATGCACTCACGTGCGGATGCTGCGCACATTCCGATGACATCCGGCTTTTTGTTTTGTTGCATATTACAATATAAGCTGTGTATTTCACATATTTTTTGATGGAAAACTTGCTGTTACAACCCTCAGAATCTGCAGAGTCACCCTTGTAACGGCCTTTTGGAGTGGAAATTGCATAAAGGAGCAGTGAGGAGGGGAAAAAAATTTTAAAACCCTCATTTCAGCAAGGCAGAAGTGTCTCCCTTGAACAACAGGATGTCTTCTGTAAACACCAGGCTACCACAGCTGTCAGAGATCTGAAGTGCTGCATTAAAATGTTTCATTTTATCATTGCTGAGACAGAGTGAGAAAGCTGAAGGGATCACTTCAGCCTTTCCTCTCCCCTTCACGCTGCCAAAATCCCACCGAGAAGGGTGAAGCCTTGTTACTTTGATGGAAGCTCCTTTTCCAAAGGGCAAGTATTCCTCTAAAAAGGTTGCAGGCACTTCTCCCCCACGCACATCCGTGGGGCTGCCAAGTCATAATTTTAACAGCAAATCCTTTTATTTGCCCTTTTTTTTTTTGTCTTAAATCCCAAGCACTCGGGATTTATGTGGCACACGGGAAGCAGCTTTCCTGACGGCAGCGAGTTTTCACACACGGTGGTTGCGTGTGGTTCCAGCTTTTCTCAGTGAAGGAGCAGTCCAGGAGCTGGCACACGGGTGAGGAGAGCAAGATGAAGTGGTTTGGGCTGCCCCGATTGCTCGGGTGTCATCGGGGTGGCCATCACACACATCCCGCCGCCTGTGGAGCTCCGATAGCATCTGCAGCCTGGGAGCTCACACTTCATCCGCACATCCATGGCCCAGTGGTGCAGGGGGAGCTTCCAAACCGTGAATTATCTTGCAGAAGTGGCTTATCACAGAGACACATTCATCTCCAGGAGCTGGACCCAACCCAGCCCCGCTGGCTGTGAGTTCAACCGAGGGCACGCGTGTTCACTGCTTTATTTTATTTTTTTATTTTATTTTTTATGCAATTTTGGGGTTGCAGAGCCAGACATTAAGCTGGCTGATAGTCCAGCCCTGTGAAGGATTTCGAGTTGGCAAAGTTCTATTCCTGATTTATGGGGCACAACAGCTCAGGGCCTGGGATGCATCCATAACATTCGTTCCATCTGTCATCAATGCAGATTCTGTTCTCCACCACTCATGCTGGCAGGGCTTGATCTGCCCTCGGTGAGGGGGGAGGAAAGGGGATGAGAGAAGAGGAAGCTGAAGTCTCCCATTGGTGCCAATGGCTTCACAGGAGGCCTCGAGTTCTTCAGATGCCTCTAAGCATTGTTGCTGGAGCGATAATCTTTGGCAGCCCATTTGGGAGGGGAAGGGAAGGGAACGAGCGCGGCCGCACTGATTTTCAGGAGGATTTCGGAGCCGATGTTTTCACCGACAGGCTCATTTCAGGCCCACACACGCCTGCACTAATAAAGGGTAAAGGTCCAAAAAACCATCCAGCCTCCTGCCCTTGTTCCTTGCAGGCAGATGTCCTCTCTGATCGATCCACACAAAACACCACTCCGTTCAGAGCAGTTAAAACCCCGCTAAAGTGCGAGTCATCTTCCAGGAGCATGAGCAAGTCAGCCCAGGAAGCAGAGGGAACGTTTATCACGGGCACAACAAAAGCCTCCAATCTGCCCTGGAGATCTCTGGCACGCCTGGGGCTGGCTGGGGCTGACAGGGCTGGAAGCTCCATCCCCAGAGCGAGTGCTGAGCACCGCGTTGGGATTCACACACAGAGACAGCCGAGGCAGGAGCCAGGCTGCGAGCCAGGATGCTCTTCCCTCCTCTTCCCCCCTTCCCAAGATTGGGAGGGGTGGGGATAGTCCCCCCCATGCACAGCCTGTGTCCGAGGCTTTGCTGAAACGCTGATGATGCGATTCGCCCCGGAATTTCACCTTCTGGTTCCTCGCCGTTCCAACGCCTCCGACATCTACAAAAAGCTGGAATTTCCTGCCAGCTCAGTGGTGCAATTTCAAATGCTTTTTGGTTTTCGACTGCGCTCTTTAATCTCCAGCCAGCTGGGCCCGTGCGTTAGCGTGAAGGCTGAAAGCTCCGGAGCTCTGGGCAGTCACTTTTCCAAGGATCTCACCTGTGGGTGGAACGGTTCGCTGCGGCTCTGCGCTAAATTAAAAAGAAACGCACATGCCAGAACCATGTGTCTGAGCCGCCGTGTCCCTGCTGCCCTGCAGAGCTGTGGGCCAGTTCCAGGGTTCCCTTCTGCAGAGGGAGAGCTGCAGGTTTAGCTCCCGGTGCCAAGGAGGGCAAGGAGCAATTTGGAGAGGAGAGCTGCAGGGGTTGGCAGGTGCGGCGGGCACGGAGCCACGAGGGCCTCCCCGGCCCCTCCATCGGGGCAGGAGGGATGGAAATCCAACCAACCTGCCTCTCAGGGGATACCTTTAAAGAGAATGCTTTCTCAAGGGTTGTCCCAGCAGAGAAATGGATTTGGCTCCCCTATTTCCCGTGAGAAAAGATCCCATCGTAGACGCTCCCAAGCTGTTCACAGCCTGCACTATCATGGGAGGTTTGCAGTGAAAACCCCGCTGGCCATAGAAGGAGCAGCCCCTGACTGAGACAAAGGTCTGGGCAAGAAGTTTCACAGCTCCAGACTATGGGGAGTAGACCATCAGCTGATGCAAGGTAATATAATTATTGAGAAATTAATAAATTGGGACCAATCCACATCAACCATGGATGTGCTCAAGGAGCAGAGACAACAACATCCAACACACAGCCCTGATGGAGCCACAGCAGAATCATTTGAGAACGGATCTTATGTGATAAGCCAAAAAAAAGTGTGTGGCAGAGAAGAGAGGGAGGTACAAAAAAGTCCGGTCCCCTGCTCACTCTACCATTTAAGAAAAAAAATATGTTTATTCAAAGAGAACTGACAAGGGCTACAGCAAAATGGATGAGGAGCTGAATATGGAAAAGGCAAAACCATCAGTGAAAATAAATTCAATTATTTGGTTTTGCTTAGAGAAGCAACAAAGTTTCTGACATGTTTGTTATTCAGCCTGTCATTAGGGCTGAAAGATGTCTCAATAATGTTGTAGTTACATTTTTAACATCCACTCTCCTCCGAGCAGTTTGCATATTTTCCACTACGTTAGCTGATCAAGCCATTAGTTACAGTTACTTAAAAATAAATGAGCTCTGTATTTTCCTTCCTCCACACTCCCCATCATGAAGCTCTGCAGCAGGGGAGGGGGAACAGGCAAGGGAACCGTTTGGTCTGCGATGAAACAACCCGACAGCGATGGGAAACGCTTGAATTTGACCGTGCAAGGCGAGGACGAACAAGAAGAAAAAGCAGAAGCATCTCTTGTCAAGCAGGGAACTGATAAGAGCCTGAACGGCAGCAAAACAGGCAAAATGAAAACCATATTTGCAAAAGGATCTGCAGTGGGGCGTCCAACTCAATCCTGTGAGAGCAAAGGCAGGGTGGAATTTCGTTGAGCACGCTGATGTGCGTTCACTTGCCAAAAGGAGTTTCAACTCGAGCTGTTCTTTTTGCTCTTTACCCTAATCTTCCCTCCTCCCCGTGAAAAAAAAAGCAGTCGTCAGTCAATTTTCATGAAAAGGTTCCTGTTTTTACCCATTGCAGAAAAGCAGGTAATTTTAATGCTTCTATCCCCTCGCTCCCAAAATTCAGCTGTAAAAAAACCCCAAAGCAAAACCGACAGCTCGTGTTTGGACTGCTGAAAAGCAGAATCTGCAAGCAATTTTGCTCTGTTAATTATCCTTAAAATAAAAGAAAAAAGAAAAAGAAAAAAGAAAGCAGAAGATGAAGATATTTTCTGCCATGCAGAAAATAAGGGCAGCACATTTTCCCAGCTATCTGTGAACTGGAGAAAAAAAAAACAATCCATCAGGGGTAGAGAAAAATCGGAGCATGCCAGGAAAAATAACAAGTACATTGCACTAATAGGTCATTGGGCAATTCTAACTCAATCCAGACTTCATTGCTGGATACAGATTTATTCGATGTATTGACTATTGGGTCATAAGAATGGCCCTCACAGCCAGCACAGAGAAATCTCCAGTGCTGCCCTCTCCGTATGGGGATGTCTGACTGAGATCCTGCCAGCTTCACTGAGCTGCTCTCGTTGGTGGCTTTGTCAGAAAAAGAAATAAAACAGCCCCTTATTGCAATAAATAACCTTAATGTTGGCCTCACAAAGTGTTCCTACGCAATAATCTGTGGGGTTTAGCAAAGATCCCCATTCTGCAGAATAAATCACCTCTGTCCAGGTGCGATCTCAGCTCACCCTGCACCACCAGTGACCACGGAGCAGCACCAGCACCCCTGCCCTGCCACAGCAGCTCACACAACAGGGAACTGCAAGCACCTCCATCAAATCACTGCACTATTCCTTTGAAAAAATCAGGATGAATGCAGAAACTAATCACAGCCTAATGCTGCTAAAAACCCCAACCCTGCAGAGCGGTGTGGTCCAAAGTACGCCTTGGCTGTCACTGTTGTATGGGTTTCTCCTCAATTTTGGAGCACATGCTGTTGCCACAATTGTTCGACAGCTGGGGCTTTCCAAATTGGTGTCTGACAGTGGAAGATGGCACAACTTCCAGTCTGAGTTCTGAGGGTAAATTCTGGAGAGCCAGGTCTAGGCTGGAAACCACTTTTAAAATCTTTGAGGGTGCTTACAGCTATTTTAGAAACCTCCTTACTTGTTGAGAGAGGTTTTGCTGGTTTTGAGAGAATTCCCCCCTCATAAAGCCTGTTCTGCTTGAGAGCAATCCAGCTCTGTGCTCTGCTTTGGAGCAAATATCACCCAGCTTTCCACAGCTCCTCTGAACCGGAGAGATGGGGAAGATTCCCAACACCTGCATGTGAGACTCTTCCTCCAGCCATATCCCAGCACAAACACAGTCACCGAGCTTCAGGATGCTCAGGACACGCTGTCCAACCCTGGGAAACAGGTGGCAGCCCGAAGAGCCACGCTGAGCCCTGACCAAGTGTCCCAATTCCCAAGGGCCAGTCTGGGGGTCAGCCTGGCTCAGGCAGCGCTCACGGATCCCACGCATGCGTCCTTCGCCTCAACCGCACCCTCCATGCTGGGGTGTGAGAATGCTCCATCCCCTCCAGCTACAGGGGAATTCCCAAGCAGATGGTTAAACTGGATTTCCAGCTTCTCTGGAGCAGCGGAATGGGGGTAACTCATCGGGGTGGAGGGAGGCACCCGGCTCACGTTGGCCGGCGCTTTGCGCCCTGGGCGAGTCACAGGTCTATCGGTCACCCGAGTTTCATTAACTGCAGCTGAGCTCACGCCTTGGCACCTGCAGAGCACCTGGAGACCTTCACAGGAGCCCGGTAATTATGCAGAAATCCTGTATAAATAATGAGCCACGCCAGGGAAACGCTGCACGTTTCGCTGGGGCAGTCACAGGAGCCTTCTAGGAACGGGAGATTCAGACTCCACTAAAATCCCCGGGCAAGTGGGTACCTCGACCTCTCTGACCTTCTGGAGGTGCCAGGGGTGTCAGCACCAAACTGTGAGCTCTGGAGTTCAACAGCTCCCACGAGGCAGGAACAGCAGGCAGCAGATTCAATGGTACAGGCTTAAAACAAAGGCCTGCAAGTCAATAAAATTAATCAAAATAAAGCCTTATATTTATAAGCTTCTATTATAAGATAAGCTTATATTTTTATACAATTTATGTTATATAAGCTTATCAAAATAAGCTTATATTTTGCTGTCACTCACAGGCTGCTGCAGCGTTGACTCTGAAGGGTGGGAAAAAGGCAGAGAACATGAAAGACGTGAACAGAGAGAATGAGACATCAAGGGGAGACTGCAGCAGTGCACACAGCCCAGCCCTCGCTGCCAGGGGTGGAAGGAAGGTCAGGGATTTGGGAATACACCCTGGAGCAGCGGTGCCAGCCAAGGAAAGAGAATCTAGGGACCTCCTGTCCCTAGAAATCCTCTCCTCATAGGGAGGTCCCCAGCAGCTGCTCCATCCTTTGGTGGGAGGAAGGGTGAGAGATGTGGGAAGAAGAGAAGGTGAAGTTCTCCTGCAGCTTCATCCTTCATTGGGCAGAGGCTCCATCCCCGTGGCTCTGTATTTAATCATCAACTCCCCATCACTGTTTCAGGAGCAGCCATCACTGGAGAGGGCCATGCTCTCCCAACTCTCCACTACTCTGGTATGTGCACATCTGGAAAGTCTATGGAAATATGTTTTCTTGAGCCTCCAGGGCATTTTTGCCTCTGTTCTCAGCACTAAACCCTGTCTCAGAAAGCTTTTCTCACAGTATTTTCCATGTTGAGTGTGAAGAGGGGTATATATATTAAGTACAAACAGCAGTGATGTCTACAAGAACCCCTACGGCTGCTTAGTTGGAAGGTTGGGGGCTTCCTGCCTTCCTCCAGACTGATGTGAGCAGGTCCACTTAGCATAACCCCAAAACAAGCCTTACAGCCTCAAACTAAAACATTTACATCTTCCAAGAGCAGTCCAACCCCAAATCGCAGTGGGTGTCAGCACTGGAGGGGGATTAAACACCCACAGGCAGCTCCGAACCTCAGCACTGCCACTTGTGCTTGGATTTAGTTCTGTCCTGAGCCCCCAGTCAGGGACAGATCTTTACAATCCACAGCCAAAGCTTGGCCTAAGCTCTTAGGCTGGGGTCAGAGTGCAACGTGGATCCATATCAGCAGAGCTTTACACTTCCATTCTAGCAGAGAATCTGGCCACTTGTGACTGGAATAGCTTTCTGAAACACATCCAACAGGAAATCCTAAATCAAGAACACTCTGCAGTTTGAGAAGATTCCTCTCCCTCAGATCCAAACCCAACGAAACATTTTGTAACTTTTTCCATTTTAGGAATGAGAGGTTTTCTTCTCATATCTTCCTCTCGCTCCCAAACAAATAATCAAGTACACGGGAGCCCAAAATGTTTTTCCCTTCTGCTGACTTTGTCCAGCGAGCTGAGGCTGCAGCCAGAGTGTTTCAAGCTGGCCAGCTGTGCTCTGAGCAGCTGACTCGGGAGGCCCAGCTGGGACAGGCACAATTCCAACTGCAAACAAATGAGGCAACACCTTCGGAGAAGGGATCGAACGGGGGGAAACGACCACGGCTCAATTCAGAGCTTCCTGTTGCTTTCTCATGGACAGCTGCTGGTGAAGGCCAGATTCTCAGCAGGAGTAAAGTGGTCCTGCTGCTTGGAGTTCCCCAGCTCTGCACCAATTTTCAGCACCTGAGAGCACGGCACAACCTGGTTTGTGTTGGGGCTCTGCTGCCTCTCTGTTATCATCTTTCATCTGGAAATGGCTGCACTGGGAGAGAGAAAGGGAATAACAACCAAAATTTGTCCGGTCCAGAAATGGTTTCCTGGAACTTTATTTTTTTTTTTCTTTTCTGAAAGGAGATAAAGTTGTTCATTGTTTGTCTTGGCTGCCTGTAAACTCATGCTGCTGAGAGCAGCCTTTGATCACAGGGCTATTGGGAGGCTGACCCTTGACAGCCAATCCACTCCCTGCTCTTCCAGTCTCACCAGCCCGGGCCTGACTTCCTTTTTCATAAAAAGCCATAAAAAAATTATACATGTATTATCCAACAGCCCTTGCAGCAGTTTAGGGATCCTGATCTAAATAGCTTACAGACAATTTCAATATCAGGCTATTCCCTTCCTCAAGGGGTTCTGTGATGGGAATGGGGAAGGAGGGAGTTTGTGATGTTCTGCCATGAGCAGCAGCAGCTCCATCCAAACTTGCACCAGGGTGTACCCAACAAATCCCCTTTGAAAGGGACAAACCACAACCCTGTCAAACACTGCCAGGAGTCCATTTCATGTCCTCTTTTGCCACTGAGAAGTTTCTGGACATTTGTGTAGGGTTGATGTGTTCCTGGGATCTGCTCAGAGCTCCCAGCTCTTGCTGGTTTCCTGCACATCCAGAACATTTTTGCAGCATGTGTTGCCCGACCGCAGAGGCTGCAGGCACAAAACACATTTTCATCTGACACCTAGCAGGGAGTTTTTCTACGTAAGTCACTCTGTGCAATGTGACTCATTGCTCCCACACTTCGTGGAAGCAGCAGGCTCAGTTTATTCCACAGATCCCAACCATATTCCCAAAGCACTGCATTTGCAAAGCTTGTGTCAACGATCCAGAGCGTGAGCACGAGCAGGGCAAAGCTTCCCAGCAATCCCCCAGCTCCAGCCCCGTGTGCCTTCCCAGCACAATGGCATGAGAAACCAGTGCAGGTGACCTGGGAGATGCAGGGTAGAGAAATAGGATTTTTAAGAATATTTTTTAGTCCGTGGACAAGTGAACTCTGCAAGCTGGGGTGGTAGAATTGCCACTAGGCTGGATTTATCAGCCACCTCCTTCACCAGGGGACTCAGATAATTTGATATGTATCAGATGATATCCAGAAGACTCAAATAATGCCCTTATCATCTCCCACTTGTGATCTGGGAGCCAAACTTCCAAACCCTTTGTTCTTGGAGCCCAACACCACGCTCGAGCCGTTAACATCTCCAGTCCAAAATCCGTCCCACCCACGTATGCAGCAGCACAATTAGAGTGGCTTAAAAATAAAAAGTTCCACTGGTGCAGAAATACATGAGTGTCAAGCCAACCTTTAGAGCAGAGTCAGGAACAAAACGTGTTCTTGCTGTGCCCGGTTTTATCTGATCCATTAGCTATGAAAATGATCACACGAGCCAAGGGCTCAGACGAACGTCTTGCTCTTGTGTCTGGCCACAGAGTGGAAAGTCGAGTTCCAGTTAGCTGTGGTCTGAACAGATGCAACAGGCAAAAAACAGCTAATTATTTCTAATTCCCAAATAATAATACCAGGGCAGAGGAGGGAAGTATGTGACCGGTCTAGAGTTTCTCAGAAAGCTTGTAGCAAGGGCAGGGAGAAAATGTGGTGCTGGCATGATCTGGTGCAGCTCCAGCCGTGACATTTTCCCCTGTTGCTCTGGATCACCTTCAAAACCCACAAACACTAAGGCCTCCCAGTTTCTGGGAATCATGGAATTGGTTTGGGTTGAAGGGTCCTTAAAGCCCATCCAGTCCCACCCCTGCCATGTGCAGGGACACCTCCCACTGTCCCAGGCTGCTCCAAGCCCCAGTGTCCAGCCTGGCCTTGGACACTGCCAGGGATCCAGGGGCAGCCACAGCTTCTCTGGGCACCCTGTGCCAGGGCCTCCCCACTCTCCCAGGGAACAATTCCTTCCCAATATCGCATCCATCCCTGCCCTCTGGCAGTGGGAAGCCATTCCCTGTGTCCTGTCCCTCCATCCCTTGTCCCCAGTCCCTCTCCAGCTCTCCTGGAGCCCCTTTAGGCCCCAAAAGGGGCTCTGAGCTCTCCCTGGAGCCTTCTCCTCTCCAGGTGAGCACCCCCAGCCCTCAGCCCAGCTCCCTCTTTTCAGTTAAGATGAAGTTGTCGCCATCAGTCTGGGAGAGCACAGCTCCAATCCCATCAGCCACATTCAGCTCTGCCTCTCCTGGAGTATCCCGGCCACAGGAACACCTCTGGGATACTCCAGGAGATGCAGAGTATCCATCTGGGACTTGTACATTCACAAACTCAGCTCCAGTCATCCCTGCCACATTTCCCCTCATACACCAAAACCCTTCCCAGCTCTTCTAAGAAAATTGGGGAAATCACAAAACCTGCAAGGTTTGACAGCAGAACTCAATACCAAATATCCTAAAGTGGATGTGTAACCCAGAAAAATACCCAGAATGACAAAATACGAATGTAAATCAACCCCTTCCCAGGTCTTCTTCCTGCTCCAAACTCAGTATTTTTGCTCCAGCTCTCTTAGGAGATTTACCCAAACCCCACCCTTTCAGAAGATCTGGCACCAGCTATGGCACAATCATATTCCGTGGGTAATTTGGATGTCACATCCCCATTGCTGCCTCCTGGAAATCAAAATTACAGCTCATAAATCGCGAATATCTTGACGCTTTTTAAGGTTGGGTGCGCAATTCCCGTCAAGAGCGAGGCACATCCAAAATCCAACAGAATAAAGACACACGAAGGGTCTGGCTGTGGGGACACTGTGTCTAGGATTTTCATAAACACATATTTTTCTTGTTAGACTTTTCCCAGCATGTGCAACAACATAGGAAAAACCCCGAAATAACATTCCCCGCTGTTATTCCAGGGTGATGTTGCCATGACGAAGCGCCCTTGTGCCACTCTCCTCTTGTGCAGTGTCCCCCCAGATGACCACGGGGTCAGACGGTGACAAACGGAGCTCTGACCCTCCAAGTTCCCTTTGGAACTCGGAGCCAGCAGGGAAACAGCTGCTTTCCCTAGCAGCTCTGGAGCTCCAGAGGGAGCTCAGCCAAGCAAACCAAGGGGTAGAGAGCTGGGACCCCAAAAGGAGTGGGACATGAGGGTCACTGGGAGACCACGCAGCTCCAAGGATCGAGTATCAACTCCTAAAATAACGCCCACACAAGTGAGGTATGGATGACAGCTCACTGAGTTAGGGACTTCCCAAAACAGGCAAAAGGAAACCCAAAACTAAATATTCCCCTAAATCCCACTGTCTCCCAGAAATTCACACATGGAGTGACGGTGCAACTGAATTGCTCATAGCTTAAGAGACCAGGGCTTTGAGGTTCCTTCAAGAATTTTGGAAATTATTATTGTGTTCTGTCCATAGCAAGGATTGCTCACACAGGGCTCTGTTAGTCAGATCATTTGGCACTAATTGGCTCCTCCTAATCAAAACCAAAATGGTTCTGCTCAAAGCTGACAGAAAAGTTAACTCTGCCCTTCTACTGCTGACTACAATGATTGGGGCCATGGACATCAAATGGAACAGGCTGGCAGAGGGAAATTTGAGGAATCTCAAATTCAGAGACTGAATGTTGAATTTAGAATTCCTCTGCCTCCAGTTACAGCAGAAAACCCATCAGAGATGTTTAATTGAAGGCAGGAATTGTGCAAGTCAGACAAATGTCCTTTGATGGACCTGGAGCCCATCTTGACCATGTCGGGTTTAAGCATCTTTCTGCTACAAGGACTCAACATTATTCTTACCAGTCCTCCTTCATTCTTTCTCTCCAACTGTGCAGCATGGATTAATTGCAATTTTAAAAATAAGGGCCCTTTGGCTCCCTCTGGGACAGCCAGGTCCACAGGAAGCCCTTCAAATGATATTTTTAAGATTCATCGTTTTTGGGAGCTGTTTTATGAAAGCCAACCAACAACACAGACCTGACTGATGCCACAAACTGTTGGATGAACTCGTGGGCGTCTGGGCAAGGGCTTGTTTCCAGTCACACACATCAGTGAGGGAGCTGAATCATTTCCAGGCAGCTGAGAACTAACAAATCTCACTTCACTCGGCCAGGACAGTGATCTGGCTCCAAAAGGAAATCACTGCTCCACGCTCTGGTTTTCTCATCTGGAAAAAGAGGCACTGATCTCAAAATCCTTAAGGAAATCATGCCACAAGCAGATCAAAAATAGATAGTACCAAATCAGCATTTTGTGATGCTGCACGGTTGTGACAAAGCAGCAGCGTGTCAATGCAATTTTCAAGTGATGGGAAATACACTGACAGAAGCCTTTTAAAGTGTAACCGAGAAGAAAAAAGGATGAAAAGACCAACCAGTTTCACATGAGGGGAAAACCAGGAATGCTCCCTCCTCCGTGCCCTCCCTTCTAAGCAAAACAAAACCACAAGTGAACTACAAGAGGGACCTGTTGTTTCAAATCTGAATGGAAAAATCAGACAACTCTCCCATGGCACTCGTGGAGCAGAGGTTAAGAATGAGGGGCACAGCAGAAAGGAGAGATGTGAGATAAGCTGCTCAGATTCACATCTCCCCATTTCCTCTGCTTCCTAAGAACTGGGTCAGATTATAAACTTATGCAAATGTGTTTACTTTACATTTTATTTTGGTCTTAGCCATGCAGTTGTCAGCCTGTATCAACATGTCAGTCTGTTTGTGCAAACAATCATTCCTTCGTGGAAGGATTTCAGTAAAAACAGACAAAATGTTATGACATGCGAAGAAACTTCCTAAACATGACAATAAAAGAAAAGAGGATATGTTTTCCTTACCAATTACACAGCTTAAAACAAAAGGAATCACTCAGTGCTCTTTCTTTCCCCAAGGACGGGCGGGTATCGGATCACAAAGTGTGAGCTTTGATGGAAAACCGCACTGGGGTGGGATTTGTGGGGTGGCTGAGAGGAAAACGAAGCAAAGCCCAGCAGCTCTGCCCATGTGCAGAGCACTCCAAGCACCCAACACCACGAGCCTTTCCACTTCTTCTCCATAAAAAAAGGTACTGGAGAGAAATGGAAACTGCTCCCTGCAGTGATCCAAATCTGGAGAAACATTGGGCCTGTCACAATCCCTTCAGCGCCTCGCAGAGGATGTGAGGAATGGGTGGGATGGTTTGAGGGTGGGAAGGCAGCTGCAGAGAGCAGGGAACAGGGCTGCACTGATCCATCAGTGTTCTGGTCGTCCTGGTGACAGCTCTTGGCCACTCTGCCTCCCCACTGATGTGGCAACATCTGGCCCTGCTCTATTGTGCTCTCCCTTTGTGCCAGACCCGACTGCACTGCATTCGCGGCTCTGTGCCCATCCCAGCATGGAGAAGGTGTGTGGGGTCTCCAGCAGTGTTTGTGGGTCACAGGGACGGAGCCAAACCCCAGAGCCCAGCCCCAAAGCCTGGCAGGGAGGTGCCCGGGTGAGGAGTGGTGACGCCGGGCAGTGTTCAGTGCTCTGGGAGCACACGGATTGTGCTGGAGCTGAGGAGCCCTCAGCAGGAGCTACCACCCCCCAGAACAATCCTCTGGGATCCTTCCTCCCACCCCCAGCACAGGCAGGACTTTGTGAATCCGATAGAAATATCCTTGCACAGTTCACCCAGATGAGACAAAGTCTGAGGCCAGACAGGTAAGGGAATGTGTTCCTTTGATTTTTTCCTGCTTGGAGGTGTGAGTTCGCTCAGCCAGCAGCATCTGCTGACACTTCCTTCCAGAAAAAAAGCAGGGGAGTGCCATTCCCTGCCCAAGGAAAGACACTAAAGACATCCTGGGCATTATGAATTGCACAGTGTAAAAAGGCACAAGAGCCCAGGGCTGCAGCTACAGCCACAACTCACCTCTGCAGCTGAATCCCCTTTTTTTGGAGCCATTTTGCTATTCCCACAAAGGAGATTTTATCCCTGCGATGTTATGTGCACTGCACTGTGGCCAGGCAAAATAATAAGGGATAATTTAGGAGAAACAGCCCTTTCCCTGCAGATTCCATCGAGCCTGGTGCAAACTCCAAGAGGCCTGGAGCTGCCAGCCATTGAGACCCACGATCAGAGCCACCAAGGAGCCACCAAGGAGCCACCAAGGAGCCACCAAGGAGCCACCCAGGCACTTGGCACGGGCCCCACCCTCGATGCAAGGTTGGGCTGTGTGTGAGTAAGGCGAGGAACGCACATCCACGGATGCCTTCAGCTAGGAAACACTGACTGAGGTCTCTCCATTGCCCTGGGAGCTCTCAAAATCTTCCAGCAGATAATTAGAACCATTCTGAGTGTGAAAACACCCCCGGTGTGAGATGGAAAACACGCTAGCACAGCTCCCAGCTTACCTCCTCACTGCGGAGCTGTCCCGGACAGCGCACGGCCGGGATCTGCCCGGGATCCACCCGGGATCCACCCGGGAGCCTCCTCCCCGGGGCTCCTCCAGTGTCCCGCTGCAGCCCCAGCCCCTTCTCTCTTTCCCTGGCACGGGAAAGATCTGTTCGTCTGGAGCCCACAGAGGGCATCGTGGAGAATTCCCAAAGAATTCCCGTCCCGGCTAGTCGGATGGGCAGTTTGGGTGAGCCATTACTGGTGCTGCCCAGGCCTTTGGGGCACCCGTGAGGGTGGGGAACACCCAAGGGATAATTCCACAGGATGAAACACAGGAGGTTTTTCCCTGCCCTGCCAGCAGCCCGGGTGCCTGGTGCAGGGGATTTCAGTCAATGGAACGGGAGCGGTGAGGGCGCGGAGACAGCTCTGGCACAGCCGGCGATCCTGTTATTGTCAGCGGGCTGGAGCTGCCGGGGTCAGGAATCGCTCATTAATGACAGAATTAATGATTCCCGGGGTTCAGGGCCTGCCCCGCACACACGGCTCACGCACGGCCAGCCTGGACACGGTGATCCCCGCTCCCAGAGCCGCGGCTCCGGCACCAATGACCCCGATCAGTCCCCGGGGCACAGCGGAGAGCTCGGGGCACCTGCAGTCATGGAGATGGGGCGGCTGACACAGCCAGAGACAGCCCTGGACACAAGGATCCTGCTTTTCTTAATTCCTACAACACCCGGCAAATCTGGATGTGCTGTGCTGGCAGCTGCTGTGCTCTCGGAGCAGGGAATGCGTTTTTTTTTCAAATATTGAAAATATATATTGAAAATATCACAACGTGCTTGCAGAGTGTTCTAAAAGCAGAACGCACAGCACAAGGTAAGGTTTAAATTCCCGAGTCTCAGAGATGCTGGGAGAAGGTCACAACAGCTTCCTGTTGGTTTCTGAGATAAACTTCTGTTCGCATCCCTGAGCATCCTCCAACACTGCAGAGGAGAAGGTAATTCCTGGGGGTGGGGAAGCCTTTGTACCTTCCCACCTTTCTCCAGGACTGTCTGCTCATGAGTGGTGCAAAGAGCTGCACTGTGGCAGCGGTGGAAATCAGTCACTCTGCATTCCCATTCCCTCCACCCATCCCCAGACCAGGAGGGGCTCTGCCCAGGGCTGGCCCATCCCCAAGGGCACCTGCTCAAAAACCAGCCTAGCTATGACCTGCTCATTTCATTCCCATCTCGTTATTTGAAACTTTCACAAGTTTTTGTGAATGGATGAGACCAGGAGGGAATTCAAAGAGCGACTCAGTGAAATCCACCTTGTGCGCTTAGTTCAGGCTGAGCTTTTAGAGATCAAACCCAGCACAGGGCTCATGCCCTTGGGTCTGAGAGCTGACTGAAAACGTAAAACAGTCCAAAGGCTCGGGGTTTGTCTCTGCAGAGTCCCCACAGCCACTTTTAGTACCTGGCTCTTCCTCAGGACTGGGACTGCTACTGGTAGTTGTGTTCCCAAATCATTATTAGCAGGAGAGGGTCTTGGCTTTTGCCCAGGCTCTCTGAGAACCTCTTATCACAAGAATCTAAATTAGAAAACTGGGACAAGACTTCAAAGTTATTGATAAAAGAAAGCAGTGACCTAATGTCATTTGAGTCTTCAGGCTATGCTTTTCCACAGTAGGAATATTTCTTTTGTGTGTTTTGAAAGAAAATTTGTTCCTTTTCTAAGAAAAACAGCAACACTTTACTTCTCAAAACAGTCTCATCTCTCCAGCATCACTAAAAATCCTTGGATTTTCACATCAGGCTGGAGTTAGTGACCACTGAAGTGAATAAAGTGCCTTCCTGGGGGAGCGGGGACAAGGAATTCTGGCCACAGCATTACTTCTCACCCAGGGACAAAAGTAATTCTAATTCTTTGGTTCATCTTCCTGACTAATTCTGTGTCTGTGAGCTCCACTGTGCCCCCAAAACACAACAAAGGTGAGATTTGAACCGAGCCAGCCTTGCTTTTGTTGTCTTTAGGAGCAGCCCTGTGTCTCTGGGTTACCACTGAAACTGCTGCTTCACCTGAATTAAGCCAGGAACAACTGAAGCTAACACATCCATCATAAGGACACTGTTTCATGATAAAAACACAACACATCCTCTCACAACGACCTCGCAGAGTGTTTTAAAAGCAGAACATACAGCACAAGGTAAGGCTTAAATTCCTGGGTCTCAGAGATGCTGGGAGAAGGTCGCAACAGCTTCCTGTTGGTTCCTGAGATAAACTAAGCCTTTCCTTGCTCTGGCTCTGTTGTTCTCCCTAAGCCTGCAGATTATTTAATATCAGAGGGAAAGGCTTCAACCTGGCTGAGAAACTGCAGGAATTCAGAGTGACCCACAGGGAATTACAAGAATGCTGCTCGCTGATCAGATTAAAGGGAGAAGTTGCGGGGCTCCCAAAGGTCTTCTTATTCACCCTTGGCTGCCGACAATACGGGGCTTTGTCTCTGCTCTGCTCTTTAAAATGATTCAGGTTACTGCACTGGAAACTCTGCTGCCCTGGGAGCGATGGCAGGAACACCTGGCAGAGTGAGGCTCGGCGTGGATACTCCAGTGCCAGCCCCTGCACATATTTTTGCTTCCCATCGCCCTCGATACGATCAAAACTCTGGTTTGTCCTTTCCTAAAAGAGCAACGACGTTTGCAGTTGTTCATTCATCCTCCTCGAGGCCCAAATTACAGATTGTGCTATGAAAAATCAATGTTTTCTTATAGGTCTCAAAGGTTTTTGAAGCAGCAGCTTGGTCTGGCCCCAAGGGTGGATTCTCACAAGAGTGGGGATGCACTGCACTCTCCTCATTTGAGTATTTTTCCTCCTTCTTTAGGGCCAAAGCATCAGATGGGAAGCTCTACACCCCTGCCCGCTTCCTGAATGAGAAAATGGGATTTATTGAGAACTACCTCCCAAAAGACTTCACCAAAAACAAAGCAATTAGAGAGTCAGAGATGAGTCTGGGCAGTAATTTTGCTGCTGAATGAAGCTGGCTCAGGAGACTGAAGGGCAGAAAAGCAGCACAGTCCCCCAGAAACAGGACACCAGCATGGTTGTGTATCTGTTAGAAATGATGGGAAGAGCCTGGAATGGCAGGGATTGGGGTGACAGATAATTACACACATCTCAGTTTGAACAATTCCCCCTGGCACTCTCAGAACTACAAACTGCAGGGGTTTGCCCCCAAGAATCCTTTTTAGCACTTAGGGGCCGTTGAACTCTTTCGATGGAACAAAATGAAGATGTCCAACAGCCCAACCCTGATGGCACCACCCACCAGGCACTTTCGCTCTGCATCCACAGCTCAGAGCCTCTTGCTCATCTCTCCACTGCAATAATTAATTAAAAACTAGTAGTAACTATGTACCATTAACAACTACGTGGTTCTGCTTATTTTCCTACTCGAAAGCCAATCCCAGGACCTCAATATTGGGATTTAGGGGAACTCGTCAGGTCCTACCGCACGTCACAACCGTTGGTGACTCACGGCTGCTCCGGAGCATCTCTCAAAGGCAGGGCGTGTTAAACCAAATCCAGCAGTGCAACTTCAGCAGGAGGGATCTGACTCACTGAGCTGTTTGCCCAAGGCCAGGGGAATTGGGTTCACTTCCTCCTCGTCCTCAGCTCTCTCCCAAGCTACCCAACACATTGAGGTAGCGACTTTTGGTGGAGGAGCCTTTGATCTCTGAAATTTGTGCTGTTTCTGTGGTGGCATGTGATCCTGAATGAACCCCATTGTGTCCCTCCCATTGCCTCCTTCCCCAAATTACCTCTACCTGCTAATGTTAGCAGAGTGGGGCCATCTGCACGGCTTCCACCTACCTCGTGAGAAAGATTAACTGCAGAAATTTGCCTTCCACCCGGCAAACTCCTGGAAAATGAAATAACTCAATGGCTTGGAACAATTCCCTGAAAGAGCACAGGTAATTCTAGGGTTCATCACCAGGATGAGGTGGTTTAGCAGCCACCCCCTCACCCCTGCCTCTTTCAAATGAATAAACAGGATATTTTCCTTGGTTCTGTTTTGATCCCTACGTCTGCATCACTCCGGTTTCCACCATTAGTCTAATGAGCAAAATCAGCCTCGCTCCATCCCTCTCTGCTCCAGAGGAGAGCTTTCAAGGGGTATAAATTGGCATTGCAGCAGGGTGCAAATGGGTTTGAAATGCAGGGAGACCAGAACCGGCTGCACACGGGGCGTTTGCTGTGCCAGCCGCTTCCGCGGGCGAGTGGCGCGACAGGGCTTCGTCATTACCCACCCTGAAACTCAAGAGGGGGAAAGGCAAAATCAAAGGAGAGCAGGAGGTGAAAAGAAGGCAAAAGGGTGCCTTCAGGGCTCCTTTCATGCAGCTCGCTCCACGACCCACCAGTCAAGGCTCCTAAGCAGGAACAGAGACACCATTCAGGACAAATCTGGATGTTATCCCAGGGCACCAGGGACACCACTACAGGGAAAGTTTTGACAGGTGAAATGACCTTAATATAATTAGCCCTGCCAGCCCCTCCTTCCTCTGCCTCCTTCACCTTGCCATGAAAACGGTAGTCTGTTAATGAGATCCTTTTTCCCCCTGTAAGGCAACACCGCCTGGCTCTCGGATCTTTTGCTCGCGCGTTTCAAACGGGACGTACGTGATCTCCTCCAGCTTCGCTCCCCCCTCTCACAGCTCCACATATTGCCATTGATTCTGCTGCTGCTGACTGGGGTGGGGTTTTTTTTCCCCCCTTATGTTAGAGAAAAGGCTGAAAGGAACCCTGGTAATAGAATGATTTGGCCTGCGAGTCAAATCCCCCTTGATGAACAATCAGACACAAATGTCAATAACAATTAGATTGGCCGAGGGCTCCAGTCACTTAGGACTTCAGCTTTCCATCTCCAGCTCCAAATGAAACCCTCAGTGCTGCGATCTCCAAATCAAGTTTGGCATCAGGAATGAAAAGACATCAACAATAATAAAAGGCTGATGGCAGGAGAAGAGCAAGAGACAGACAATAGGGTTGTGAGAGTGTGTGTGTGTGTGTGTGTGTGTGTGTGTGTGTGTGTTTGTGTGTGCAGGGACATGTGCACGCAGGGCGATGGAAATAAAAAAAAAGTGAGAGCTGATGTAAAAATCCATCAAGATGTGAAATCAGCCCTGCCTGAAGAATGACCTAAACTGCCTCGGATTGTCCTTCCAGACAAGTTCTGCTCCTCTGGGCTTTAGAATTTCCACCTCCTGCTGTCCAACATATCAAGCACGGGAAGCGAACAAAGGGAAGAAAGCCCTTAAGTGCAGGCTGTATTTTTTCCTGTTCCTAAATTGTAAATATACAGTGGAGGCAAGAAATGCCCAATCTAATTAAGAGCAGTTGAGGAGTTTGGAGACAGGGTCCTCCCAATGGGAATGCTGCAGGTTAAAGAGGTTAAAAAGAGGAATGTTCAGCCTAATGAGGGAAGTTTAACATCGCAAGCACACTTTCCACTGGCGAGGCAGGCTGGGAAAAAGGGGATTAAAGACCTGGAAGAGGTGGCTCCACAGCAAGAGCAGGTGTGTGCTTGGCTTCAGCAGGGAAGGCAAGATGTTTTAAGGTTTGCAGCTCGAGGTAACCCCTTAAAATATAGTCCTGAAGGGATCCTGCATGGAAGCAATTATCCTAAATGAAAAGCCAGCTTAGCTTGCCTTTCTTCCTTCTCCCTGTGGTGTGGGGCTCTGAGAGGTGTCTGTAACCCACTGGCCACCAGCAGCCCCTCGCTGTCTCTGCTGGGGGTTCAGCAGGCTGGGAGGTACCAGGTGACACCCAGGCACACGGTGACAGCTCCATGGCAGGGGTGCTGCTCCTAGAGAGAGGTAGCACCAAAATGTCTCAGTTCTTGGTTCACTTGCACGAGCTGGAGCACATGAGGCTGAGGCTGGAGGGGCTGGAAGGTCCTGGAAAGCCCAGCCATGAGGGTGCTCCATCTCCCACCCCAGCAGGGATGGAAGCAGCAGCTCCTCCACCTGAACAGGCCGAGGCACCGGGAAGCTGCAGTGCCCACCCTGCAGCCACAGATCTCAGCTCTGGGCTCCAGCACCAAGGGAGGGACACGAGGAGACCTTGTAGGGTGAACAGAAATCCCACTGCAGTGGGGAGACAAGCACCAGGTAAGGAAAAGCCCCAAGGACTGGAAATGGGACCCAAGGGGATTGGAGAGGATGGAAGACACCCCCACAGACATGCAAAGGGCATGAATCATTTCCAACTATAACAGAACTATAACAGTTCTTACAGGGATGGGTGTTTAGTCCGGCTCTTTGGTGATTCCTGATGGCAGCTCAGTGCCTCAGGTACAGCTGGACCTTCCACCTGCTGCCAGCTCTGAGGAGCCAAAGATTTCCCACTCTCTCAGCCATAAATAGGCACTGAATGTAACAGGAAGGCTGTGAGGTGCAGTCTGTAAGTGCAGCATCATTCCTGAGAAAGCACTTCAATGTTTTCCAGCTGAAAGGACCCTTTTGGGTGGAAAACACAACAATATGAGCTCAGTACTATTAGAGGGCTGCAGGACATACAGAGAAAAAAAAAGAATGAATCAAGTAGCTAAATAAGAATATTTTTCCTTTTCTAGACTCATTCTACTGGGGCTGGGCTGAGCTTCTCACCAAGGCATGGTGACTTTGAGAAGGTTGGATTTGACCTGCTCAAGATGTCCAGGTCTGGAGCTAATCCCTGTGTTGGGGAAATCAGGGCCAGTGGAGCGAGAGGGCAGGAGACTGAGCCCCTCTAGTGAAATCACTTAACTGCTTTGCTTTTCTTTACCTGAACAAACTTCACTACTAATTCTTCAAAAACAGCATTAGCCTGAGTTTCACCTGGTTAAGAACAGAGAAAACAGTATTTTAATTCACTTAATTATTGCTGAAGTGAAACCTTTCTCCCTAAGCTCTTTGAAGGTCATGGACTTGAGCTAGGACAACATCCCCAAATCCCTCAGCCTGATGCCTAGTGGGACACAGGAGCTGGTGGCAGTGCACAGATCCCCAACCCCACTCTCCCTAAGCTTTCAAGTCCTTTGGCATCTGCTCTGGTTTCTGCAGCCCATTAGAGATGAAACAGGAGTGCAGGAATCCCAGCAGAAGAAAGCGGTTTCCCTGGAGCCCCAGGAGGGAATTAAAGACACAACCAAACAAACTCAGAAAACAGCAAACATGAATTTGTGCGGAGCAAACTGCTGGGGAGAGATTCCGGGGAGAAGGCTGGATCTGCCACCCCAAGATCACGCTGTTCTGTGCCCTGGTCCCCGTGCCAGGCGAGTACTGGCCGTGTGGGGATGGTGGTGGCCATCAGCCCGTGTCCCCAGCCCCGGGAGTGTCCCCAGCAGAAGGCAGCTGGTCTGCAGACTGCCTGACGACACGGCCGTGTCCCTGTTCCCCTGGCTGTGGCCGAGTGTCCCCGCTCACGTGGCAGCTCAGGGGAGGGATGGCAGCAGCTGGGGACAGCAGAGCCACCAACACACACACGGACTCTGCCTCCTCCTGCCACCATCACCCCTGGCACAGCCGTCCCAGCTCCCTCGCAGGCCCTCATCCCACTGTGGTGAGGGGGCTCAGCTCAGCATCCCCATTCCAAAGACAGCGCTTTCCCCCACATCCCTCCCCGGGATAATGGCTGCGGCCCAAGAAAGTTAGCAATGAATTCCTGGGAAGTGGCTGTTGCTGCAAAAATAAAGTATCCGCTCTTGCTAAAAAACTTTTTTCATCTTTGAGGGGAAAACACATACCACATGATTTCCAAAAAGGAGCTGGTCTGGTTTACAAATACAGTACATTAATAGCTTTGTAAACATTTATTCAGTATGACAGCTGACTGCAACATGTGGCATTAATTAGAAGACTCAGCAATGTAGCATATTAAGAGCTAAGTTAAATCTGAATTAGCTGGGTTTGTTGAGACTAAACACCCGTGGGGGAAGTCCTCGGATCTAATACATTATGACTCACTTGACACGGGAGACCCACAGGCCCGATTCCCAATACACTGGGGGGCCCTTATTCATACTCCATCTCCACACGAGAGCTGCAAACTCTCAGGATCCCATAGATCAGAGGGTGTTGATGTTGGGACGTTGCGACAGAATGGGGCGTGCGAGTCCCTGGCTCCCCGAGCCTTCCCGGGGAGGGGGCGGACGGAGCCAGCACGGGCTCCCTTCTCCTCTCCAGACACACAGAAACATCACAGACAGGAAGGGGAAGGATTTCACATTCCCTGGAGCTTAAGGGTCTTGCTCAACAGTCCCACGCAGGCACCTTCCCAGGCATGGGTGACACTGCTCCCGCCGCATGCGCTGCTGCCAAGAGCCTTCGGTGACGATGCGGCTGCCCAGGGGTTCTCTGTCACCAGCACCACGAGAAGCAGCCTGGTGGCACCTCACCACTGAGCCAGCTCAAACCTGCACCCCGAGTTTCCTGCTCTGAATCAACAGCTCGTGTTTTGGCCCAGGGGATGGAGGCACCTCCCGGCCCTGCTGCCTTGGCAGCCTTTCAGGATGGATCTGCCATGGGGGTGGGAAACCCACGGCTCTGGTTCCTCCTCTAACCTGTCCTGTGGCTCACCACTGACCTCCTGCCCCACACTGGCTCTATGAAAAAGCACCAAGAAATACTTGCTGAAGCTGTCACCAGGACTGTGACAGCTGGCCAGGCCTTGGGAAATGCATGAAATGCCTCGTGAGCATCCCAGGGGTTTCACCAGGGCTGGCACAGGCTGGGCCAAGGCCAGCTCACAGCAGCCACCATGGCCAAACACCAGCCACGGGGCTACTTGAACCTCTCAGACCCATCTCTTGTGTCATTTGCGTTCTGTCAAGTCAGGGCAGCTCACTGCCAGCCGGGGGATTCACATCAGAAAAGAACTTTTTGAAATTCAGGATGACCAGAAGCAGTCCTCCACCTCAGATCAGAACCAGCTGGAATTGTGCAGTTGGGTGAGGAAGATGGACCAGCACAGCCCAAAGGGTTTGAGCTGCCACGTCTCAGCTGCTCCCTGGTAACAAACACACCAGAGCCTTTATGCTCATGTGGAATCCTGGTGTAAATGCACAGTCTGATGTGTGCAGCCACAGGTATTTCAGACAAAGGCAGGACAAACCATCTGGAGCTGCTGGAGAGAGCCCAGAGGAGGCCATGGAGCTGCTCTGAGGGTTGGAGCCAGGCTGGGCTGAGAGCTGGGGGTGCTCACCTGGAGAGGAGAAGGCTCCAGGGAGAGCTCAGAGCCCCTTTTGGGGCCTAAAGGGGCTCCAGGAGAGCTGGAGAGGGACTGGGGACGAGGGATGGAGGGACAGGACACAGGGAATGGCTTCCCAGTGCCAGAGGGCAGGGATGGATGGGATATTGGGAAGGAATTGTTCCCTGGGAGAGTGGGGAGATTGAGCAGCACAGGGAAACACTCAGGGCAGAGCTGCTTCCACAGGACAGATCCAAAGCCAGCTCTTGCCCTGGATGCCCAAAAGTTTGTGTGATTAGCAGCACACACAGGAGAGCACTCCAGAGGTGATGCTGAGTCCCCCCAGCCCTCACTGATCCAACCCCTGTTGAAGAGAGCTGGATAAACCATCTCAAAAGCAATCCCATTATCATCCATGGCAGTTGCAGCTTCTCACAGACGGCATTGCTCGCGCTAATTGCCAACAGCAAATAAAATAAATCTCTGCGTGGATCTCTCTTCTTCATTATCCTGGAGCAGACTCTACCACTCTTATCCAAGTTTCTTCCCTTTCATCCCTTCACACACCATTTTATCCACAATAGATCTGCCAAATGGAGAGTAAAACTACTGATGTGTCACACAGGCAGCTATTTCCACAATTTAAGCCTCTTTGTTCTTATTAATGTTGCATCAAGGTACTGGCCTGCAGCGATTGCTCTCGACAAGGGTCGCCAATAAAATTGAAAAGCAGAAGACAAGAAAATAAGGAATGTATTTATAACTAAACAAATTGCATCACTGTGTTTCTATTATAATCCTCATCTGAAATAATAGAAAGGGCTGGTCAAAAGCTGAAGGTTTGTACAGCAAAAATTTCTGAGATACCCACATTTCAAATGATTGGCACGAAAAGCCTGAACCCTCAGACTTTGAGGGAGATGAAAACTAATGAAAATAGTTTGTTGTGACCCCCCTCCCTCAAATCCTTTCTTTTTATTAACAACTATCTAATTTCCACTTGAGCATTTCAAATGGATCTCAGCTCTTTCATTGACTTATACTATAAATAATGTGTACTATAATGGAAGACAGAATTAAGCCAAGAGGAAGCTTTTCAACTTCTCCAAAAAGAAACATTTTGTTATGTTCCAAATTTTTTTCCAGCAGAATAAATTCTCACAGGAAAAAAAAAAAGTCTCAACTGCTGTTAGAGTAGCTATTGGTGGAACTGACAAACACCAGTGATTATTCTCTTTCTGTGTCTGTTTCAAAGCTGTCTAGGTTTTGTAATGGAATAGAGGCTTCTCTAAAACAACATAAAACAAAACAGAATGGCAAACTCCTCACTTTAATACAAATCTCTGGATATTGGGTATTTACTTAAAGGCCCCAACTCCAGGAAACAAGTAATTACACGAGAGTCTCAGTTCTCATTAACAGAAAAACTAAATGAAAATAAGCAAGTTTCCTTGCAAGGAAAAACTTGAAAGTATGACCCAAGTACATCCTAAATCCCAAAATCCAGAAGCCAAAATGACTTCTTGTGTGTGGAATCTTTTCAGTTTTTGATGCCTATCTCTTGATTCTGGAGCATTTTATGCCTGCAGAAGCCTTTTCCTGCTCCTCCTTCTACCCACTGCCAGCACTTCTACAGAAATTGAGGTCTAAAGTGCAGTTCCCTTTGGAAGAGATGTTTGGAAATCCAGTGATTTCCCCACATTTCTCCGAAACAAAGAAAATAAATTTAAGAGTATCAGGAGGATGAGGCTGCTTTCATTGTATGGTCAAACCTGTCATCCCCAAGTCTGAAGAATGAAGTCTTATTCAAAGCTCAGCTCTGGTGCCAAGGAACAAATCTGCCAACTCTGTGCCTAATGGAGCTCTGGTGCCTTCTCCAGGATCAGGGTCTGGAGCCAGCAGGGCCACAGGGGACTCCTGAGTGCCCTCAGGCAGAACCCCACAGCTCTGGGGACTCACCCAAGCACCCCAGCAGCCTGTAGGGTTTTTTTTTTAATGCAGTAACTGACTCACTGCAGTCAGAGGAGACTCCTCACCCTAACTATGTTCTGGAATAAAGCCATGAAATACAGGCTGAAGTAGATCTTTGAGCAGATGTACAGCACATTCAAGGTGTAATCTCTGTGCCCCTGTACACGGAGAGGAAATCTGTGATGCCCAAAGTCAGGGATGATGAATCCTGCAGCCCCTCAAGACGTGTGTGCGCCCATCTCTCTGATTTCATCCTGTTTGCTGAATCTGGTTGAAATCAAAGACCTCAAAGTGACTACAAGTTTCACATAAACTGTCAAGCAGGAAAAGGAAAACAGGATAAGAGCACTCACATTAGCCTCTTTAACAATACCCAATATCCAAACCCTGAGTAGTGCCACTGGAATACTCTGTAGGCAGGATTTAGAGTCTGGGAAAGCAAGGAAAAGTAGAGTGGCTATATGGCCACATACACACACTGAGCACACACAAATTGTCCCTTTCCATATTATCAGCTCATTCCAGATGCTGAGACTTGAATAAAAAGCCGTGACACCATGAGGTTTCCAGCACCACACAGGGCCGGATCCTCTCTTTGCCGAGCGATACCAAGGGTGGCATTTACCGAGGCTGCTTTAGTTTTACCCCTCCAGTCACCGAGACCACACCGTGCTCTGACATTTTGAGCTCTTCCAGGACAGGCAGAGCCCCATTCCAGCCCGTCCCCTTCGTCCAGGGCCGCGGTGCCCCCAGAATTCCCGTGGCACAGCGTGGCGGTGCCAGCGCTCCGAGGCCTTGGCTGAGCTCACACCGCGTGCGCCGCCCCACGCATTCAACGTCCCTGCCCTGGGAGGGGAGAGAGTTCCGGAGCTGAGCTGTTCCAGCAGCTCCCGCGTGTGGGAGTGAATGTTCTCCGCTTAAATGGCCCCATACGCCCACGGCCATTTCCCTTCCCGTTGAGGAAGGGACTTCAATGCAGCCCTGTTGCAATCCTTCGGCAGCCACCCATTGCTGGTCCATTGGCCCGGCTCGTAGGAAACGCAGCAACCCCAAAGGTCAAGCGGCTTCCCAAATTTCCCAACCGCTCTCCGTGCGCTGGTAACGCTGGGGAAGAACCAACGAGGCTGTCCTTGCTGTAGGAGCAGAGCTGTCCATCACAAACAGCTCCCTCTGAGGGGTGAGAGGTTCAATATTTTCTATTTTGATGGTCTTTAACACCGCCGTGTGAAGCTCAAGATAGGAGCCAGAAAAATGTTACAATTGCAGAAGACTCGAAACCTAGAGAGTCAGGAGGTCTGGTTCTAATCTTCAATTTAACACCAGGGTGTAACTCCAGGCAAGCCTGGGTTTCTTTTTCATTCTTTGATTGTTTTCACTGTAAGCTCTTTGGGGCAGGAACTGTGTCCCATTGTGTTGTTACAGGGTGTAGAACAATGGGCCCCTGACCTCAGCTGGGGAATCAAGAGATTACGAGAATTATTTAGAGGAAATCTGTGGTTAAACAAGGAATTGGAATCAGACCTCAAGTCCCTGTCAAGTGCCAGTACCAGATGAGTATCCTTTTTTACCCTTGGTTAAAAAAAGTCATAATCCCCCATTTATTGTTGTCCAACATTGGCCATTTTTCACACATCCCCGTGCCTGCCCAACATCTAAAGATCCTCTGCCTTCCCCCAGCTCTGCTGCCACGCTGGGCCCAGCAGCCCCGGCGCTGGCACTGCTGCTCGCTCTGCTTCTGATAAAAAGGGTATCTGGGGAAGGAAGCAGCAGAAGGAAATCAAAAGGAAATGCAAGGGCTCGTTGTGTTTGTGTGTGCGCATGGGATTCTTCAGCTGTACATCGGAAATTAGTTCCAGCCAGGGCGAGCTCTGTGTGGTCTCACCAGCCATCCAAGTCAAACTGCAGCTCACCCCAGCTGCCAAGCAGAATTGTGGAGGAGAAAAAGGTTCAAGACAACGTGGAAAATGAACAAAGAAGCCAAAAAGAGTGAGCTGGTGGTATTTTTTTCCTCCAAGTTTTTCCTTTCTTTTTTTCCCCTCTCTCTCTCTCTCTCTTTTGCTTTTTTAAACAAACCACCTGGATTTTAAGATCTCCAGAATCCCATTAAAGGGCTTTTACTCCTTCATGAATTGGAGGCGTTTGATGAAAAGGGGTAAGGGGAGAGAAGTGTGTCTGCCTGTGGGAGGGGGAGAGGAGGGGGAAGAGGGGGAGATAATGGGGCATGGGAGCCCTTAATTTCTCCTGTCTCCCCCGCCGGTAATAGGGCTGGATGTAAACACTGCTCTGGTGAATGTTGGAGAGTGATTACAGGATAGCTGGGGAAGGAGGAAGCATTTTGAAACCACAAGTAGGAAAGCAGCTCTTTGATGGAGGGTTAGCAATTTCTTTTTTCTCCGTGCCCTCTTCCCTTGCTCAGCAGCCCCCCTTCCCCTCCGTCCTCCACCTTCTGTAAACACAGAGGCAGAAATCAGACATGGGCCAATCTGTCAAACTTTGGGAGGCCAAGTGGGCTCGGCAGTTGCTCCCACTCCAGAGGATACAAAAGCAGAGGCTGAGAACACCAGAATAAGCCTTTCTGCTCTTGGCTGTGGAACAGCACACACGGAGCTGATGAGGAGGGAAAACACAAAATGCTGCCATAGAGAAACATCACAGAGCAGGATGGACAGCCATAAAATGAAGCCTGAGTGTTCTCAGCAGGAATTGTCCAGGCACTGAAGTGCTGATGGCCGGGCAAACAGCAGATCCAGGGCGTCCACCCACGGGGAAGGTCCAGAGATGACCTTACCAGAGCAAGTCCGTCCAAGCCAGAACCTGCCCAAGGGGAACATTATCACCCAATTGATACATAAAGGGTTAATTCAATTTCACCCAGATGGGCTCTGGAGCCTCATGTTCCACTTGTGGCCTGGGTAACTCAGCTGCTTTGCTCTGCTTTGGTTTTCCCCATGTGGAAGCAGGGAGGCAATTACTGCTCTGGAACGAGCTTAGGTCCAGTGTTGGGGAAGGGCTGGGCATTGCTTCCAGAATAAACCACCCTTGGGGGAAATCCCTCAGCACAAACAAGGGGACCATCTGTCCTCAGGTGTGAGGTTTCCGTGTTCCTAAATCCTGGGGATGCCTCTGCCATTCCCATTTCTACTTACAAGGAAGGGCAGAGAAAAGAGAATGGGAGGCAGTCCATCTTTCCAAGAGTTTTAGAAGATTTATGGCAAAATTCACAATCTCAGCTTTGATAGCCCTGCAGGGCTGTTCACTGCTGCCCTCTGAGGCACACTCCTCCAGAGCAGAGCTGGCAGGAGCGCAGTGTGCATCCCAAACCTACTGTCTGCTTTCCAGGACACATCAGAGAGCAGTTCTCTCCCCTGAGCCAAGCCCACTCCTGGCCAAAAGCAGCGATTTTACAAGATCAGGGATGAATTCAGCCTTCAGGTTGCTATGAACCATTCCAGAGACTTCAAAGGGGAGTTAAATACTCCTGTTCTCCAAAATCCCACAGTTACTGGGTGTCTAACTCCTCTCAAAAGCTTTTCAGGTATCTCACGGGGTTATTCAGCTCCTATATTCACTTTTTAAACAAAGATATTTTAGCTCCAAGAGATGATGGCCTTTTAATTAAATCTCCTGCTTAATACATTCACCCCTTGACACCCAATACTTCGTGCCCCGGGCTGGTGGCGTTTCCTTGCACGACAGCACCACCACAAAAGCCTCCCATTAAACAGCTGTAAATGCTGAAGAGTACACATCCTGTACTAACCACGCACGGTTTACAAGCTGGAATAAATACACCAGGCTGCTCTGCTGCATGCACGGAGCCATATCTATAAAAAGGTCATTATATTGCTATTGTTTATCCACCTAAGTTTGCTTAACCAACATATATAAATATAAGGCAGCCCCAAAGCTATTTGTGTGCTGTCCCTGAGCAGCCTTTTGTTAGGGCTCGATGCAAGAATTTATGTATTAACTATAGGAACTGATCAAAATGGCGATAACGTGAAAACTGATACAGAACGTCCTTCAGATGAGGTGGAGCAATGCTGATATTCCCAGATTCCCACCCATTCCCTGTCCTTCACACTGTTTTCATTCTTTAACGTTCTCCTTAAACTCCTCGGTCTGTATATCTGCAACAGTTGAGATTTCATGCTGTAATTAGGGACTTTCAACTCTATTGCACCTAAACCCCTCTTTAGTGATCATCAGCTACGGGGTCTGTTGGTGCTTCTGAGTATCCACCAGCTCATGAATAAATTAACCACCAAAACCCCCAGTTCTTAAATAACTTCCGAGACTTTGTTCCAGTTTTTATCTCTATAAAGGTCTCTAACCCACTGTGGGCTCAGCAGCAACCTGCGACTTGGTGATGAAGCAGCACAGTTCTATACTGACAGCTCCCCACCTTCTTTCCTTCACCCCCTTCCTCCTCTCCCTGGACCAGATATCTCCATCTCTTTGAACAGGATAGACCCTCTAAAGGAGATTGGGTCCTTCTTTCTCCCATCCCCACCCCCTAAATTTGTGATTTCCCACTCTGGGAACCACCAGTTCCATATGGAAGTTACCCAGCATGGGCAGATAGAGCAAAGCTGGTGTGGTGCCAGGCAGCACCACTTGACAGGCAGCAAACAAAACAGACACAGGCACAGACAATGAAACTGCCCAAGGAAGTGGTGGAATCACATCCCTGGAAGTGTTCCAGGCCAGTCTGGATGGCACTTGGAGCAACCTGGGATAGTGGAAGGTGTCCCTGACCATGGCAGGGGCTGGAATGGGATGAGCTTCAAGATCCCCAAAATGTTCTATGTTCAAAAAACACATGGATGTGGCGCTTGGGGACAGGGTTTGGTGGTGGACAGGGTGGTGCTGGCCCAGAGGCTGGACACGATGCTCTTAGAGACCTTTCCCAACATTAATGATTTCATGAAACACTCAGAGCAGTCTGTAAAGGGTGATGCCCAAAAGGACAAAAATCACCATCACATCAGAGCACAACAACCTGGGAGCTGTTTGATGCCAGTACCTGTAAATCCACAGCCCCTGAGCCCTGCACTGGAGAGCGATGCTCTCCCTGCCCTTTGGGCTTCTCCCCAGCAGCCACCCCATGGAACGGGCACAGCAGCCAGCAGGAAATGTGCTGCCTGTCCTGCCACAGCTGCCACATCCTTATCACCCTCCACCCTGCCACTCTGCTTTACCTTTTCCTCTGTCCAAAGTAGGCACATGGTCTGGTGCTGCCTTTGTTAATGAACAATCATGATTTGGCCATAAAACACTAAACGGTGCCATGAGCTCATTAGACATTAACAACACCCTGAAGTTCAAGCATGTTATCTGCACCGGAGTATTGCAGGGCGTGCTTATCGTTTGGGAGAAGCTGAGCTGCGGGCTCCTGGGAGGGTTCAAATGTCGTCTGTGCAAGAGGAGGGCGGGAGGCAGAGAAACTGGAGATGATCAATCTCCAAAAGGCAATAATTGCAAACTTAAGATGTGAGAGCACATTAGTTCCCACAAATGGCTGAGGCTTAAACCCCAGCACGGTTGCAGCCAGGAGGGTACAGTCAGCCAAGGTGCTATAAAGGCGTGATGTTATTACTTCCAAGGGATGCCATTAAAACTCTGTTTACAAACCTAATGTGCCAGGGAATGGGTCAAGGGAAGAATTATTAGCAACAAAGCTATTTGATCTCTTTTATGATCCAATGAGTCATATCACTTCATACTCCAGAAGGTGAATAATGCAAACCTCAAGCCTGTTGATTTATACATGTGTCCAGAATCCTGTGTTCTTTAACCCCAGATGCCCTCTTAAGTGTGATTCATCCTAAATCAAATGGAAGATTGGGTGCTATCATCCACACTCTGCCCTCCCACTCACTAATTGAAATGGTGATTGACATCCTGGTAGAATAAAATACCAGTGCCTGGTGATGGATGGCCAGGGCAGAGGATGGGGTCAACATGCAGGACTTGCAGACAGAACTCTACCCTCTTCCCCAGATGGGACGGTCCCAGTTTCACCTAACACTCCCTCTGGAATGCTGCAAACGGAGCCACTGAATAATTTAGGCTGGAAGGGACCTCTGGGGGTCATCTGTCCATCTGGACACACTTAAGTAGGTCAGACCTGGGTGGATGGAAGAGTTTTCTTTTCATGACACACTCATTGCTGCAGCTTCACCAAAGGCACGGGACCATGACCCAAATCGGTCAGAAATTGCACCAGAAAACTTCAGAGGCCGAATGGGACAAATTCTGGGATGTTCCTCAACAAAATCCTGGCATAAACCATTCCAGTGGAAAATATGCTGCATTATCAACCAGCTAATTCTCCCAGCTTCTAGCAAGCCTGGGGTTTAGGCTCCCACATGCCAGCAGGCTTTGGGACTGTATGAAAGGCAGATTGATCTGCAACCAGAGCATCCTGTGTCCCTGGGGTAAGTCCAGAAAAGCTGCTGCAGAGCAATTCCGAGCTCTGGGAAAAAAAACAGAGGGTGCAAAATCCACTGCTGCTGTTCTAAAAGTAACTCAAAAGTGGCTCAGGGCTACCAAAAAGAGTGAGATGATTGCTTTGCTTAATCTCCTATTTTTACCAATATCATTATCAAAAAGCTAAATATCCCTGAAACACTAAATTGTGCAAATTTCCTGGGAACGCTTCTTTTTTGGAGGGTTGAGTTCTTTGTACAAGAACCAACAAGTAAACCTCAAACCTGAACAGATCCATAGGATTGCTGACATTCAACCCCTGGAGCCCCACCAAGATCCAGACTGATGTCACGTTGTTTTTGTGATGGGTGAATGCAGTGGCTCCATGGCATTGTGAACAACATTCTCCACCACAATATGAAGTGTCATTGGTTTTTTTTTCCCTCAGCTGGAGCCAGAAGGAAGGAGAATTTGGGCTGAAGGAGCAAGGCCATGTTCAAACTTGAGTTGTTTATTATGAAAACTGAGCACCCAGCCCCGTATCTCCCTTCTGGCTTGCCAGTGCTTTTCATTTCCTTTCTCAAATCTGTGTTCAGTCCTTGAATTTCTTCCCTTTTGATAAGAAATTTTCACAAATCCAAATGAAACCAAAATATGGATAAGAGATGAGAGCTCTACTAAACAGCATTTTAGAAAAAGGTACTAACACAGTGGGATTAAATAATCTGAGCCTCACCACAGATCAGTAATGAAGCTTCACCTTCTATACCAGACTCGGTTTCTCAGGATTGGTGCAAATCTGATATTTTCACTGTTAAAATTTTCACCTGGATCCAAAGCACCCATCTCCTTGGTCTCATCCCTGCAATGTTCCACCAAACCCTGAAGTCAATATATTCCAATTCAGATTTCAATCAATCCACTTTCCAAACACCAAGCTGGAAAATGTGCTGATCTGTATGAATCTATTTCCTACTCATGAAACCATTTTACCCAGCTCATCAAGCACTGCCCATGACCTTCACAGCTGCAGCACGAAATGTATCTCCAGCAGAAGCTGGGGAAACATTGAATATAGGATCTCAAAGAATTTTCAATGAAAACTTACTCACAGACCACTTGTGGACAGGAATCCTGTGTTACAATTCAGACCAGACACAGACAGCTGTTGGCAACAGCCAGTCTTGTTCTGCTGCTCACAGAGAAAAGTTTTCCCTAGAATCTGCAAAATGAGACTTATTAGTTCTTGTCCAACCACAGACCTGGAAAATTCATGGCTCCTCTCTTTGGGATATTCCTCACAAGCGGGAAAGCTCTCACAGCGCACGGCGTAACCCGGAAATTTCCACGTTCTGTTAGAGCCCAAAGCCATGAAGCTCCATTTAGGAGAACTGGACACCAGCCTGCCATCTCCTTGGCAGAACCACACATAAACAGGATTTAAATATTTATTTTCCCATCACCAGCTAACGTCAAACATAACACCCACATGTAACCACTGTGCTGTAAGACGGGAACAGAACCATTGCAAACTGGGCTTTGGGTTTAACCTGCCTACCCCACCGCTGATCCCATCCACCACTGATCACTGCAAGTCACAAATTATGTCATTTCAGCAGGAGAGCTACTGCCAGCACCAGGATTAGCAGCATTGCTTGTAATGAGCCACTTCATTTCCAAAGAACATTTTGGAATTTACAGTGCCTGGAATTGTGATGATTAAATGGAGCTGGATAGACCGGATATGGATCATGTGTAATTTCCCACTTATATCCAGCAACCCATCATAAACTATCCCGAGGCCTTTGGTCTGCGTTTCTCTCACACCAGAATATTTAAACAAAAAAAGATGATCCGTCATTGAAGTTATAAGGGTGGAAAACCAATGGGAGATAAGAAGCTGGCCACAAATTCCCAGACTTGGATGTCCTGTTTCCAATTCTGGCTGTGTTGGGGAGAATTAAGAGAAATGCCAATGAAGTGACACAAAAGTGAAAAATTAAACCAGACCTAGGGAACATGAATCTATGACTTTTTCTGATTATGGAGAGCCCATACTCATGTATCCAGTTTCACAAAATCATTATTCCCTATTCCCACGAGTACAGACTGGTCACATATGCAAGGACCAAGGCCTCAGACAGAGCACAGCTGGTTTAAAAGACTTGAAACAGGGTAATTACCTTAAAAGAGCAGAGATCTAAGGGGAAGTATTGATTTGGATGACTTTTTTTTCCTAGAAATGTCAGAATGTTTGTTAGGTTTTTGCATTATTTACCACAGTAAAAATGTTAAAGCGACTAATCCCCCTGACAAAGTGGCTTGGTAACATTAAATCAATTTTTTAAGTAGGCCTGTGGGACATGGGAAGTTGCGCATTTTTTTCCGACTGGGAACAATCCCTTCCTCAAACTACAGAATTTCTGAGGGAGCAGAAATTCCTTTTTGGTACCTTATGTACTACATATGGCTACAGGGGAGGTCTTTTACACGAGTTTCCAACATTTCCTTTGCAGTTCGAGCCACTTAAACAATTACAACACTATTGTCTCGTTTTCTTTCCTTTCTCAATTCCACATCAGATCTGCAAACGCCTCCAAATGGAAGCTGTTGGTTCTGCTTCCTGATTCAACTTCAGTGACACTAAAATGTGAAGTTTAGCTGCACTCAGTTTATTCCTGATGCAGAAGTTAGGGTCAGTTTTAATCCAACGCACCTCCCTTAAGCTGTGACCTCCCCAAAATGGGCCAAACCACCTGGAAAAATCCCCCCTTCGCTCTTTCTTTCCACATTAAAGTCATGACATAAAATAATCAGATGCTGGAATGTGTCTTGGCATGGACAACAAACACAGGCAGCTTTATTAGCTGTTTCCCTGGAAGAAAGCTCCAAAAACCCTCCACATATCCACTAAAGTGCACTGGGAGTGACCTCAGCTCTTCCAGGCCAGGCCAGGGTAAAAGCTCCTTTAAACATCTTTATAACTCACTTTATATTTTCCTTCATTTCCAACAGGGAAGGATGGAAAAACACTCCCAAGGCCTGGGAAACTTGTGGAAAGGGGGATGATGGATTGCAAAGGGGACTTGGCACGGTGGTGCCTCCCCAAGCTCCTGCCACCCAGCGTGGGTTTCCTTCAGCTGGGAGTGTTTAAGGGGCTGTGCTATTTCAGGGGAGGGAGATGCTCGGGATCCCTGCAAATGCCTCTGCGGGGCTGGAGGGTTCCATGGATGCTTCTCAGTCTTAGAACTGACAGCTTTTCGGGGGAAATACCCCAAAATACACAGATATACTCTGGTTTGGGCATGTGGGTACAGCCTTGGTGGCCACAGCAGCAGTTCAGGATGGGTGTTTGGTGTTCTGGCACAACTTTACTGTCCAAGAGCCTCTGATCACCAGAGTTGTGGGCTGGTCCAGCAGACTCTCACTGCACCTCAGAAGGGACCATCCAGGGGCAGCTCCTTGGAGTTCCTAAAGAGCAAACAAGGACGCAGAAGGGTTTTGGAATGGGTACTGTCTCCAGCTCCGCTTTCCTGGTGCCATCAGACTGTGCTGAGGAGCTTTCAGGGATTACACAGACTCAGGGGAAAAATCTGCTTTGTTCTGAGGTGACAAAATCCCAAGGAGGGAATTCCCTTCCAACAGCCACACCATGCACAGTTTCTGACCAGGGAGAGCTGCATCACAAACTAGGACAAGGTCACCAGAGGAAGGGATGCAGAAATAAAAAAGAAGGAGAAAAATATATTCAATTTGCTACGGTTCATGCAGGAGAGAAGAAAAAAAGCAGATTCAGAGGTAAACAGAAGAGCTGGGTCACTGTAGACAGAAAGCAGAGCAAGGCACACAGTGAAGCAGAGAGCAGAGTCAGCTTTTCTTCGAGGAGCTGGGGTCAGCTGAACTCTGTGTCCATCGAAATCAATCACATTGACCAGGCAGGGCTGGAACGCTGCAAGAGCAGCCCTTGCTCAGAGGGGACAGCAGAGGCAGCTCCAAACCTGGCCATCAGAAACTCTGGAAATCATTGTGTGCTGCCAGGAAGGGGCTGCACAGGAGCTGTGCAAATTGAGGACTTGAACAAGAGCAGACAGGGGCTGTGCTGCTGCTCAGGTCAGCAAACAGCTCAGCAGCACCTGCTCCTGCTCAGGGGCTGATCCAGGATCCTTCCTCTGCCAGTGCCATCAGGACTTCTCCACAGGACTGAGGAAGTCTCGTTCTGGCCATCCTGATAGCTCTCTGCTATCTTCCAAGCTTTCTGTGCCACTGGATCTTAAAAATCCTTGCCAAAAGCAGTCAAATATTCCTGTTTACATCACAGATGGACAAGACTGTGCCCTGGTTTCTCCAAGTTCACCCTGCCAGACCTAAGTCCGAGTCCCAGTCCTGTGCTCTGACCAAAAAGAAATATCACCACAATCTTGTTTAAGATGGTTAAAGATTGTGAGGGGCCATGGATGGCAACTCTGGGGTCACTCAGCAAAGCAATTCACTCAGACATGAAGCCTGGTGAGGGCTTCAGGCATTTCAGACATGCATAAAATCTTAAAAGCAAAGCCTTGTGCCTCCTGAATCCTGAAAGCTTCTCCAAAACGAACATCACTGCCAAGGAGGGATGGACAGGGCCTTACAAAAGACTTACAAGACAGTAACTCCACTCATTGAATCACAGCTCCCCATGATATCAGCACAAACAGGAGTAATGACAAGTCTCAGTCTCTGGAGGGACATTTGGAAACCTTGAAGACTCCTCATAAGTGAAGCCTCCAAGTTCCAGTTCCTCCCCAAATTCTCAGTCTGCTGCACACCCGAGATTTAAAAAATAAATAAAAAAAAAAAAAAAAAACAAATCAACACTTGCATAAATAAAATATAAATGGCATCCTGTGTTCTCTCCCACACCCCACTCTTCCTCCCTCCTCTTTCCTCATTGTTTGCTCAACAGGAAGTTGGCTTCGCTGCGAGGTACACCAAGCCATCTGTCAAAAACATGGAAACAGTTAACAACGCACACAGAGGCTGGAACGGCTTGTTACGGAGCCTATTTAAGGTCAGAACCACGGGCTGAGCTCTGGGAGAGCAATCCCAGCCCCAGAACTGCAGCTGGTTAAACCAAATGACAGCTTCTCCCTGCTGACATTGGCAACGGCGCTTTGCTGGAGCGGGAGCTCCTGTGGGATGCACCAAGGCTGAACGGACAGCGCTCCGGGAAAGAGGAATCCTCACAGGAAGGATTGGCACAAGGGCTGTTCAAGGAGTGAGGTCTAGGGGAACCCAGGGATAGTGTCCTTCTTGTACACAGATGAACGGGACTGACATAGAAACGTTTTTGGTCCTCGAAAAAAAGGATAAGAATAAATTCTTAGGGATTTGTTAACATTGGTGATCTTTAAAAAACCTCCCTTCCCAAGGCAGAGCAGCTCTGCCTTCAGTGTTGTTCCAAGCCAACTATTGAGCGTGAGGGACTCCAAAGAGCTTGACGCATTCCCAAGATGGGGAAAGCCAGATCTGCCCGATTTTGAAATGAGTGGTTTTGGAGCCACATCTTGATTCACTAGACCCTCCAAAGGAGGGGGAAGGGAACAATATCTGATTCAGAACTGAAATCACACATTAGGTTGACTCGCTTGGCAGAACTTCCAGCAGCTCAGTACATCTCAGTCCCAGGATGGAATATCCCACCTAGAAAAGGACCAGGAGGTCACTGTGGAGTTTTTGAGTCCTTGACCCTGCTGGGGCCACTCAACAGAGCTGCCAAGGAACAACGGCTGCAGCAGCGTTTGTTCTTCTCCCTTTCCAGAAAAAAAAAGTGACCCCATTTGCTCAGTGGTGGGAGAGACGAGCCAGATGGCTGGACCCAAGCAAGGCACGTGACCCTGGCGGAGGAGATGGGGGGTGAAAGGTTCCATAAACGGATTACCGGGAAAACACGCCATTGGAAACAAATCCAATAAAAATTGCAACATTCGGAGATCAAACGCCTTAAATCATCAAGTTTCTTTAATTGAAAAATGCAGGATAAAAGAAACTAAAATGACTCTGCAGCACGTTTAAGCCAATCCATTTTTTTCCAGGTATGTCCCTAATTTATTTCAAAGCAGAGGTCTTCAAGAGTAGCTATAAATTATCACTAAACACAGAGGGAGGAGTTGGGTTTATGACAGCACACCTAAAAAGTCATCCTCTCTTTCAAAAACACCATCAACAAAAATCTTGTAGTGTTAGAAGATATACTTCATCCCAGAGCTTGAGCTAAAGGTATTCAAGTCAGAATATTCCCATTTTCATTTCCTTTCAGGAGATTTCTATTGGCTTCAAACATGGATAGCACTGAAAACCACAGGCCTTTCAAGGGTCTGGTAATGAGCAGGTTCCCAGTGTTTGGAGAAGAACCCCCAAAGACACCAGAGCTAGACCTGGTTTTACCATTCTTACAAATAAAAAGAGTGAAGGAAAGTATCAGGCTTTTATGTTTCACTCAACTTTAGCAAACCTTTTAAAGTTTTTCTCCAAGGCATGGAAATGTCAACCCCTTTGGGTATCTCAGAGCCCTCTCCAGCCCAAGTTTGGGGGCTTCTCAGGGACGCCCAGGCTCAGCTCATCCCCTCAGTGAGCAGTGATCATAAACAAACCCAAGGCCATGCTCTAAACAGAATTAATTGAAACAAAGCTTAACAAACAAAAATAAAACCAAAATGCATGACAGCATGTGGGGATTTGGGGCTAATCAGAACCAGCTCCCCTGTACTTCCAGCTCCCACTCAGTTTTCAACCACTGAAAATGAAAACCTTTCCGTTTATAAGAAGCTACAATATTCTGATGATAATTTAACCGAAATCAAAGCCTTTGCTTTTGTGAATCTTTCCCCCCAAGACATCCGAGGCTGCACTTGACTGATTTACCAAGCCCCTCTGCACTTGAGGAAAAAGGTTAAATTAGACCTTAATGGCATTTCTGGGACCTGGACAGGGCACAGGGCCAAGTACCTGGTCCAAGCTCCGTGTGCTCACCTTCCTCTGCACTGACAGATAAAACCCAGAACCTTCCTGTCCTTGCAGCGAGGCACTTGCAAGCCCTTTTAGGTCCCTGAAACGATGTGATAACGCTGTAAAAGATTTCCCCCTGAATGGAAAGGTCAGGTAGACCACTCCCTTCTGCTCTGCAGCACTGCACACGTTTGGATCCCTGTTCAGGAATAGCACAGTTTTGCTTTTCTGGTGTTTCCCAAGGAACACGCCAAGCTTAGCCCAGACAAATCAATGTGAAACAAGGTCAGACTCCAGATAGAGCTCAGTTCTGTGCTCTGAATATGCTGAAGGTGTAGTTTACATCCTGCTCACCACCAGCACTTCCACCCGAGTGTTGCCTCTTTCCCTCTTACCCAGTACCAGCAATAATTGGCAGGAAAGGGCACCATCAGTTTGGATCTGACAGGAATGCAGGAGGGTTTGCTGTCCCCAAACCAGCTCAGTCCTGGGAGCTGCCTGGCCTTATCTCTCCTCTGGCCTTTGTTTGCAGATGGAGATGAGACCTGAAGACTCCCAAGGCACGGTTTTCCAAACCAGTAAATAAAGCTTATTCATGTCTCCTTCCAGGCCCTTCCACATGCCCCAGGAGGATGGCAGAAGTTACAGGACCCTCATTTGTCACTTTTGGCATTTGTTTTTTTCCTCCAATGGCTCTCCTGCCTCTATCTAATCAGGGGGACGTTTCCTGTCTTTGTTCTCAACCATTCATCCTGCGGGAATGATGATTATCATCAAACAGCGTTAAAATAGAAAGCCTGGAGCCAGCACCCAATTAGCCTGGAGTTAGGGAGCCCTGGAAAGGAGCAGCGGAAGAGACCACAGACAGTCCAGCTGGCAAAAATGGGCACTGAATTACGTGTCATCCAACCACAGCATCGTCCCACCTTCAAAAATAAACCCTGGGCTTCAAACCTGGTGTGGGCCAAGCTCGGAACCAATAAACATCACGTATGCCTGGTGTGTCCCCAGAGAGCCAAGAGAACATTCCCAGTGCTGGTCCATCCACCTGTTTAAACCTCACACCCACTGGGAGACAACTGCTCCATCCACACCTCACAGTGGGGGAATTATCCACATTTCCCTCGTGCATCAAATCTCTGCTGCCAGCAAACCTTGGCAATTCTCTCCTGAAGCAACAGTGAGGTAACAGAGAGGAGAGACTCAGGGTGTGCAGATTGTTTTAAACCCTGGGCCCATTTTAGAGAAAAACCCAAACCTACTCTTGCCTGTCACCTATTCCAGCTCCGCAAACAGATCCCATCCTAATCAGGGCTGGGATATATTCAGACTTACATTTAGTTCACAAATACGAGTAAGAACCAGTGACAAACTGGAAGACTGTTCCAGGCTGAATAAAGACCATGAATAAGATATGACCAAAAATATTGGCTCACCAGTCAATTTTTTCTCCAAAAGCTAGGTAATATTTTTCCTCCCTAAGAGAATAAACCCCAGTATTTCTGGTGTCCCAGAGATGGGATGGAAGCAGCAGCATGGAAGCAGCTGGACAGGAACAGCCTGAGCTGGGACCCTGCTCTGGATTGGGTAAATTATGAATTTCTTCCTCAGAAACGTTGTTTGTAAACCCAAAATCACTTTGGATCAAAGACTTTTAAGGGAATACTGCCATTTGAGAGCCCTGGAAACATGAAGTGTTGTTTACTACTTAGCTTAGCTGACCCAAGGATTTGCCTCCGAGCACAAAATTCCTTCACTGCAGAGATCCCAGGACCTGTGAATCACAACAGAAACTTCAAAATAACCTCGGGAGAGGCTGGAGCTGGAGAAAAGCTGTTCCTAACATCCCGTGTGACAAAGCCAGCCCAATCTGCAAACCCCTCTGCGTCACTGGCTCCGGGCTCTGAACCCCAGATGCCATTTCAGCTCATTTTAGAGGTAAATAAGTGTTGACCTCTGAAAAGTGGGGAAATTCAGGCCCAGTGGTTGGGCCTAAAACTTTGCTGCTGACTGGAAAAGAACTGAATCAAGTTCAAAAATAAAAATACATTCATATTTTCAAAGTTTGCTCTTCTGATGATGTTCAGCCTATTTGTTTCCCTTCTTCCAATCGTTTTTTCCAGTTGCTAATTGGAGGCTAATAAGAAATGCATAAAAAGTCCCACTCTGCAGAGCTGAATTTTTTTCCCCTTGCTCATCTTTATACACCCTGGCGCCAAACCCTGCGCTGGTGTAAATCATAGACTCGATGGGAACTTTACTCAGTCATATCCAAAGGGAATCCGGTCTCCAGTGTCTCCAGATAATGATCTTGTTGTGTTTAATACTGCATAAACACATAGGATGATGCGTTCCCTGTCTTAAAAAAAGTTTGTTTAACTTTTTCTGTCTCATCTTTAGTCAGAATAGCAAACAACGGGAGGGAAGGGTGGAGAAAGAGTGAGATCCTTGCAATGAGATCATGCAGCATGGAGTCCGGTAAACTCCAGGGTGAGAAGTCTTTTAAACACAAATCTATCTCTGCAAAATCAATGGGAGGAAAAAAAAAAAAAGGCTAAATTTAACCCTTATTCTATTTAAAACCCGCCTGCAACATCTCGCAGGACTGCATTACATAAACACAATTGTGTTATATTTACGGTTCGAAACAAAACACAAAACGCTCAGCTGCAGGACTCCAAGTCCCACCCAGCCATGGCCTGTGCTCGATGGAAAAACCATAAACAGGGAGCAGTCCTGGGGCCCGGCCCCACCCCGGCATCCATGGAGCGATTCCACCTTCCAGGGATGAACAGCTCCCAGTTCACCACATGGACTGGTTGTGTTGGGCAAGCACCCTGCTGCAGGTGCGGGGAGCCAAAAACCCCACCCAGCAGCAAGGTGGGATTGCAGAGAGCCAAAAATCCCACCCACCAGCAAGGTGAGAGCACAGAGAGCCAAAAATCCCACCCACCAGCAAGGTGGGAGTGCAGAGAGCCAAAAACCCCATTCATCAGCAAGGGGGAATTCAGGGAGCCAAAAACCCCATCCACCAGCAAGATGGGCGCTCAGGGAGCCAAAAACCCCACTCAACAGCAAGGTGGAGCTCAGGTAACCAAAAACCCCATTCACCAGCAAGGTGGGAGCACAATGACCCAAAAATCCCCACTCAGCAGCAAGGTGGGAGCACAGGGAGCCAACAATTCCATCCACCAGCAAGGTGGAAGTGTAGAATGAAAACCAAGCTCCAGCCTCGACCAAACCGCAGGACACGACCCCTGCTCGGTTCAATTTCCAGCCCTTCAGCAAATGGTGCTGGAGGTTTCCAGAGCAAAAACACCATCTATCCCCCCTAAAAAAATTCTTAGCTGGCCACTGAAACATCTGCTTTCCAGAGACACCAGGGCCTGTGTGTCTCTGCTGGCTGAGTCACACGGAAGGCTGGTACCAGCTTCTCTCCATGGGCTACACCTGGTGGGAACATCCAACACCCAACAGACCGTGTCTGCAGACCCACAGCCAAGGCTCCAGCTCCCACAGCACCCTCTGGGCTTGGTGGTCACCATCCAAGGGCTTCCCAAGGTGGCCAAATTGCTGGTGTGACTCGTGCAACACGTGGGACTGCCTGCGGCTCTATCAAAACAAACCTTGACCGACGTGACGCAACAGCCTTGGCAGAGCTGTCGGTGCCACATCGCCCCACAGGCCACAAAAACCTTCTCCAGATGCAGGAGGATCTCGTTGGGAGAGGTGTACCAGGACACCCACAAAGCCCTGTTTCTCCATGCTGCCGTCCTGGTTTTCCCACTCCAATTAACTCTCAGATCAGGGTGGATTTATAGAGGACTTTCATATTCAGGCTCTGGCATGGGACAGAGAGGTTCCTCTCTCTGGATCATTGGCACATGGACAATGAGCTCCTTGTCCTCACTCCTGACTCTCTGAAGCTCTCAAGCTGGGGCTTGATGCACGTTGGGTTTCTTTTTCTTATTTAAAAAAAAAAAAAAAGTAAAGACTACCTTAATTTTGCAACCACTACTCACTGCAAGCAGCATTTTGGCTCCCCATTGCTCCAAGGCTTTGTTTCCTCTCTCTGGGGTAGGACCCTGTTTAATCTCAGCCCTCTCACTTTTGTTGCAGTGGATGAGACCCAAAAGCATGACAGTTGGGATCATTTCTCCCCAGTTTGCCTCTGCAGTTCCTACTCGAACAAGGGATTTTGCAGCTGATGCTCAGCCCTGCTCCAGCTGTTTGGAGGCAAAAGAAGTGGCTAATGGGATCAGGGGCCTGACCTTGGCACTCCAGGCATGCAAGCATTTCATTCTGCAACCCGATTTCCAACCTACCCCACACTCCTGTGGTGATCCCGTTTGCAGCAGCACCACAGCCACCAGCCCAGAGGTGAGAGATGCTGCTCTTCAAAAAGGCATCGGCTCTTCGGGGAAATGCGGGAATCCAATTATAAAGCAAATTAATTTCTTTTTTTTGCCATCGTTATATCCACGATCTGAAAGAACTCTCAGACAGAATGACTAAGCTGGCTCCAGCCAACACAACCTCAGCTGCTGGCAGCAGGGAGGCAGCTTGGGAGGGGTGGAAGCAAAGCAGAATGGTCCCAGATTCCTCTGCCAAGCAGGGAAATGCTGCCAGAGCAGGGACCCCCTGAAAACCTCTCCAGGAAAGGGGGGAGAGCTGTCACCCCAGAACACAGAGAACAGAGTAAGAGCAGCACCTTAGAAATGCATTCTCAGAGAGGTCTGCAACTTGGGCTGGGGGCAGATGGTGTGAACTTCCAGCTAGAAACTGCGAGAGGAGCCAGGCAGGGAGCAGGGAAGAATCCACGGGTGTTCACACACACACACATCACGCTACAGCAGCCAGAGCTGCCCCAAACGCTGCTCCCTCCTTGACTTTAGGCTCTGGCTAAATAATGCCGCATTGTTTTGTATCAGGTTCTGCTGTCGCAGCCCCGCTGCGGCTCACAAACAAAGGGGGCTTCATGCAGGACAAAAGGGGCCTGTTCTACCTAATGAGGACCAGTTGAGAGCTATGGAGACAGCACCCTCTCGCCATGGCCGGTGCTGCGGGCAGCCCCTCTGGCTAATGAAGAGCAGTTGAGAGGTGCGAGCAGAGCACAGAGGGGCCGCTCCCGGGAGACGCTCGGCAGGGACAGCCCGGGAGAAGGGAACACGATTCGCTTCATCTGTCACCGTGATGGCTCCTGACCCGCCAAGCTCGGCGGCTCCGCTCTCTGACCTCCTGCCCTGACCCCTCCGGAGAAGAGCTGCTGCTCAGCCAGAAGCCCCCTATTGACTACCTGTCACAGGGCACCTGCTTAAGGAACCCCATGGAAATTAAAGTCACAAAATGAGTCACAAGGGACTGTTTGAGCTGGGAAGGCAGCATTAGTCCCCGGCTGGTAAACCAATCTCCCTAATTATCTGTCAGAAGAATCTCTCTTTTTTTCTATTTTCTTTTCTTTCCCTCTTCCCTCTCCTACCCCCTTTCCCAGTCCTCTCTTCTCCTTGACTCATTATCTTAATTTCACATTAACCGAAGGGATTAAAAGCACCTTGGGAGGGGAAGGGAGCGGAGAGGGGAGAGGCAGAGGCTGAAGAAAGAGAGACTTCACTTCTTCCCTGCTGGGTCCAGTGGACCAGCAGCACTGTGAGCCACCAAGCCAGGCTGTGTCCTCATTTCCAGCCCCATGGCCACAAACCAGTCTGGCCTAAAAGGAAACAAATCCTCGGTGGGGCAGGGCAAACCAAGCCCTGTCCGAGGGAGGATGTGGCTGTTCCTCATTTCCCACCTCCTGCCCTGCAGGGGAATGCTGCACAGCTGCCCGAGTGTCTCTGCGGGGGTTTCTCCTCTTGGGCACACGGCAAAGGGCTGTGATGGCACCAGGGAGCTGCTCCCTGCTCCTGGCAGGACTTGGTCACACCAGGGACTATCACTGCCTGGGGAGTGGCACCGTGCCCTCCGTGGTTGGGGCTGCATTGACTCCTAAGAGTTCGTTGGATGGAGATTTGTGATCCTCAACTCTGCTGGTTTCATGTTTCTTAGATTGCACTGAAGCACAGCAATGCTGTAATTCACCAGATCTGGATCCCTTTTCCTTTCTTAAAAAGTTTCTGGGAATTTTGGAATAGTTTGGGTGGAAGGGACCTTAAGGACCACCCAGTTCTGACCCTGCCATGTCAGGGACACCTCCCACTGTCCCAGGGTGCTTCAACCCCATCCAACCTGGCCTTGGACACTGCCAGGGATCCAGGGGCAGCCACAGCTTCTCTGGGCACCGTCCCCACCCTCCCAGGGAACAATTCCTTCCCAATATCCCATCCAAATCAATTGATGTTACATCTGAAGTTCACCAAGCACCAATTACCAAGATACTGTTGAGACCAATGACAGCGCTGCTGCTTTTTCAGACAATTTTTTTTTTCCCACATGGGAAAATTAAGATGATGGTACTCACTCCCCCAACCTCCAAGAAAGCCAAACTGAAGCCTGCACATCATTTCAGATTCAGACAATTCCACCTAGAATCTGAGGGGAGAGCAGAGCAATGCTTTCCTACAAATAACCAGCGTCCTCATCAGATCCCATACTCCTTCCTGGAGAGCAGGATTGAATATCCCATAACTGCATCTTCCACAGCCCGTGGCACTCAGCATGAGACAGAACATCCTGCCACGTCCAGCATTAACAAGCTATTACTCTGGAAACACAATTAATTCTGTTCTGAAGCATCTTAATTACACAGATCAGGAACAAATGAAACGAACTACCAAAAACCCCACCCTGGGATGTAATTTATTCCCAACTCCAGCGGTCCCTGTGAGAAGTGAGGCCAGGTGGGTCTGGCTGCCTTTCCCCAGGGGATCACATCCAAGGCTTTACAACAAAGCCAGCTAGCAGGGAATTTTCACATGGGTCTAGGTTTCACCAGGAACATTTTAGCCCTGTACGCCTCCTAACCCCTCAGAAAGCCTGGACTGCCTTTCTGTTTTATTCACAAATCTGGCTGTAACCCATTCCTCCTGTTAAAAGGCCAAAGATTTAATAGTAAAGAACCCCGCAGTTAGTCCCATTGGATTCCATGGGATTAGTTCTGCGGCCAAGTACGAGCATTAAGTGTGAATAAAGACATCAAACCCCGGCCCTAAGTGTTGATGATTCATCAGCAGAATTCCTGGAAGAGAGGGAATCCACACAACGGCCTCATAGCTGCGAAGTGACCTAACTAATATGGTGTTACACAGACACTAAAGCTGCATCCACTGGGAGAAACGGGAAAAATATATTGCCTGGAGGGGAGGGCACTGAAAGTGAGAAGGTTTCTTGCTCTGTTTCTGTGCAGGAGAGTCAGGGGCTGTCAAACACTCCCTCATTCCTTCACACTGTGAGCCCCAGAGCAGCTGAGGAGAGTCCTGCTGCTCTTCCCTGTCTGAGTTGTGGGGAATGAGGAGCTGGGAACGGCGCTGGCTGCTCCTCTGTTACCTGCAGGCAGAGCTGGGGTGGGCAGGAGAAATGTGTCTCTCTCCCTGCCCCAAACCAACACCACCAAGCAAATAAAAGGCAGCCCAAGCGCAGGTCCCGGAGATGACATTCCAGATGAGGTATCTCCGGTCACACCAGTCACCCCTTAATAAACCCATCAGGGTTTGGCCTCTCTTTTACTGGGTGAAAACATTTTCTCATGGTCAAATGATAAGGAAGCTTGATGCAATGGGTGACAAAGGACAAAGGAAAAAAAAAAACCCAACAGGGGTGAAAAGACATTTTTCACATATTTTCTCCCTGTCATCTTCCAGGAAACTGATAAAACTGGTTTCAGATGTAATTTTCATTCAAAATGCAACCAAATATCTTTGGATTGAGTAAACTCCAGCCTGGAGCGCAGGCACAAGGGAAGGAGCGTGCCCTGCTTAACAGCCCTGAGCAGAGGTTGTAACCAAAGCCAGGGAAAAAACAGGAGAATTCCCTTTACCTTCCCCAGCGGCACCCACGAGGGAGATAAAGCATCTCCAAAGAACTGTCTGTGCTCTCATTCACAGCTCTGTGGTTTTACTACAGGCACCTGCTGAGAAACAGTGCTGGCTGAGAAGCAAACAAATGCAGGGAATTTAGGAGCACAGACAAGCAATTCAGCCTCATAAATGGGGAAATCATCCTCTGGGGTTTGGTTTGGAAACACCGATGGGCCTGGAAGCCAAGGAGTGAGCAATGAAAACTGATCTCATGTCAATGGAAGGAATCTTCACCTGCTCTTCACAGCTCAGGCTGCCTTTGTCCCCATCAGGGACACAGAGGAAGGATCTTTCTTTATCCTTTCTGGGAAACTTAATGCATTTAAACAAGTATTATTGAAATAAAACCCTTGAAGGGGTGTGTTGGGATGAAAAAACAGGACACACTCAGCAGCCCCAAAGCTGGGGGAGCTGTGCTCCTTAAAGCCTTGAGAACATCTTTGTTTCAAACACTTCTGTGGGTTCAAACAAAAAATAAACCCATTTGTTGCAATCCAAGGTGATTTCCTCAGGAGCAGGTCAGGGTTTTCACACCCTTGTCAGAATTTCCAATGTGATTAAACACACTTCAGGCTCCCATTTGAGGAAAACCCAGCCAAGATTCCAAAGTTTTCCACAAAGTAGAAAGTCCCAGAGTTTTTTCTTAGGAAGAAAACCACATCTTTGCCATTCTGGTAAAACCAGAGCCATGCTATGACAAGAACAACTCAGTTTGGTGCTGAAAATCAAAGACTATGAAGTTCCTGCCCCAAGCTCCCTCTCTAAGTCACCGTGGTGGGAAGCCCTACCCTCCCTCCAAAGCCACGGTCTCTGCATTCCTTTTGGAAGAGGCACCATCCACTCCCTCCAAAGGTGGGGTCACCAATCCCCTCGCTCACTGTAACACCAAAGAACTCATTTTCAGTCACACAGAAACAGGGTGAAGTGAAATGCTGGTGCTGAAGTGACAAGATCCCAGTCCATTGACACAAGAGCCTTTTGATGTTTTGCAAACGAAACGTGAAAGGCAAAGGAAGTCATGCCAATGTCATCTGCTGGGAAATTCAGTTGAAGCTGACAGGCTTGGGAACATTTTGATTACAGCCAAAATCTGGTTTTTCTTTTCAGTGTAACCTGTTACACAGAGCAGAGGGAGAAGAAAGGTTGGACCAGTTTTACCGGGAGTAACTCAACAGAGACCCACAGTGCTGTGCAGTGTGCTGAATTTGGCCATAAAAACATGGATCCACCTTGGCGGGTCACTCCAAAAAAACACAGGGTGCAAAGCTGATTCCTATCCAAGGAGTTTGGAGTGGGTCAAGGCCACCTTTGGTCTCCCTGTGTCAGCCTGCACTGAAATCAGTAGGAATCCCTGTATTTCCAACAGTCGAGTAGGCGGAATAATTCAAACACACATGTTGATGCTGACAGTTATCACACCTTAGAACTCACTGGAAGGGCAATGCTGCACACTTTAAAAAACAGGCATTTGTGCACTTCCTCCCCCTCCAACATCTTGGAAATGAGACAAGAGAGAAGGGACCTGCAGCAGTGTCTCTTCCCAAAATTCAGAGTAGCGAGAAACAAATCCCCCAAGTCCAAGTGAAGAGTTCGAAATGACACGAGCTCAGATTTCTCCTGAAGTGTCCACTCAGCCAAAGTGTCTGTGTTTGGGTCTCAAGTTCAGTGCAGATGAAAAGTCAGGAGCAGCCAAGTGTCAAGGTTTACACATAACAAGGAAAACAAGTGGAGTTCATGCCAGGGGAGAGTAGAGCAGCTGAATCAAGGAGGCCTCAGCGGACTCACAATGTGAAACTTCCAGGCTATGCAGGTTGGGTTTCCTGGCCTCGGTGTTGCATTTAACTGCTTTTTTTTTTCTTTTTTTTTTTTTTTTGAAGAGGCCAGAACTGTCCCCTGTGCCCTGAGGACGTGTGTCCCGATCAGCTTGAGCTGTGAGTTTCAGCTGCAGAGATGTGACTGGGGAAACCCCTGGCATGGGGCATTGTGAAGGAGGAATTCACGGGAGAGCTGAATTGCTGAGGAACACTGAGACTGAGGGGGGACCTTTATCTTTTGCCCAGAACCATGGGAGTCAATGTTCAGCGCCTCCAGAGTCCTGATTTTTAGGAAATCTTGTGCAGAAAAGGCAAGTTTCCTTCCCCAGCCCTACTCTTGCATGTGCTGTGATCTTATCGCTTGACTCAGGCTCAGCCTTGTGACAAAGGGACAAAACCTCGCCAACATTTGCACTGGGACCTCCCCAACCCCAGTTCAGAGGGTGACAAAAGCAGCTCTGTCTTCATGTGGTACCTCAAAAAGGGAATTCACACCACCCTCTCTCCTCCTGGGGCTTCCCACTCCACTACAGACAGAACCCGGCTCCATGCAGGGGAGCCGTGGCTCAGGTCAGGAGCAAAAACCCAGAGTGTGGTTACAGGTCTTTTCTGACAGCCAGAGACACAAAAACACACAAATACAAGGAGCAAACCAGTCCAGAGTCCCGAGCTGCTCAAGAAAAAGAGAACAGCAAGACTCCTGGCTGAGCATCTGAAGAAGGCCTCCCAGCTGCCCAAGTTCTCGGGTCCAAGCCCCGCTCACATCTCTGCGATGTTCCTTTGCAGCTCTCCAGTGGATTTAGGGTTTTCTTTTTGCCCCGAGCCCTCAGTCGTCTCCCCAGTGGAATGAATGATTCACGTTCAAACCCTGAGGCGAGTTGAAAGCTGACTTGCAATGTAATGGATCCTCTTTCCCCGCTGGCTCCCGTGCTGCCGTGGAGCAGCTGCCGTGCTCCATCTCCGGAGCCTCGGCCGGAGCCATCCTCACCGTGCCCAGGGCTGGCACGGTGCTCTCACCCTCAGCCATGTGCTAAAATTCCACCCAGGACCTCTTGAATCCAGGCCAGACAGGTTCCCTCGGCCATTCCCAACGTGTGCACAGTGGCCAAGTGCTGAAAAGGTAAACGGTGAAACGGAATCCGGAGGGGGTTTCTTATTTTTTTTTCTTTTATTTTTCCTGCCATCGGTGCCAAGCGATTGCCGAGCTCCTCAGCAAAAGAATAACAAAAACCCACAACAGGACGCGTTCCAAATCAGCCGCACAGCGCAGCGAATAAATTCAAACACGCGGGATTCCTCCCCCAGCACTATAAATAATAAAAACAATAAACCTCGGCTACAGAAACCGAAGCGGGGCAGAAACAAACACGCCTCGAGCCATACATTGATCTGCACATCTGAGTATCCATCATCCCTCTGCTTTCCTCTCCGTCTACTTTGGCATCTGGCATTAACCAGGTTTTGAGAGATGACCTTCAATTTGCTCGCTCTAAAGCGAGCCTGGCGTGCCAGAGACTTAACAGATGATATACTTTGGCTCCAAGGAGTCAGCGCTCCGGAGCCTTGGAGCTCCAGATCCGGGATAGAGCAGGACTAAGCGCAGGCACGTAATCCTCCTATCACGCCCCTTCGATCTTCTGGACTCGTGGGGTTATTTACTACCTGGCCTGGCTGCTGGGGAATCTGAGGAGGACTCGGAGCCTCCTGTGAGAGCCCTCTGGAGTTGTGGTATGCCCCAGGCTATCTCCCGCATTACGGAGTTTCTGTTGTGTTTTCTGGGGGAGACGAACAGGAAAAGCGTTGTCCCAAACTCCAGCCTCTGCCATGACTCACTGCTTGGCCCCTGCAGCCCTCACCAAGCCCAGAGGCTCAGCTGCTCTTTGCCGTGAAGTTTTGGGATCTGAGGATGTGCCACATGGAGCCACAGGCTGTTGGGAAGGCTCGGACTCACACCCCCTCCTCCAGCACCCACCTGAGCCAGGCATGGCTTATCCCAAACCACTTCCTTCCTCCCAGCCTCATTCGTTATTCCTCTCTCCCTGCCTGGGAGAACAAATTCCCCTCGCTAGGTAGGAGGGGAACTCTCCCATCTGTGATGGAGAGAAAGAACATGACGTCCACCCCAAAGCCCAAACTCTGGGAGTCATCTGCTCTGGCCAGGGATCAAAGGCTCCGTTCCATTTTTAACCACTGCCCTGCCCCACCTTACTATGCAGTGCATCCAAGCATGTTTTCCCATCATTTCATTGTGTGCCAGAGGATAAACAAAAGCCACCCCCTCGGTCCGAGGGAAGGATGCATTCCTGAGAACTGCGAACACTCCTCGCAGATAAGTGCCTTTCCCACTGCAGGCAGCCACGGCTACTGTAAACCTTGACCGAGCCCGTTTTCCTGAGCTCACATGACACGGTGGCAGGGCACAGGAGATGGATGGCTTTATTTTTGTCGAGAACAAATCTACAGATGTGGTTTTTAACAAAAAAAAAAAAAAAAAAAGCTCTGAGGGTGATTGAGAGGCAGTGGGAGGGGTAGAAGGAACAGTCCAGAGATACATAGAGATGAGTAATGTATACAGAGTGCTTAAAAATAACGCCACGGGGAGCTGACATCATTTGTTTACCCGTGGCCAGTTTGTGCCTGGCTCAGTGTGAGTGTGGAAAGGCCAGTGGGGCACAGGGGCTCGCCCCATCCCTTGCCACTTGGGCTCAGAGATTCCTGAGAGGAACAGTTCACAGCAGGCTGCACCCAAAGCCAGGGGATCCTCCTGCTAGACACTGGGATGGAATTCTCCAAAGTGGGGGTACTCATGGATTGCTGCTAGTGTTGAGGGAGTGTCACCACAGCCAGCCCCAGGGCTGGTAACCGGTTATCAACCAGAGGATTAATCTCATCTTCACCCATTCTTCGTCCCATCATCACAACTTGGAACAGAACCAACAAAATCCACACTTTGTTAGGAGTCTCCTTGTTCCAAACTCTGCCCTAACCTTGAGGTCCCTAGAGCATAAAATAGGAAAGAACACATCCCCCAAGCAGCAGCCCTTTCCAAGGCTTCCTCTGAGGGGCTGCTTTCAGATCCACGGTGGAAGGAGCAAGGCTGGATGTTCTGAGGGAGGAGCAGAGAGCACAGCGATTCTAAACCCATTACTGGGCCTGGCACAGGGTCAGCACCCACAAACTCCTGAATCTTTTATCTTTGAAGAGCTGCTCCTTCATTTGGATTCTCCCTGCCTCAGTTTCCCCAGCTGGAAATGGGGATGATGGTGCAGCTCTGCTCTAGAGGCACATCCCAGATGCATTAATAAACAAATGCTGGTTAAAATGTGTTCTTCTCAGAACCACTCTGGGGAGGGGCAGAACAGCAGTGACATTGCTTTGAACACAAAGCCCTGTGCTGTAATACCTTCCCTCTGTTGGCAAAACATGAATTTCCTGTCCTTCACAGCTTTGCTGAGGGCTGAGCATCCAAAGAGGAGGTCCTTGCACCAAGAGGGTGTTCCTGGTGGACCACAGGACAGATGGAAGATGCCTACACAAACCCAGTGCTTCCCCACCCCGCGTTTCTCACACGCTGCACGTGCCAGGACGGTACCTGACAGAGCTCCCAGCTAAAAGCAAATGGGATATTTCACTCTCAGACTCATCCAGAGGCTGCCAACAAGGCTGGCGAGCTGCCAGGCTTCTCTGGGGTGTTTGTGTGCGTCAGCCACAGATACCTGACTGCCAGGAAATGCACGGAGACCATCAGCTCATTGCACATAAGCCATCAGATGGTAACAACTTTCAGTCGCTGGTATTGACTTGAGCCGCAGTTGAAAAGGCACTGGTGAGATGAAAGGCTCTGTATCCCATTACTAATCCCCTGAGCCATCCAGTCCCCCAAATTTGGTGGAAGTTTTAAGTTTCACCATGAAATGTTCATAAAATGAAATGCACATTTGTTGCCAGCTCTACTGATTCCTACCCCAGCATTTCCTCAAGTTCCCTCCCTGGGAGCATTAGCAGTGAAGGCTCTCTGCTGCTGGAGGCCATTCCTGCACTCCCATCTCCTGGAAACTTTGGCCTTCTCTCCACAATCCCTGGGACACTAGGCTACCTGTCTGCCCATGCTGACCACTTTTAGGGTATTCTCAAAGGGCTGCCAAGAAGGGAAAGCCTTTCACAAACGCTCAGAACCACAGATGGGTCCGGGTCCAGCCCTGCAGCAGCCCAGGGTCCAAGTTGTGCTGCTGGGTACGGCCATGTCACCCTAAGCCTCCTCTTCTCCAGCACCCAGCCGGTGGCTGTGGCCATGGGGAGCTGCCATCACGTGTGTCACTCATCAGGGGATGTCCCTCACATTTTGGAGGCCTGTGTCCTGCAGCTGGGCTCTGGCAGAATGCTGGGAACAATGTGGGAACACAGGCAGGAACACTGCCATCCCAGCGTCCTCCTGGAAGGCCTTTTATGGCTCTTTAACATCTTCCCCCAAATCTCTCCCACCCCCAAAGAGGAAGGCAAACACAATGCCTGCCAGCAGTGGGGAAATCTCTCACACATTTTCTGCAGCTCCGGAGCAGGGGGCAGAGCCCATCTGACATTGCTGGCATGGCGTGGAGCGTCCTCACAGCCCTGCAAAGGCGGCTGCTAAATCAGAAACAGCCCCACGAAATTTGGATGCTGCAGGAACCAAACTGGGCTCGGGATGTTGCTGCTCGAGAGAACAACCTCTTCCCAGGGAGATAATGAGGAGCAAAACAGCCACGGGAAGAGCAACGGTCACAACAGGACAGGATGAACATTGTCACATCCATTGGGAGGCTTTTTGGGAAGCGCAGCGTCCTCCCTCGAGGAAGGGTGAGAAACCTCCTGATGGCTGATGAGCGGAGTGCTGTGGCCATTGGCAGGGATTGTGCACATGGCCCAGGAATGCGTCACTGCCCACATCCACACGCAAAGCTGTGGCTTCTCCCCGTGGGCCAGGGAAAAGGACAGAGAGCTCCAGCCCAGGGAAAAGGACACAGAGCTCCAACACAACTCCTTGCCCTCCCTTTCTGGAGAAGATCCCTCAATACCACTCACGACCCAAAGCAAATACTTCTCTTTGCCCACACCCTTTGTTGAAAGCCATTCCATGGTGGTGGTGTGCCTAGAGACACCCATTCATAGTTAAAAATGTTACACCTACAAATTACAGCCTTTTGGGCTGCCTGCAAAGAAGTGGGCAGAGCTGAGCACAAGGTTGAGGCTGCCAAAAGCTGAGGGCTGGGCCAGTCCCTCCAAAGGGCCAGACTCACCCTCCTTGGCTCACAGCTCACTCACAGAACCTCCCCCTGCTCAGGAAGAGCTCTCCACTGCCTGCTTACCTTTCTGCTTCTCTGCCCATTACCCCTTGCTCTCTTCAGGGTCAGATTTGGCAGTGAGGAAGGCCCAGAATGGGTCAGAACAGCAAGAAAAATTTTTCTTCTTCACCGCAGGACTCAGTTTTCCCAGGACCAGCTGATTCAGGTCACCCTGTGGAAGCATTCACAACAATATGGGGCTCTGAGCAGTCTGATTCAGGGGAAGGTGTCCTGCTCATGTCAGGGGGCTTGGAATGAGAAGATCTTTGAGGGTCCTTCCCAACCCAGACCATTCTGTGAGTCTCTGATTGACTCAGCTCACTCTGTGGCAGCAAGAACAGCACGGGGGAGTGGTGAGAATGCAGGGAGCAAGGCCAGGGCCTACAGACACCCTGGGGTGGATGTTACAGGAAACCCAATCTCTGAGGTACCACCTCACAACCAGCTGAAAACAGCTGAAAATCTGTGCTTCCACGCCCCTGGCTCCTCCTCTCTTTCCCCCACCTCTTTCTTCTGTTGGAGCACCCAACCGACCAAACCATCTGTGTGACCCTACCATAGTCAAAACTGTTGTTTCTCCTCAAAATCCCCAGATTTGTGTTTGGTGTAACATCCCAACTCTGCCATACTTTAGGCAGTATTTAAGATGTATTTCAGAGCCAGCTCAGCACCACAGCAGCCGGGGCAGCTCTTTGCCTCGATGTCAAAGGTATTTAGAGCAGTCACCATGCAGAATCCCGTGTCCAATCCCACTGAAGAGCTCCGTGTGCTGAGGGATGGGCACACACGCCTGCACAGGGCCGGGGCCAGAGCCAAAACTCTCCGAGTGATGATATCAGCACCTGGCCCGGGGAGCAGGGTTTCACTCCTCCCGTGGTCGGAGCATTTCTCTGCTGCTCCAGGAGACTTGTGGCTCCTGCTGGAAAAGCCGTGGTTCCACAAACACTGCTCTCGCTGGTAAGCCTGGCTTATCCCATCACACTCCCCCTCCTTCCTCAATCACCAGCCACTCACTCCCAAATCCCGTTCACCCCTCAATTATGCCAATCCGACTATTTACGGAGCCGCACAGTGAATCAGCCCAGGGAGCTGAGCCTGCAAAAAATGAAATAAAACAACCCTGCAGAAAAGGAAAGAGAGAGAAAGAAAAAGCACTCAGTGAGAAGGGGCCTTAACAAGAACTGTAAAAATCCATGGGTTTTTAAAGGGTAACTCAGTGTTGCAGCCCTGACATCTGTTTACTGTTATCCCAGCACAAGTGAGGTTCCGGATACCGGCACTACAGGGGCTGAGGCATAATAACGCGTGGCACTGGGCTTTTCTGCTCCTATTAGGGCTGATTACAGCTGTCTGAATTGCAGTGTTGTTGATCGTGGCTGGGGCAGGCAAAGGGGGCCTTTCTGACTCTGACAAGAAGGAAAGATTTGGGGAAAAGAATTCTCAAGGAGCTTCCCAGTGTCTCATTTTAATGTCTCGCAGCTATGTTTTCTCATCCTGATTATGTGGTGGGTTTATCTTTAGGGAAAAATGCTGTGCTCATAAAACCCTGATCCCCCCTGGTTTCATCTGCACAGGTAAAGGGAGATGTTTGGCACTGGAGCTGTGGGGGAAATGAGTGGAACGGAGCTCACAAGCAAATCACCAAAACAGAGCCTTTCAAAAACGTCATTTTTTCTCTGCATGAAAAAGTTTGCTATAAACATCTACCACGGTCCCCTATCCTTCCTCTCCATTTCCAAGGAACAGATCTTACTCTTTTATGATAAAAATAATAGAGCCATGGAGTCATGAGGTTGATAAAGACATGAATTTGCATTTTTAGAGCCCACTGAACTTCTATGACCAAACAATGCTCTGCTCAGGTACTGTCCCACCCCACTCAGTGGGAGCACAAGCAGCCCTCTCAGCAACGGGCAAACCTCCCTTCTGCTTGGAATTGGCAGCAGGAATCTGGATGCGGAGAGACAACGGGGAAAGGCGGAAGAAGGGAATTTCTGTGTTGTGGGACCCTTTCAATTTCCTGGGTTTGATCTCCAAGTTTTCGTGGTCGTGCTGAACCAGATCATGTTTGAGTTTCACAAATGACTGGAAAGGGAAAGCTTGTTTGTTCTTCGTTTTACCACGGAAATCTACGGCTGCAATGCAAACATCAAGCAGCCAGAGCAAAGGAACAAGCTGAGAAACATCACCACAGATTATCCCCCACAACAAACATGGTTAGCAGGAAGCCACAGCAGCGGCAGGCAGAGCGCAGGGGGTCTCCACATCTCCACAGCCACATGATAACCCCAAATCTGAACATGGAAACACAGTGGCCACAACAAACAGGCAGCCAAAGGCACGACGAGCACGAGAACAAAGCCAGCACCAGCACACATCACAGGCAGGGAGGATGGTACTGTCTGAATCTCCATCACTGGGAGCATATCCCAGTATAAAACACTCCCAGTAACTCAGATCAGATCGTCAGCCAAGAAATCAACCCATCTAGGAGAGAATTGAAGTGGAACTTTGGGATATTTACTACTGTTATTTCATAAAAGGGGAAAAGCACGTGGCCTGTGGTAAGAAACGCTCGGGGGGATTGGTCACACGCCCTGGCCAGCCTGGGAATTTAAGCTCAAATCAGTCAGGAAATGAAGGGATGCTCCTCATTTTCAGCCTCTGGATGTGGAGGAGAGATGGGTGACACAGCTGGGGAAACTCCAGAAGAAAGGGAAAAACCCAGCAGATAAGCATGATGATCATTTCCAGGAACACGGACAGATGATGAGACACAGCAAAAAGCCTTTCAATTAACCTCATCTGAGACTGATGAGAGCTCACAGGTAACAATGGGTACCTGGGGAGAAGCTGGGAATGCAGAGAATGAGCTGTGCAAGGAGCAGGGGCTGAGTCACAGCAGTGACTCTGCCTGCTGAGTGGTTTATGTGCCCAAACAGTAATAAAACTTCAGGGCAAATACAAAGGCAAATGGGAAAACTTTGTGCACTGCTAAAATTATCATTTGAAGATCAGCCAAAAAGGAAGAATGGAAATTGTAGAGATTTTTTGTACCAAGTCATGACAGTGGGGGAACAGGGCATGTGAGAAGTACAACAAGGCATCCAAAGCTCACAACAAACATTTGTTTTCTCTGTAGGGGGAACAATATATGAGAAAGGCTTTAAGAATTAAAATTTATCAATGTAATTTTACTGTGGTCTGTAGGTTGAATCCATGAGACCAATCATGCAAAGCCTTCCCAGATCTGCTCCACAGCCCAGCCCTGTCCTGCTGCAGGATGGAGGTGCCGTGCCCCAATGCCTTGTGCTCAGCCCTGGCATCAGGAATTCCCAAACCCTGAGCCTCCGTTTGCCACTGGTGGAAATGGAGAAGTGACTGAGCTGGCTATTGAATGAGAAGAGCAATATGTACTGGAGCTGCCAAAATTAATTTATTGTTCCAGTTGGACTTCGGCTTTTATCAAAGCCATGACCATGCATGGCCGGTCAGTCCCTGGCCCCACAAAAAATAAACTGCAGGATCTTTTCTCTGGTCTTTGACAGAGCAGGCAAAAGGTCAGAATGGTCCAGTAACCTGTATAAACCATTCCTCCAAGGTTCAGCCAAAGGAAAGTCGCTGCCATTATAAACCAAGTGGTTCACCCTGTGCCACACCCAGAGTTGAGCAGCAGAGCAGAGTGTGGCTGTATTGTTCCTTCTCCTTTTGGGGCTGCAGGGTGGACACTGCACAAAGGGTGGAGGTGCTGGGATGGTCTCTCCTTCACACCTCAACAACTCTATGTCCTTATTCTCCTTATTCCATTTCCTACCTGCACCAAAGTTCCCTTCTTCTCTTCCTCCCACTGCCTAGAAGAAGGGGTGGGACCCCTCACCACGAGACACCAACAAGAGGATTCCTTTAAAATGCTCAGCAGTCACAAAGTTCCCTGCACTGCTCTCAGCCTGAGCCCAGGGTCCCACCCTGACCCTGGCAGAGGCAAATCCCCTCCACCACCACTGGAATCTCCTCCATGGAGCTCATCACCTGCAGCCTCAGCAGCTCAGTCCAGGGATATGGTCACAGCCCCAAGGCTGCCAGAGCTCAAGAAGAATCTGGACAACTCTCAGGCACAGGGTGGCATTGTTGGGATGTCCTGGGCAGGGTCAGGCTTGGGCTCAATCCTTGGGGGTCCCTCAGGATATCCTGGAATTCTGTGAACCTGCTCTGCCCACAGCAGGGGCTCATTCACAACTACAAGCAAGGCCACAGCTCCCTGCTCCTGACCCCATTCCATGGACATTCCCATCTCCCCTGCTCCTGATCCCATTCCGTGGACATTCCCATCTCCCCTACTCCTGATCCCATTCCATGGACATTCCCATCTCCCCTGCTCCTGACCCCATTCCATGGACATTCCAGCTCCCCCGCTCATGATCCTATTCCATGAACATTCCCAGCTCCCCTGCTCCACAGACAGCACTAAACTCCCCCAAACCCCCATGGAACCCCAAGCAGGTGAGCGACAGCCCCAAACTCAACCGAGAGGTTTTCACAGCAGCCTCGCTGTTGCAGCTGAGTGTTTGTTCACCATCTCCTCCAGGAGCTCTGCTTTTCCAGGGGTTCCCATCTCTCAGTGCCAGCCCAGCTCTGGCCCCCGTGCTGGAGCAGCCACAGGGGATGGGATCACCCGAGGCCAGGCCAGCTCGGGATGCTCGTGCTCGGCTGACACATTGGCAGTGGAAGCCGCTCCTCGCACCGGCTCTTGGCTCCCCTGCTATCAGGAACACTTAATCTGATTTTCCTCTCCTCTAGACTGCCAGGATTTTAGGGTAAGGCAAGCTGTCCTGGACAAAAGCATAATCCAGGCTTATAAACGAAGTGTGGTATGAAGGGAGTGATGTCTGGCCAGCCTTGTGGTGCTGCTTTATATGGCCATAACAAAGCTTGGCCGAGGACGATTTGGGATGCTGAAGTCCAGAACGAGAGGCAAAAGGTCAAATTCTTTCCCTCCTGAATGAGATTTCCAGGTGGCAGAAGAGGCTCAACTGTTTAATTAGATTTGTGTAAGTTTTGTAACAGAAGCCACTCCTGTAAAGAAAGCCAAGGCAGGTGGGTCAGGAATTGGACACATCTCCACACCTCCTCATCATCTGCTTGGGCCACATTTCCCAAAAGCTTGGGAATGGATCCCAGTGAACTGGGGACAAGCCCTCAAGCCAGCCAAAACCAAAGGTCTGGGGCCAAATCCCAGTTTAAGGCCCAAGCTCATCCCACTTTCAAACTCCAGCAAAAAGGCTGGGGCTCAGAACCTTTAGACACAAACCCACCCAGCCACAGAGGGGGATCCTGCCCTGGAAGATGCCAACAGCACACATGGGCAGTTTTCTCTTTGCAATCCATGAAAAAGGGGAGAGATCAGAGCAGATCAGCCTATGGGACTAGGGACAGACAGCTGCAGGAGACTGCACCTCACAGCACCCTGAACACATCCTGGAGAACAGGGGGAGCCCAAAGAGATCTGCTGGATCCGGAGAGTCCCACAGCACAGATGTGTCTGCAGCCCCAGACAGCTCAGCACAAGCTGCAATGATGAAATTGTACATTTTCACAGATAAAATACCAACTAAATCCTATTTAGCAGCTTTAGAGACCCCTCCATCACCTAAATGGGCTAAACAAGAGCTGGAGAGGGGCTTGGGGGACAAGGGTCTGTAGTGACAGGAAAGGGGGAATGGCTTTAAATGGAAAGAGGAGAAATTTAGATGGGATATTGGGAAGGAATTGTTCCCTGGGAGGGTGAGGAGGGGCTGGGATGGCATTCCCAGAGAAGCTGAGGCTGCCCCTGGATCCCTGGCAGTGTCCAAGGCCAGGCTGAAGCACCCTGGGACAGTGGAAGGTGTCCCTGCCATGGCTGGGGTGGCACTGGAGATCCCTTCCAGGTCCCTTCCCATCCAAACCAGGCTGGGATTTAACAGCAGTTGGAATGATAAAACCTTGGCCCAGCACAACAATTTGCAGAACTTGGCAAGACTTGGCCCAACACCTCTTTGTGATCAATTAACTTGACACAAATGACAAGACCATGGTCTGTATGGCTGGACACCATCTGACTTTGCACATTTGACCTGTTTGGGGTTTTTCAGATTAAATAACAATGCAGAGCATGAATAAGGGAAAAACCTCTGCTCCACTGTCTCTATCTGAGCTTTTGGAATGTGCTATTTTTAGATGTCCTCCTGCAGCTTGCAGCTTTATAACAGAAATGATTGCTCTGGGCATCTCAGAGTAAAACAAATTAATTTTCTTAAAAAAAAAAAAGTGATTTCCAGCAACTTTGTAACAGCATTTGACAGTCAAATAACTCAGGGCTCCGAGTCCCCAAGTGCCCATTGACACAGAAGTCAGAGCTGGCTCCCAGTGCATGAGAACTCTGAAAGGTACAGAATAACACCGTAAAAACATGTTTTTCCAAACTAAATAAATGACATCCTGTAATGTAAAAACCAGTTTTCAAACTCGCACACATCTGCCCTGTTACTCCCCTCACTCTCACACACTCTCCCTTCCAGAAAATCTATTTATTTCTCCCTCTGCTCTCAGGATGTTTTGTTTCTTGTTTATCTATAGGCATATCCACTAATAGCTTGGGGAGATCGTGTGATTAGACCTATGTGGATTTGTTTTTTCCCGCACTGTTTTTTAATGGAAAAAGAAAAATCTTTCAGGACGACAACATATCTCAACTGTATGCGATATTGACAACCTATGGGGTTGTTATTCTTATTTTCTGCTAAATCCCAACCCATCAAATTGAAAAATTTCAACACTTTCAGAAATAAAAATTCTATTTGAAAAGACTCCTTCTTTGTATTTTTTTCCCTTGGATAACACCAAATGGCTCTAAATGTTATCAATATGGCCACTCTACTCGGCACAAAAGAAAATTTACTCCTCTTTAGGTGTTTTTAACGTTTTTTTTCCAAATTAATCATTGGTCGAACATTTTTACAATTGCCAATATATTTAATTGTTTTACACAGATTTATAATTTTTTGATTGCTACTACCCAGCACCATTTACAAACCAGAAGCTGAAGGCATTGCCACCAAACTCTCAATTTCTCAAAGAACAGGTAGAAAAATGAACACATTAAAAACATGGAGCAGCCTCTTGCTCTGTATAAATGAGTTGTGCTGACACAAGCACCACAAACCTGACAGAAATAAAGCAGGCAGGTGGTCCCAGCAGCCAGGGGGAAATCCAGCTGCCAGCACTGAGACCTGGTTCAGGAATTCAGATGAAATTGCAGCAAAACTCAGCACCCTGGGACCAGTTCTGCACTGGGAACCAGGAGGGGCTGAGCTGGCAGCATCCTCTCATCACACACAGGGCGAATGGTTTGCTCACAGAAAGAGGACAGCAGAACAAGAAAGATCATAATCCACTCTGCTCAGCACTGGTGAAATCATATCTGAAAAGTTCCACTTTTCAGGTCCAGCCACTCAATGCTCTGACAATTTAATGATCCTTTCCTTGGGCCAACAACTGCCCACCACGGAGATACAGCACTGACACAGAGCTCAGCAAACACAGCCAGGAGCACAGCACAGGCACCGAGGCCAGGCTCCAAATGTGGAAAAAGGCGAGAGGAGAGAAAAAAAAAAAAATAAAACCAAACCAAACCAAGAATGTACCACTGAAAGCACTGTTATAATTAACAGGGTGAGCAGCCACTGCACGACACGCATGGAGCACATGGGCTCCGCACGCAGCCGTGGCACTGGAGGGAAGAGTCGGGTCCTGGCAGCCAGAATGGCACAGGGGGTTGCCAGAATGGCACAGGGAGTTTCCAGAATGGCACGGGAAGTTGCCAGAATGGCACGGGAGGTTGCCAGAATGGCACAGGAGTGTTCCAGAATGGCCAGGGGTTGCCAGAATGGCACGGAGGTTGCCAGAATGGCACAGGGGTTGCCAGAATGGCACGGAGGTTGCCAGAATGGCACAGGAGGTTGCCAGAATGGCACGGGAAGTTGCCAGAATGGCACGGGGGGTTGCCAGAATGGCACGGGAGGTTGCCAGAATGGCACAGGGAGTTTCCAGAATGGCACAGGAGGTTGCCAGAATGGCACGGGAGGTTGCCAGAATGGCACAGGGGGTCGCCAGAATGGCACGGGAGGTTGCCAGAATGGCACAGGGGGTCGCCAGAATGGCACAGGGGGTCGCCAGAATGGCACGGGAGGTTGCCAGAATGGCACAGGGGGTTGCCAGAATGGCACAGGAGGTTGCCAGAATGGCACAGGGGGTTGCCAGAATGGCACAGGAGGTTGCCAGAATGGCACGGGAGGTTGCCAGAATGGCATGGGAAGTTGCCAGAATGGCACAGGGGGTTGCCAGAATGGCACAGGGAGTTTCCAGAATGGCACAGGGGGTTGTCAGAATGGCACAGGGAGCTGCCAGAATGGCACAGGGCCTTTGGCAGCAGGGCAGGTCACCTGTACTGAGCTGGGGACAGTGGCATGTCCAGCGGCCGCAGGGCTCTAACCGTGATCTCTTGTCCACATGTGCCTTCCCTGCTCCCTCTGCTTCTCCACCTGCATGTGCTCCTGCATTTCTGACTCTGCCAGCCCAGAGAAGTGCCTGCCTGCAATTTTATGAATCAATCTATTTCTATTTTATCACTATTGTATCACTATATTTCTATTATATCACCATTGTATCACTATGTTTGTTATATCAACATATTTTTGTTATGTCATTATATTTCTATTGTATCACTATTGTATCGTGGTATTTTTACTGTATCACTATAATTCTATTATATCACTATTGTATCCCTATATTTCTATCACTATGTTTCCATTACATCACTTTTATATCACTGTATTTCTATTAGATCACTTATTTCTACAGGGATCATGAAGTTTTGAAGCCACAGATTCTGAGGACAACACCCATCATCCCTGTTACTTCTATATTTGTTGAGTAATCCCCAAACCAACACAAATCTTCCAAATTGAAAATGCTGAGAGATCAGAGTTGGAGTTCTTCCACTGGATGTGTTGCTGGGTGGAAAAAGAAGAAGCAAAACCGCCAGACGCACTAGAGACAAATCATAAATTATTATTATTATTATTTTTTAACTTGGAGATTGGGAAACTCCAACTCCATCTCCAGCTGGCAGGGAGAGAGAGAAACACATGTGCATTTTATCAGAGGTGTCTATTTTGCTTTGGCTTTCGAAACATCATCTACATAACACATCCCCGAATTGAAATCCTCCAGTTCTGCGCTCTTTGATGCAACTCTCCCTCCTCAAAAAAGTGCAGGTTGCTGCCTCTGATCTGTCGGTGTTGCTCCTACATCCTTGTGTGCATGTATCTGTATTTGTATATCCATATATCTGCATAAATATATATATATCTCCATAGATATATATCCATATATCTATAGCTATATATTTTTATATATATATCACAAATATCCATATATATATCCATACCTGTCTATCTATATATCTGTATATCCATATATCTGTGTGTGTGTATATATATATATATCCATATATCCATATCTATATATCCATATATATATCCATATATCCATATCTGCATATCCATATATCCATATCTGTATATCCATATATGTGTGTCTATATAGCCATATATCCATATATCCATATCTATATATCCATATATCCATATCTATATATCCATATATATCTCTCTCTCCATATATCCATATATCCATATATCCATATTTATCTGTCCATACATCTCTATCTATATACAGATGTTATCTGGCTGTCACATACACCAAGTGCCTAAATACCCTCCTCTTTTTCACTGGGAACGAGATAACAGGTAGGCAGACAGAGGAACACATGTACAGCATTAGCCCTGGGTCCCTTAAGCTTATCTTATCAGCTCAGTCTGAATCTCGGAGCCTTTTGCTCTGGATTGTGAGCCAGCCCAAGCTTTAATTCGGAAAATGTGGTGCTGGGAAGAGAACCCTGATGTTGGCTTAAGAGCTCGGGAGCAGGGCTATCAGCTCCCTGCTGAAACCACAGCCCAAAGGGACAACAGAGCCGCCTGTCCCCCGAAATCCGACCGACAAATCCAAGGGTTGAAAGGGAAAGAAACAGCTCGGGATCAAATGGGAAGTTTTAGATCTCGCAGGAGGAATGCTGCCGAAAATGAGAACCATTTGAAAGCTCTGGGGGTTTAAAGTGGAATTCCCACTCACACAGTACACAAGAGTTATTAAGTGTGTATATGAGACTCCTGTTTTACTTCATGTACATGATTATTTTATACAGGGAAGTTTGGAAAGAATTATAGGCTGAGCCTGAGGCCAAGCCAAGAAGCAAGATGAGCAGCAGCAGCTAGAGGAGAAAGGGTGAGCTGGCAGTGGGGAAGCAGCCGGCCAGACAAGGGTTATTTATAGTGCCTGGAGCATGGGAATGTTAATTGAAATCAATCAGTGGCCATGAGGACACTAAGTTGGAGTGTCAAGCTCGAGCAATTATAAAGCCCATCTCAGGGGACGAGCATGTCCTGACTGCTTTTTTTTTTTTTTTTTTTTTTTTTTTTTATTTTTTTTTTTTAATTTTCTTTTTCCATGGGATGGAGATTAAACAGCCATTCACTAGGAGTGAGGAGGACACGAGACGATTGCACAGCACATCTAAGCCAAAAATCGAGTCAAACTCTACTACTGTTGTAAAAAAACACTCACCAGTAGGGCAAACAACTGTGCTTTCCCTTGTCAGGTATTTCTAACAAGGAAATGGGGGCTGGACGACATTGATAATGTGTTTTAGCACAAAAGAAAATGGTCCATTTACCAAGAAATGGGGAAAAAAGTTGCTTTAAGTTGTATTCAAGTCCCTTCCCCTCCTCTGTTTGGCAATGTTGACATTTGGCAGCTCTGACATCTGACCTAGGGCAGACAAGGGACAGCCAAGCATCTAAAGCATCCGTCAGTCGGCTGCTGTTGTAACTGAATTGTGTCATAATTAACTGAAAATTGTATAAAAACACAAATTGGGAACATTGCAGTGCCCCGCACTGGGCAAAGGAGAACAACATTTCCCCATTAGGGCAAAGGACCTTAAACTGAAAATATCAAGGACAGTGTGCACGTTGGCTTCCCACTGCCAGAGGGCAGGGATGGATGCGATACTGGGATTGAATTGTTCCCTGGGAGGGTGGGGAGGGGCTGGGATGGCATTCCCAGAGCAGCTGAGGCTGCCCCTGGATCCCCAGAAGTGTCCAAGGCCAGGCTGAAGCACCCTGGGACAGTGCAAGGTGTCCCTGCCATGGCTGGGGTGGCACTGGAGATCCCTTCCAGGTCCCTTCCCATCCAGACCCAAGGCTGGGATTTAACAGCAGTTGGAATGACAAAACCTTAGTCCAGCACAACAATTTACACACCTTGGCAAGACTTGGCCCAACACCTCTTTGTGATCAATTAACTTGACACAAATGACAAGACCATGGTCTGTATGGCTGGACACCACCTGACTTTGCACATTTGACCTGTTTGGGGTTTTTCAGATTAAATAACAATGCAGAATTGCTCCCTGGGAGGGGCTGAGATGGATTTTCCTGAGGAGCTGTGGCTGCCCCTGGATCCCTGGAAGTGTCCAAGGTTGGACGGGGCTTGGAGCACCACCCTGGGGCGGTGCAAGGAGGTGGAGTAAGATGAGCTTTAAGGGTTCTTCCAACCCAAACCAATCCATGACGAAGCGGCTGGACGGTGCTGGGGGGTACCTGATGCCAGGCAGAGGAGAAAGGAGGAACACTGAACCCCTTCAGAAGCAGCAGCTCCCCCAGCAGCTCCCGTTGGCTGAGCCTGGCTGTCGTGGAGCACAGCTTTGGCAGCCGAGCCATGAGACACCAGCGCGAGTGCGAAGGGAATCGATCCACGTTTTAATTGCGCTGTTTCAATTGTTGACAGAACACTTCCCCTGTCTTCGCCTCCGGCGCTGCGGGCTCCCCGATAAGGCCCATGTGTGCTTTCTGTCCTTTCATGTAGCGGGGAGATAAGGCCTGACGGACGAGCTTACAAATATTGGGAAATCCACAAACGGCGTTTGAAGCGCTGCCGGGAGGCGGAGGAGGGAGGCTTGGCAGGGCTGCTGGAGGTTTGGAAAGAGCAGAAGAAGCTCTGTGCCTCTCTGGAGGACCCAGCAGAAGGATGGAGGAGCAGGAGGGAGGATCTCCTCAGCACCGGGTTTGCTCCAAGCCTTATGATAAAAGCTCCACACACCTCAGCTGAACTCAATTCACCAGTTCTTCTGGAAAACTAAATAAGCCCTTCAGCTGTAAAGCCACCATCCATAGCAAACAAGGAGCCCCAAAATTAACAGATTTCACTCTTTACCCCAAGACTTCTTTGTTATTTTTGTAAGATATAATTCTGTAATGGCTGAAAATGGCATTTTCAACATTAGAAAGGGTTGAAAACGAACCAGATTAACCACAGAATGGCTGTAATTCCATTCCTGGGAATGCTAACCCTCCACAGACCAATGTGATTCCCTTTGAACCAGAACCCTTCATGGGAAGGGAAGCTTCTTCCAGATCCTGCCTCTCTGCCCTGCCTTTCCCGACCCCAGGAACACAACCGGCCCCAAATCCCCGGGAACACGCCAACCCTGGCCACGACAACCACCTCTGGTTCATCTCTGCAGCACAGCTGGATCCCTGCGTGCCAGACCTCTGCACTGGCCAGCACTTTGTACATCATTAACCCTCCTGATGTTGCAACTTCAAGGAAGTTCAGGCCGGCTGCTGGCAGTAAAACACCCAGAATCTGCTGACGCCGGCAAATCACGCGGCAAAGAGAGCTCCGGGATTTTGGGTTCGGCAACAAAGGGTGATTCTTTCCTTCCGCCCACACTCTGGAATTTGGATGATGCTGTTGACTCAGTTGTGCTGCTCCTGCTTGGCCGAGGAGGCTCTCCCAGGGAATGTTCACCCAGGTGCCTTCCCCTGCCCGAGCAGGTGCACCCAGGACATCAGAGAGCAAACACAGCAGGAGATCCCGAGATGAGGTTCAGGTTCTCAGCTCGAAAAGTGCCTTAATGTAGAGATTTATAATTTTTGAATGCTCAGCAGCAACTGAATCAAAAGCAACACCCAAGTGCGATTTGGCATCGCTCACAGCAGGATCCAAGGACTGAGTCAGCAGAAGGGTCTGTGGCAACAGGAGTGAATCGTGGGTTAGAGCAAACCCCGCTGTGTTTGCAGGAGATGAATGCACCATCTACGTACGTGCGTGTGAGAGAAGAGAAATCCTCTCTGACAGAGGTTTCTGTAATTAAGCTGGGCTTTGTTTTACCATGGCACCCCACCTGCTACCCCTTGGCCACCCAAGTTGTGAGCTCTGTCGTTGGCTTGAGGCGTTTCCACTCTTTTTTCCATAAGCAGGCTAAATTACAGAGGCATTTTCATAGGAAAATCTTTCATCTGAAGAGAGTTCCGGCACCGCAGGGACAGTGAGGTTTGGTGTGTGTGAGCAGAACATGGGAACACACGAGATTTTTGATGTGTTGATCTGTGTGTCCTAATGGGGGCAATGGAGATTTAGGGGAGAAGAGCAGAGCATGGCAAGAAAAAGGCAGAAAATTGGGAAAAGTCTGATTGCAAAGGGGTTAATCCCAGACCAATTTAATTTCCCAATTCTTTGAATCATATCAATTTTACATCCAAGACCAAAGAGCTGGCATGGATTCTGGCACAGTGTTGGTGTTATCTCCTCACGAGCATCCTGAGACATCACTGGGGCATCATCCAACGGCAGCACGTGCAGCCTTCATCCATGCTGGCATGACACAACAAAATGGCCAAGCCAAAAATTGCTGCTCAGGGGTTTCTGGGGTGATCTGATTAAATTTCTACCACCAAATGGGAGACTTTGCCCTGGCCTGTCTGATACTCCTCCAGCCGTGGGTCAGGAGTTGAGCTAAGGTCACCACACTGTAGATGTCCTCACTTGTCCTCTTTTGGCCACAGATGAAAATCAATTTTGGCAAAGAAAAAGGTTTCAGGATGTGGATTTGTGCAGCAGCTCTAACTGGGCACCCAGAGGTCTGGAAATCCTCCAGTGCCACCAAGCAGGTGCAGCCTTTGGCACGTGCCAGGCCCAGGACATTCTGCAGTGCCAACCCATGCCTGCTGGTTTGGATTTATTACCCACACACCCCAACACATCTGCCTGTGCCATTCTGGCAGGAAACCCAGGCAGGCACACATGACGGCTGGGCTCTATCATCGCTGTTTTTTTCAACACTTGGTGCAGACAGCTTTTTTTCCGGAAATTCTAAAGCAAAAATTCACCTGTCAGCAACTTTTTTCCAAAACTCACTTTCAGGGAAGGACGTATCTCACAAACAAACACACAGACACCTACTCACACACGCTCCTGATTGCACAAACTGAACTCTGTGCTACGCTATCAACGCTCTGTGTATTTTTTGGGAATGATGTATAAACATTTCCAGCAAAATAGCCTTCATCTGAGGTTGTTTCCCTGCTGATGCCTCCTCCTTCCTTGCTTAGGCTTCTGAGAAAACTGTGTTTTATGAAGAGAATGGAACTGATAGACTGCAGCCTCACTTCTTTGCCCACACAATCCTCCAACTCGGGATCCAACATCTCCAACAGCTGGGAAACACTGGAAGTCCTTGCAAAAATCATGGGCTGAGAGAATGATGCCAGAGGCAGTTGTTGTGCCTCTTGTTTGTGAGCTGTGCTTGCTCTGGGATGTCCTTCCTCCACCTTGGCACTAAAATAGGTCCTTTCAAAGCCTTTTTGGCTCCTGCAGTGATCTGCTGCCATGCTGTCTCAGCTGTTTGTGTACCCCAGTTGTGCTGGGTTGTGGTGTTAGAACACACCAGTGCCAGTGCAGCAGCCTGGGTATGGACTGGTGACTCCCAGCCTGGGCACAGCCCCTTCCCTTCCCTTCCCTTCCCTTCCCACATCAATGAGCTCAGCCAAAGGGGAAGGCTTCTCCCAAGGTTTTTTCCTTTGCTGGAGTGCCCCAAAGCTCATCACCCCCTGTTCTGAAGAGCAGATGATGCTCAGGATGCGGCGAGTTCGATGTGAGCTCAGGTTTGGGTCTGTGCATAAATTCCAGGTGCAGCCTAAGAGCAAGTGGGCAGATTTAATTCCAGGACAAACTGCACAGAGCGGTTATTTTATGCAGCTGAAGGGTCTGAACACAGCAGGAAAGGCAAGGTGGATCCTCATCTACCCTCACATCGAGTGACACTCAGGACCGGGCTCACATGGCTGAGCCTTCCACTTCAATCACCTTGGAAACCAAACCCCAAAATGCCCTGTCAGTACCCCCACTTGCCCTGGCAGCACCCCTGTACCCAGACACCTTCACCTGAGCAAGGCACAGCCCCTGCCATGACTGACACAGCCCTCAGGCCCCCAGAGTGGAGCAAATGGTGCCATGATCCCGAGGGAAAAGGCTCCTGAGAGCCCAGCTCTGGAACCCAACACCCAGGGGAGCACCTGCCTGTGCTCACCCCGTGCCTCTCCCTGCCTGCCACACCAAGGACAGCAGGATTTTGATCCTAAGGACCAGAGATCGCAGCAAAGCTTTCCCAGAGAAACCTCTCTGTGAGGGGAAGACCCTAAATAAAGTTAAAGGGCATCAACTTCCCACACAAATGGCAGTGGAAATGGCACATGTGTGCCACCAGGAATCTCACCTCTGGATTTGTGTCTTTGGCTTAGGAAGCCCTGGAAGGGCAAACAGGAGCTGCTGACAGACCCAGCTCACTCACTTGTACAAGCACCAAAGGTTTGTCTTTTCTGGAAGGCCACACAGGGCATTGAAAGGGTTTGGAAATAGGCACTGGAACAGAAAAAGGAGCAGGAGAATGTTAACAGGCTGCATGAATGCAATCCTAGTCCTTGGAAACTCCATCCCCTCTGCAGGGAAGGAGTGGAAGATGACAGATATCACCATGAACTTGTTCCTACAGGGACACCAGGGTCAGTCCAAAGCCTCAAAGCAATGCAAACCCCAGGATCAGCACCAAGACTTACTGCAGGATTAGGTTTGGTGTTTGTCCAGCTGTGACCCTCCTCAGCCATTCCCAAAGCAGCATTCCCTGAGTTTGGCAGCCTGATCATGAGAGCCAACGTCCATCCAGCCTGGCACACGTGCTGGCTTTATCAGCATTATCACACCGTGGTCTGTCCAGAACTGAGGATCCCAACCCCTTTGCTGAGGGATACACCCCAAAACATCCTGAAAACACATCAAAACTGTCACAGGGAATAGAGCAAAGTCCAAGCAGCATCTCTGCCCTGGTTGGGGGACACTCCTGGACCTCTCAAGGCTACCAGAACATGCCATGGGTCTAATTCTGGAGTTTTACTACATTCCAGAGGAGATTTTTAACTGAATAAGGGTTTAAATCAAAGTAGTACAAAGGCTCCCAGTTCCTGGCCGAGGACTGCACTGGGACCGCCCCAGCTCGGGCCGGGGGCGGGTGGAGGCAGCAGAGTCCAGAACCATCTCTGCCCTGACCTTGTGCTCTCACCAGCATTTCCCACTTCTGTCCCCACGTTAGGAAGCAGCTGAGTGACCCTTTTGAGGGATAAATCCCTGAATTTTATGCCTGAAGGACAATTCCTTTCTCTCTCCCTGCAGTTCCCTCCCACTTCCTCCCTCCTCCCTGAAAGAAAGATAAACGACTTTGCTGGAGGAAAGGGTGAAATTTCATCCCGGATCAAAACCCATGAGCAGAATCCCCATGTGACGGTTCGCAGAATGTGTTTTGCATGCAAATATCATACATGCAAAGTGAAAATGAGTCATTTCACAGCAGCTCTGGCTCTAGGCACCGAGTGACTTCTCCTCTGTGACTCCTACACTTGTCTGCTTCCCCTCATTCACCAGCTCCTGTGGTTTCCCGGGCCTGTTTGCCTGCTCAGGCTCCAGTCACTTTAGGTAGGATATTAGCTAGGAAGGAAGGAGGGAGGTGGGTTTTTTTTTTCCTTCCCCCTCTTAGATTTGTTTTACATTCTGGTTTTTACAGCTTTGAGGTTTTTGCTCCCTGCTTTCGCCATCAGCTTCAGTCACCGTGGGTCGGTTCCCAAAATCCAGAGAGACCGAGAGTTTCCAAAATACTCCAGTGGTATTTGTGTTGGCTGCTGAACTTGCTTGGGCATGGACATGGCCTTGGCTTGCTCTCCCCGCACACATGAGCTGTTTTCTTTCTTTATGGCTGTTAATTGTTTGCTGTTGAGATCTAGACACTGGGGCAAACCCATTTTACAGTAGGACTGATTCAAAAAACGAGAGAAAAAAGTCAAGTTCAGCATCAGATTTGCCTTGAACTGATCACACGAGCTCAGAGATCAAGGGCAGAACGAACCCTCTGCACTCGCGGAGTGCGAGCGAAGGGAGAGGGGAAGCTGGAGGTTTTTGGCTGCCTGGATGGAAAAACAAATACCCTCCCACAAATGAGCTATTCTCACAGCCTTGAATTAGGGCTGGCAGTCACCTTGGAGCAGCCTCGCTCAGGGATCCGGCACTGAGGAGATCAGAGCAAATCTCGGTGCCTGGAAGAAGATCCCCATGGAAGATTTGCATCCTTGGCACGAGAGCCATGGAGAACAGAGAAAACCCTGACAATCCTGCTCCCTACCCCACAAAAATCCCACCAAGCAACCCAAAATCCTACTTCTCTGAAATCAAACAGTAGCTAAAGCAGCAAAAGGGAGGGAGCCCAGATCTTTGCAAAGCAGCACTTTACTATTACCCAGCCCTCTTTGCAAACCCCAAAGGCAGTAAAGAGCAGAAAGCCTAAAACTTTGGGGAGCAGCCTCAATCCCCGACTCTCACTCAGGGTCCAGCTTGGCTGGACATGGAGGGGCTTGGAGAAGCCACCCTTCAACCACAAAGCTGAAACTATTTGCCTGTTGTTTACCTCCCCACCCCACGGCCTCCCCCTCTTCCTCCCCACAAGTGACCTCCTCCTCCTCCTCCCGCTCCTCCCGCCAATCAGCCCGGCCTGCCAGCACAGGGGTTACAGCATGACATAATTGCAACATGCATAAACAACATTTGCCATTAAGGGATACTTTTAATGAGAAACAGAGCTGCGAAGGGGAAGCATCAAAGTGGCTCACGGAAGGAAACCGCCTGGAACAAAATCCTACTTGATGCCCCAATTAATATGTTCCCTAATTCTATTTCCTGCACTTGTGGTCCCGCAGCCTCCTTGCTTTAATTTCTTTGGGAGGATGGAGAGGAAGGAACCTGGAAATGCAGTGTCTTCATGGCTGACTTGATGTGCAGGCAATGTGCAGATTAGAACAAATTAGAGAATTAAAAAATAACCAACGACAGACTGAGGAAATGTCATCCCCAGGATAATAGTATTAATTGAGACCTGGGTTTTGCAGGCCAGCTTTAGAAAAAAACCCAACAAAGCCGAAAGCTGGAGTAATAGGACTGGATTAATTACCCTGGGAGGTTTTTCACCCCAGCCCATGCTCTGCCCAGCCATGCTCTCCAAGCTCGGTGACAGTCGCCCGTGCCCGCGGCGTCTCCTCAGCGCCAAGGCAGATGTTTGATCAGCTCCAAGCCTTGGCAGGGCAGAGCTGCACAGGGATCAGCAGCACAGGGATCATCAGCACAGGGATCAGCAGCACAGGATCAGCAGCACAGGGATCAGCAGCACAGGGATCTGCAGCACAGGGATCAGCAGCACAGGGATCAGCAGCACAGGGATCAGCAGCACAGGATCAGCAGCACAGGGTCAGCAGCACAGGATCAGCAGCACAGGATCAGCAGCACAGGATCAGCAGCACAGGATCAGCAGCACAGGATCAGCAGCACAGGATCAGCAGCACAGGGATCATCAGCACAGGGATCAGCAGCACAGGATCAGCAGCACAGGATCAGCAGCACAGGGATCAGCAGCACAGGGATCTGCAGCACAGGATCAGCAGCACAGGATCAGCAGCACAGGATCAGCAGCACAGGATCTGCAGCACAGGATCACAGCACAGGATCAGCAGCACAGGGATCAGCAGCACAGGGATCTGAGCACAGGGATCAGCAGCACAGGATCAGCAGCACAGGGCACAGCACAGGTCTGCAGCACAGGATCGCAGCACAGGATCAGCAGCACAGGATCAGCAGCACAGGATCAGCAGCACAGGATCAGCAGCACAGGATCAGCAGCACAGGATCAGCAGCACAGGGATCAGTCAGCACAGGGATCAGCAGCACAGGATCTGCAGCACAGGGATCAGAAGCACAGGGATCAGCAGCCAGGTCAGCAGCGGATCAGCAGCACAGGATCACATACGCCAGGACAGCAGCAGGATCAGCAGCACAGGATGCAGACAGGCAGCAGCGGATCGCAAGCACATGGATCAGCAGCACAGGGATCTAGCAGGGATCATCAGCACAGGGATCTGCAGCACAGGGCTCCTGTGCCCAGGGATCAGCAGCACAGGGATCAGCAGCACAGGATCTGCAGCACAGGATCAGCAGCACAGGATCAGCAGCACAGGGATCAGCAGCACAGGATCAGCAGCACAGGGATCATGCAGCACAGGGATCGCAGCACAGGGATCAGCAGCACAGGGATCTGCAGCACAGGATCAGCAGCACAGGGATCAGCAGCACAGGATCAGCAGCACAGGGATCTGAGCACAGGATCACAGCACAGGGACGCGCACAGGTCACAGCAGTCACAGCACAGGATAACGATCGCACCAGGGACTGCACACAGGGATCCAGCACAGGAGCAGCCACACCGGCAGATCAGCAGCACAGGATCAGCAGCACAGATCGCAGCACAGGGATCATGCAGCACAGGGATCAGCGCACAGGGATCATGCAGCACAGGATCGCAGCACAGGGATCATCAGCAAGGGTTCAGCGAGCACAGAGGTATCTGCAGCACAGGATCAGCAGCACCAGGATCACAGACAGGATCAGCAGCACAGGATCCTGCAGCACAGGATCAGCAGCACAGGATCTGCAGCACAGGATCAGCAGCACAGGGATCAGCAGCACAGGGATCAGTGGCACAGGATCTGCAGCACAGGGATCATCAGCACAGGGATCTAGCAGCACAGGATCAGCAGCACAGGATCAGCAGCACAGGGTAGACACGATCAGCAGCACAGGCATCTGCAGCACAGGGATCGGCAGCACAGAGCAGCAGCACAGGGATCAGAGCACAGGATCTGCAGACAGGGATCTGCAGCACAGGGCTACCACAGATGTGCACACAGGATCAGCAGCACAGGATCAACAGCAGCCACAGGGATCAGCAGCACAGGCATCGCAGCACAGGGATCTGCTAGCACAGGGATCAGTCAGCACAGGGATCAGCAGCAACAGGGATCATGCAGCACACGGATCTAGCAGCACAGGGATCTGCAGCACAGGATCGCAACAGGATCAGAGCACAGGGATCAGCAAGCACAGCACCAGCACAGGAATCAGCAGCACAGGATCTGCAGCACAGGGATCTGCAGCACAGGGATCATCAGCAACAGGGATCAGGCAGCACAGGATCGACCAGATCTGAAGCACAGGATCAGCAGCACAGGATCAGCAGCACAGGATCAGCAGCACAGGGATCAGCAGCACAGGGATCAGCAGCACAGGATCAGCAGCACAGGGATCTGAAGCACATGGATCAGCAGCACAGGGATCCATCCAGGATCCCACCCCAGTGATTTGGGGACAGCAGCTCTCGCAGATGTGTCCCACTGTGAGTGAAGAGCAGCTGAGCTCCTTATGCTCTCCCGACCTTGAGTTTGACTCCAGAGAGAAGGGGAGGGTCTGTTTCCATCAGTGTTGAACACATGGAAGTTGTGCACAGCTGACAGACCCTGCACTCTGCAATGGCTTGGTCTGTGCCACTCCAGCAGTATGGCCCGTGATTCACCGAATCCAGGTGGAGTCACAGGGATAAATGCAGATAAAAAAACCCAAAACCAAACAGTCCCTATCAATTACCAGTCCAAAGCTGATTGCAGAAGTAGAGAAAGACAGACACACTAATGAAAGGAGATGAACCATCTGGGGAACATCTCTGTTTAACCTTCACCAACATCTTGAAGCTAAACAGAGGCAGAAGACTCAGAAATGATGTCAGCTTATTTTTTTTTCCCTTGATTCCTATGGAGACAAGTCTGGTGTGATCAGAGCCTGTCCGCCCACAGTTACCTCACCATCTTTGAGCCACAGACCTTGATTTAGTTGAAATAAGTTTTTCAACAAAGATCTCAGGGCTACATAGTTCCTGCAAGTATCACACTACCAGGAAGCCAGGTGGGAAAGACTTTCCCTAAGAACCTGAATGAGGAAAACCCCAAACCCCAAACTTAGCAGGCACCAGAGAATACTATAAGGTAGAAAATGGCAGCAGTTGATGCTGCAGAACCTGTGGAACATAACAAGCATGTGCAAGCTGTGAGTGCACTCAAAATCCTCACCCACATTTCCAGAGCTCTGCTCTCAGCACTGCAGGAAATAGGATATAGGGGGACAGTGTCCCCCCCATCCCAGGGATACCATCAGCTCGGGCTCATGCTTAAAGGGGGAAAATAAAATTATAAAAGATTCAAGACCAAAGAAACTGAGGAGCAAATTACTCCTGGCTTCCAGCTGTTAAGAGGTTCCAACAGCATGTTAAAAATTCTGCTGACACATGGCTCTGCCCAGTCTGCTCCCAGTGAGTGCCACAGCACAGCCATGGCAAATGGAAACAGAATCATGGGATGGTTTGGGTGGAAGGGACCTTAAGGATTATCCAGCTCCAACTTGATCCTTGCCGTGTGCAGGAACATCTTCCACTATGCTCAGAGCCCATCCAGTGTCCTGGGATGGGATGGGATGGGATGGGATGGGGGGATGGATTGGCAGGATGGATGGAATGGGATGGGATGGATGGGATGGGATGGATGGGATGGAGGGATGGATGGGATGGGATGGGATGGATGGGATGGATGGGATGGGATGGGGGATTGGGGAGGATGGGATTGGATGGGATGGGATGTGGGGATGGGATGGATGGGATGGGATGGGATGGGATGGATGGGATGGATGGGATGGATGGGATGGATGATGGTGATGGGATGGGTGGGATGGGATGGGATGGGATGGGATGGGATGGGATGGGATGGGATGGGATGGGATGGGATGGGATGGGGTGCGATGGGATGTGATGGGATGGGATGGGATGTCAGGAATGGTGGGACACCAGTCACCTCCTGCAAGGCAGATCCTCCAGAGCACCCATGGCCAAGCTGGAGTTCCTCTCCCTGGATCTGATAGCAGAGTTTAACTTCTCCTCCCAGGTGCCCTCACCAGAGCCTTTGACCCTCCCTGATCACAACAAGAATTGCACAAAAACAGCCCCATATCCGTGTCAGACCCTCTGACTGGCCCAGGCACTGCAGACAGACAGCCCTCGCTCTCCCATTCTCCTTTTCCTCATTTGAGATTTGTTAGGGAGACCAAAGCATTTGTTTATGGATACAAAAGACAATGACAGCTGGCTTAAATTCTTGGCATCAGAAGTGTTTTATGCTGAAACCAGGCTTTTTTCTTCTTCAAAACCAAAATTTTTAGCCAGAATTTTTCTTTACTGTCAGCATTTCCAAAGACCATTGGGTCCTTTTGGAATAATTTATCTATATTTTTATTGAATTTACCAAAACTGTTTGTGAAACAAGAATGTGCTTTTTCCTCCTCACCACAGCCACTGTTTTCAGAAAGTGAAGTTTGTTATAATCAAAGCTGCAGTGGCTGGTTTGTAAAATTAGTTCCCTAAAGAGATTAAAAATGGCTCCAGCTTCTACAGCATTTCCAACTTTGTAAAGCAGAAACAATGTGAAATGACAGCTTTTAAAATATTTTTGATAAAACCTGTCACCAGCTCACAGTGAAGTTTGTTTTGTTACCAAGAAAATCTTTCTCCTTGTGGATTTCCCCATTTTAATCTCTTCCACACTGATATTGATGGAAATTAAATTTCAAACTACATTTTACAGCCTGGGCTTGAAACTTTGCAGGGAATCTCAGAATGCAACACTGAGCAGTTGATGTTAAAAACAAAAGGAGTTTCTGCACGTTTGCAGATCTGCTATCCAGGAATAATTTCAAAATTGTATTATTAAATATCAGGTTCACTAGAAACACTCGATTTACCACTTACTGGGACAATATTTAATATGTGGGAAACCATTAAAATGGTACACAATGGAGCAAGAAGCTGGGCAAGCTTTTCCCTTGGTTCAGGCTGAGATCAGGACCAGCAGAAGGTCAGTTTTGCCCAGAGCCCAGGCTGTGGATGTCCAACACCTTCCAGGGAGCTCATCCAGGAGGTTTGGTACTGCAGAGCTTTCTGCAGCACCACGACTGAAGATGCTCCCAACCTCTGCAAGGCTGAATTCAGCTCCCTGAGGGAAAGTGAAGTCACCCATGGCTGGCCCAGAGCCCAGCGAGGTCAGGGCACACAGAGCCAGACTGAGCTCCGAGCTGTTCAGGACTCACTTTTGGAAGAAGCCAAATAAACACAAACTCCCAGTTAACTGGAACTGTTTCTGTCATTGCACAGACCTGGCAGAAGTTAAAGATCACTGCTTCAAAGCATTTTTCCCAAGTCTGGGGATTTGAAAACATAATTCACCTTAGGACAAGAGCAACATTACAACGCTTTCAGAGCTGCTGCAATTGTGTCAGTGCCCAAAGCCACCCACTCACCTAAGGAGAAACAGCAGGAGGGGTGTAGAAAACCAGGTCAGGAAGGAGAATTAAAAACCCACGGATGCTTCCACCGCTACATCAGCGTTTCCCTTCAGTGATTTCCCCCACCTTGCTACGGCTCGACACATCATTACCTGGTAATAGGTCTCTGAGCTCTGGGTGGGAACTGCAGCACCACAGCAAGCTGTGTGCTCAGTAAAACCAGAGATGCATGTCTGGAAAAGGTAGAGCAGACATATAGGATTGCAAAAGAGGCCCTGGCTCGCACGCTGGGCGGCTCGGGACCGGCCAATGCCTCCTGCAGCGAGTGGGAGGGAGAGGCGCTCGCATGACGCTCCCGGAGCGCTCCCTCGCTCCTTTCTCGACTCCTGGTTTTACTATTCCCCTTAATGGACTCCACTTCCTCCCTTCTCCCTGCGTGTGAGCGTTAAAAAGACCGGACCTCCACATGTGCTGACTCTCAGTTGAGAATCACCCCATGTAATCACGGGGAGCTTTATCTCATCTGCAGCCCACGACACCTTCCCGCGGAGGATGTGCTTTGTACTGTCCAGTCTGGACAGAAAAATCTTGCAAAACACAACAAAACAAAAAAAAAAAAAAAAGACAATAATTTTCCTTGTTTAGATTTCGCTGGAGCTGCCAGAAAATCCAGCTGGTTGAAGCATACTAAATGTGTTTTGCAACTATTTTCCTGAAAGTTTTCTTTAGTAAAGACTTGTGAACGTTTCTGTTGGTGCTTTTGCACAAAACCCCAGCAAGACTTGGGAGAAACAACTGCAAAAACTCTCTCTTTCCTAAACCTGTTCTCAAGAAAGGAAAATCCACGAGTTTCAAACAATTTATGGTTTAATTTCTAATATTGAGTTGATGTTTCAACTGAAGGTTGGGGCTTTTTAAATGTTTTCATTTTTTGGGTGAACAAATATCGACAGCCAACCTTCAACCATGTACAAATCAATGAAATCTTCCAAGACACCAAACTCCCAGCTGAAAAATGGATTTATCCATCCCAACTTAAAACACATATCTCAGTCAGCAATCCTGGGGGACTTGGTAGCTCATGGAGAGAACCAGACAAGGAATTTTCCTTCTGATAATCAGTTCCTCTCCACCAGAACATGTTGAGGTGACATTGGCTGCTTCTTGCTACAAAAGTGACACCTGTCAATTCCATTAAATATTCCTGGCATACAGACAGCCCAAAATCCAACAATTACAGATCCTGCCTCGCTTGCTCCTTCCCTTGAGACAGAAATTCCCTGCCTGAGGTTCCTTCATTGCTTTCCACAGCCCCCAAAATTCAGAAGGCACATTTCCAACCTCACATCAGCAGCTTGGGCACTCATTCCCTCACGTCCCACGTGTTCTCAGCTCCATGAGATGCCAACAGTGCCTGGCCTCACCCAGCAGGCAGCCACTGCCACTTGGGATGGATTGTTCTGTTCCCAGGGAGCAAGGGGATCCTCTAAAGCTTGTAGGGAAACCCAGTCATGGCCAGTTGATATTTTTAAAGTGTGTCCCATCTAGTGCTGCCTCTTCTCTCCAGCACGGGCTGAGGGTTGCCTCCATCATTTCCTTCCCAGCCAGGCTTCACAGTAAGCACTTATATCACAGACTCTGAACCCTCAAAACACGCAGGATTTCGAGTCCAACCAGTTTAGTTTGGAAAGGCACCAAGATCCAGGTTTATCTGATTCCGCTACACTTGGAGCACAGGAGCTCCTATTGCATGAGGTGTTTCCGACCCAGCCCCAGTGGTTTCCAGTAAATGTGGTGCCCCCTCCTCGGTTCCCCACACCCAGCAGTTTGCTTGCAGACTGTGGGTAAGGCAGAGCTCACTTCAGATGTGACAGTGACATTTTTACAGGACACTTCACCTGGAAGAGCTCAGCTGCTTTATCACGGGCTTGGCATGACTGCAGGACTATGGAATTGGGTGGATTTGTCAATTCACTGAGAGTTTCCCTAAATACCGGCAAAACACAGGCTTAAAGTAACATAACTGGTACAAACTTCCTCCCCAAAGCCTGTCAAAATCACTCGTGAGCAATGCTGCCATCAGGAGATGCTAACAGCTCTTTGAATTTCCCTGCTTCGAACCTGAGCTTCCTTTTGGGTGGCCCTTGTCACTCACAGGGACTCCGACTGCCAGCTGTTGGAGGCAGAGAGCTGGAACGTGGCCACCTCCTAAAAACTTGCAGGTGATCTAAGCTCAGCTCGTGTGCATCTGTGCAGTTCTGTGAAGAAATCAGCAATAATAATGGGAAATGAAACGTCTCGGCCCTACATGACTCAGTTTTCCGATCCGAGATCACTTTCTTCTTCCTTTGTCCTTTACTGGTTTATAATCCTGCACCAGGAAGAGGACAGAGGGAGCAGCCTGGTCTATGGGAGGAGCTGGAATGAGATGGGCTTTAAGGTCCCTTCCAACCCAGACTATTCTGCAGTTCTGGGGTTTGAAGAAGTGAAATTATACACACACACATCTTTCTTTGTGGTTGTTTAGGATGATGGAGCTGAAAGACCCTGGAAAACATTATTATGAGGCAAACCCCGCTGTCTGGAGCTATCCCCACATGCCATGGGGCACCTGCCCACTGCAGGGCTCTGTGCCTGGCAGGGCCCCCCCAGCCCGCAGGAACTTGGCTCCCAAATGGGGTCATTAGATGTGAATGGCTTTTGCATTAGCAGCTCTCAGGCCCCCGAGTACCACCCCTGTCACTTCCGCAGGCACCAGCACAAGCCTCGTTTCAAACCTCCAATTTGTCTGTTTAGTGTCTTCATAAAGGAGGGGGAAAATGAAAGAGAGGGGCTGGGGGAAGGGGCCGGGATGACTAAATCAGTAACTTGTCTCTAATTTCTCTGCGTCCCCCCAACCCCCAGACTTCCCCTGGGGACACGGGCTTCAAAGGGAGCTACAAATATTTACTAATTCTATTAACAGGATACAAATTGTTTTCAGGGGAGCATCAGGCACACAAAGCCGTGTCAGCCCCCCGCCCGCAGACCCCCGGCGCACACCCCCTGCCCCGGCACAGCCACATGCACTGTACAGCCACAGAGTCCTTCCCGCCTCCCCAATTTTTCCTAAGTTCAAGATGAGTTGAAGGGTCAAAAAGGCAAAGGGTGTTTCAGAAGTTTAGCAGACAGCATTTGGTAAGGGGAAGGCAGTGGGAGGGGGTGGGGGGAGAGAGGAGAGAAGGAATCTGGCATGCATTAGGCTGAGCAGTTCCAAACATCCATCCTCCACAGACTTGTTACTTTCTTTCTTTCTCACAGGATTTTTTTGTTTTTTGGTATTTGGTGGTTTTATTTTTTTGTAATTTGTGGTCTATTTAAGCTTTTTTTTTTTGTTTCGTATCAGCCAACAACTGTATTTTAATCTCCTTCCCCCAGCCTCCTGTGCTGCCTGCTCGCCTCCGAGAGCACACGCCTGTGATGCTCAGACTGAAACACTCAGACACATCCTGCACACACTGCCAAGGAGCTGCTGCTGCAACAAGTTTGGAAAAGTCCCTGGAAGCTTAAAAGGTGAATAAAACACTCCATGGTGGACAAGGAAGGAGCTCAGTGCAGTGAGATGCTCCATCTATAGAAAGGTGCCCTGCCTGTGACAAGATCATCCCTAAGGTTCCTTCCAACCCAAAGCATTCCATGATTCCCACCAAAAGGCAGCAGAGGATGAACAGAGCTCGTGTCACCAGGTGGAACAGCCCTGGGGAGCTCTCTGGGAGGAGAACAAGGCCTTAGTCCAAGGCCACAGTCGCTGCTGCACAGCTCGATGGGATAATCGGAGTTAATGCCAGATAAGCCTGCGGCTCCACAAAGTCTTCCAGGATGTGATTTTCCACACGGCTTAAATGCTGACCCATATCTCATTATGTTTTATGAGCCCAAAATCAGAACAGGACAGGCTCCATGTTTCAAAGAAATGAGACTTCCCAAATGTCCAGCTACCTAAAGCAAAGCTGCCTGGCTCTCTGGACAGGTGACCAAAGCCCTCATGGATGTGACAAGATGATGCTGGCTGGTGACAAAGTGAGGCAGACCTGAGCTCCCAGAGGTCACTTCCTCACCCCAGGGTGGGGTGGAGATGCCAGCCAGGCAGGAGAGCGCTGTGCAATCCCAGCAGGGGAAATAACTCACAGCAGATGTGTCCCTTTGCTGTCACCAGACCGCCAGGTGTGGCACAAAGATTGTTCTCTCACGTGGAAGTGACGTCACGGGGAGGAGAAGGCAGTGCATCATTTATTTGTTAACCTTTCCCGGCATGCCAAGTATTTTCACTTTTGTTCTGGGTCAGGGAATGCTAAAGATGGAGCAGAGTGTTTGGCACATTGTGGAGGGGCTGCTGGAGAGGACCTGCCTTCTGCCCACCAGATGTGGGAGCGGCGAGTCGGGGGATGTGGAGCTCAAAAGAGAACGAACAACCTGAGCAACCATTCCCTCAGTCTGAACCACAAATCTTCTTCCTTTCCTTCTCATCAGGTGTGATCCTGCCAGTCCTCCAGATTTTTTTTTTTCCCACCCACAGGAAACAAGTAGATAAAAAGCTGTGTTTTAGTGGAAATCTCCTGCCCCTCCAGGGAAAAAAAAAGATAAATATCACAGAATCATGAAATACATGGAGTAGGACTCAGGAGGATCATGGAGAATCCATCAGAATCCAACCCAAACCCAAACCCAGCTGTTGGAAGGGCACACGAACACAACAGCAGCACACAGAGCAGTCAGAGTAATAAAATCATGGAATGGTTTGGGCTGGAAGGGATCTGAGGGGTCACCAGGATGAGGCAGAGCCCTGCGCCCTGTCCATGGCACCCAGCTTCAGGTGGTTATCTCGGGCACACGTAGGACCAGTCACGTTGTCCTCATCTTATCAATAGAAGAAATAGGTACCTCCAGAGGGCAATTCCAACCTCGGGTGGATTAAAGTGCCCTTTGGCACTAAGCAGTTCAATAGTGCCTGAAATTAGCCAGGATGAATCCGGGACCTTAATCAGCAAATGGACTTTTCATTCTCTGAAAAGTGTCAAGATTGCAAATTATTTTTCATTTCAAATGAGGACCAAAAAAATCCTCCCCCAACATTTCATTTTGCCCATGATTTATTTTTAAATTCATTTGAGTTAATCAAAATATATATTTTCAGTCCCTTCAAAACATTCCCATTTAATTTTACACATCTTTAATTTGTCTACACACAAACTGCATTTTAAAAATTAAAAGTTTTCCCTCCAAGGAGAAAGAACTCCTTTGCTCTGCACCTACCAAAGTCAGACCTCTGATATTATTTCTCTCATGTCATTTAAAACAAGGATTCCTCAAAAATTGATCATTTGCACTTAGAAAAATACTCAGTTTTCATCAAGGTGATGACAATTTTCCCAGAAGAAACTGATGCAGTGACATTTTCTGAGCCACTTAGGGTGGCCCACAGAGGAAGAGAAGTCAGGGGCTGGGCAGGGTTTTGGTGAGGGACAATTCATTCCAGAGAAATGAACATTGAAAAGGACAAAGGTGCCCATCTCCTTCCCAGTCCATGCTCTCCATTTGACTGTGACCTGAATAATGTAGCTCTGTTAGAAATATCAACATCCAGCCAAAAATCTTTCAATGCACAGCTCGAGAGCGAGGGAAGGAGGAGAACTGGAAAAACCCACCATCAAATTATTGCTCTGATGGTTTTCAAATGTTCAGAACGTCAATCTCCTGGCAATACCTGTGCATGGCACACAGAGCTTGGCTTGCTGGAGTCCCTACAGCATCTTTTCAAGTCAGAAAGGAGAACAGAAGGATGTGGCCTTGGAAAAAACCCTCTAAGTGCAAAAACAGCTGTGGCCACATTTCCTACGGCTGACATCTCAAGGCTGCTGCAGAGGGGAGAATAAGGACAAACAGGGCTCTAACACAGGCTCTCCATAGGAAAGAATTTCCCATGTGTTGGTTGCTTGTTAAGGAGTTCAGCAACTTGATTTGTTGAGGGATTTCAGTGGGTTCCTGGTGGCTGATTCCTGACTAGCAGGGGTGTGGAAGATCTCTGTGCTGCCTGTCTGCAGTGCCCTGGGATATCTGAGTACACCCCTGTGGATGTTTGACCAGATAAAGGCATAGATGGGGTAAAAAGCACTCAAATAAACATCTTAACCCACATGAGTGGACTTACAAGGGTGATGAGCATTACACAGAGTGACCACAAGAGTCAGGATCAATACTGAAAGCAAAGGGAATCCTGAGAATCCCGGCGTTTTGATTTACTGCCATAGCTGCTTCACATCACACACTCGGTATCCCACCAATATGGCCAAGAAGGCCAGGAATTTCCAAACTGGGAATGGAACAGTCCTTGTCCTGGGCAGATGTGACCACACAGCCTCACCCCTGGAACAGCACCAAACCCAGGTGGCTGGTGTAGCCATCAGAGCCTCCTGGTTAGCTCATCATCCCTCAGAGAGGCCAGAACATCCACCAGAGGAGAGGGGACTGTACAACCCCTCCTCCGACTGAGCCTGCTCCAGGGGCTCATCCTGCACCAGGAATCCTCTCCAAAACCAAAGCCACAAGGCCAAGGAAAACTCCCTGAGCCTGGAGGGAGCACAGGCACCTGGCAACCTCTCCTGGAACTCCAAGCTGTGCTTCCTCCATGCCTGGCTGGAGAGGGAACACGAGAACCATCTATCCACACACCCAGTGACCACAGAGCCCTCCACCCTCTGCCAGCCTTTGTGGGGCCACAGGCAGCAGGGCAGAGGAGCCTGGGGACAACATCAGGCAGCACTGGCCTCTGAGGAGGTTACTGAGGCAAAGCCTCACTCGGTGCCACTGCAGGGAAGGACAGATGGCACCAGAAGCAGTGCCCTGAGCTGACACAGAGCAAGCTGCCCGCTGCAGGACCAACAGAGCCGCTCTCACATTTTCCTTGCTGCACCCCACACTCCTCAACAATCAAACCCGGGGATAGCTCTGGCTTCAGGACACATCCCAGCAGCACAAGTGCAGATCAGCCATTTCCTAGAGCATTCTGCGAGGCTGTTTGCCCAGCACTTCATCAGGGTGTGGAGGAGCTGCGGGGCTGCGGCAGGTGACGCCAGCTGTTGTGGAAAATGAGCAGAGAGCAGGAGGCCGAGGCTCCCTCTATTCCCCTCGCTGGGCTCAACTCTCCATAATCCTTAAAAAGGGAGGAAAGAAAACAAAACAAAGCCCCTCTGCATCGGCCTGTTCTGGCCATACATCCTCCCTACTGCAATGGCACTCGGGCCATCGCAGCAACCCAATGAAGTGTTGCTGTAATTAAGGTTTAATGGAGCTGCAAGGCTGTGTCATAGCAAAGAGCCTTATAACAGAGGTGGAATGCAATTTACTACCCACCAGGTAGGGAGCAATAAATCTGCAATATTTATTGGCAAGAGAGAGAAATGTGATCCAGAATTCCATATGCTGGGCTGGGGGAGGAGATGAACATCACTTCCAAGGGGGGAAAGTTCCTCGACTGCTCTCTCTCAGTGGTGTGTCTGGTAACAGGGGTAGCACTGATGTGCTGGTGGCCATTCCCAAGGATCCCAAAGCACCTTCCAGGCAGGCTGCTCCGAGGGCAGGGAGTGGCAGCTGGTACCCTGTCACTTGGGGAGGGGAGGGGACGCTGTGACCAGCACATCTGGCCAACCCTGCATTCCTGCAACATGAGCCCCAGCAAAATGCGAACACAAAACCTCGGGGCCAGCCCCACAGCTGGGGTAAAGCAGCACAGCCACACTGATCTGCACCCACGGAGAGGCTGGCCTCAGGCTCTGCTTTACCTCTTCCACTTGGAACTTGTGGGCAGGCAGTAAATGGAATGGTATTCGATTTATTGCCCTCGGAGGGGGGAAAGGCTGAGCGGCCTGTGGAGCTGAGCCTGCTGTTCCCCAGGAATGGAGGCATTCCCAGCCTGCTGCTCTACACCTTTAAACCATCCCTTCTGCTGCTGAGACTTCAGGGAAGCATCTGGAGCACTTCCACTGACAAATTTGGATTGAAAAAAAATAAAACCGCACTTCAGAGTCACATGGAGTGCAATGACCCCATGGAAGTGTGGTGAGAGGATGCCACTGACCATCCCTAAGGTATAGAGAGACAGAAGGCAGAACTAGAGGAGAATCAGGTTTCTGGAAGACCTTAAACATCCCATCATAAAACATGGATCCACATGTAAAGGAGAAATAAATCCAATGGTTTTCTGTAATTTTTAAGGTGATAAGCAGGGATGCACATGGGGGAATGGATACTCTGCATTTTTCACTGTCCTGAGGTGAATGACCAGATGTCAAGCTCTGAGAAATAAGATATCGGAGCAAACCAACCAGAGAATGACTGCCAGGAGGAAGAACAACCTGAGAAAAGCCCCTGGAAGGTGCTGAGTACCTGTGCTGGAGACTGTGGGAATGGCAAACGGCTGCTCCCTCCTGTGGGACCACATGAGCTGCTCTCTTGGTGTCCAGTGGGCATTTTCCCTTTGAGCAAAACAAGCAGCAGGTGGCTGGTCCTGCCTTCCAAAAGGGCTGGGCTGGAGGGGAAGCTAAGGTTTCACATGCCCAAATTCCCTGCTAGGGATGTCAGGGGTCACTGGGATCTGTGTGTGTGTGTCTGTGCCAGTGTCAGACACCAAGCAGGGAACAAGAGGGGGTTTTCCAGCAGGATTAATCCTGCACCAGAGCTGGCTCTGTCCCAGGAGCGCCTCTCAGAAACGCTGGTGCAAATCTACAATTAATTCTGCCTGCTTGGGGCGTAATTGACAGCGATGCTTGGCCCACTTGGTGCTGATCCCGTGGCTCATGCTCTCATTTCCCCCTCTCTGAATGCATTTCCAGATGAATTTCCAGCTCCTCTGCACAGCTCAAGTGTTCAGGGCTGCAGAACTCCATGCTCCATAGGAGCCATTCCTGCTGAAGAAGGAGAGGGGTTGGCAGCGACACCGCTCGTCCCTGAGCCCCTCTGTGGTCACTGAGTGACCATCAGTGCCCTGGCTCCCGTCAGCCCGAGGTGACAGGGCCACCACGTGTCCCTTATGTGCTCCATCCTCTCAGCACCAGCCTGCTGCAGACCCTGGCAGCATTTCACAGCAGCAGCCAAGCTCACCACTGCCCTGCCAGGCTGATAACCTTGGCCATATCTGCCCAGACAAAGGGTTCAAAGGCTCCTCACGGGTCTGGCCCCAAGTGGGGAAAGTCCATCATTTATTGACTGAGGTTACCACCAGCTGGGAGCAGCTCTGCTCCCAAGGAACCCTGCAGAAACGGAGCATCTACCCAGAGTGCAAACCCCTGGCCCAAAAGGGGCTTTGTTAGCAGGCAGCTTTTTAGTTCATCACCTTCTATTGTTTTTTTTTGACATCTCAGTGCAAGCTCTTGCCCCCAGCCTGTTCATGCACAGGGTTCTGTGGGTCTGGCTGTTTGAGTAGCACACACATGGGGCACCTTGTGTTGTATTAGCAAGGCTCAGAGAGCAAAAGGAGGCTTTTCTTCCTTTTCTTCCCAATGCTGAGGCTCTGTAAGACCATGCCAGGTCCCATCTGGATGCCCTGGTGTGCACCTCTGACTGCTGAGCTACACAGATTTGGGAAGCCAGGATTGTCTGGGAGAGCTGAAGCCCTATTTTCCTTGGTGTATAGGAAAGGAAGGCAAACCCCACAATTTCTACAGTGCATTCTTTGCAAAAATCTCTCTTGCCTCAAGCTTTCCTCAGTGACCAAGGCACAGGTCACACTAAGGTGGTGGGGACACTCAGGGACCCCTCCTCAGCTCTCAAGCATCCCATTCTTGGTTACACGAAAAATGCCAGAGGCCTCCTGTGATGCCTTCCAGAACCCCAGACTTTTCAGAAATAGGAAAGGATGCAGCGATTCTGTTTGGGATTGTCCACAGCCTCTTCCTACAGCTGCCCTCAACCCCTGCACTGTACCCTCCTGCTCTCCCCTTTCTGCAGGGGCTGAGGATCCTCACAGCTCCCAGGCTGAGAGCAGGCTGCCCACAAGGGTCAGCTCAAACCTCCCTTGGATGGTCCAGATGATCCCAGGGCTGTTCCCTGAGCCAACCCTCCATCCCCTGGAGCTCCCACACCAGGGCCTGGCTGAAAAGCACTGAGGGCTGATCATCCTGAAACCATTCCCCTTCCCAGAAAAGCTCTCTCTGGCTGAGGGCAGATGGTTCTTCCCTCCTGGAGGCACTGCCGAAACACAGCAAAAGATTTCATTATTGGGCCGGGTTTTTATTCCTCCCTCCTTCTCTCTGCCTACAGAGCCAAAGGGCCTGTTTGTTTTGCTGTTACTTATCAGAAAAGGTTTATTTGCAATTGCTTGAGAGGGGAAAAAACCCTCAGTGGCCGGGGGCAGCCAAGCTCAGTGCTCAGGAACATAATGGCTGCAGCCCCCGGGCCCATATGCTCGCCATCCTGCGAGGTGGAAGGGCAGCTCTGATCACATCCTGCTGCTGGGGACACGGCTGATCAGGTATGGCTGCATGTCACAAAAACCCAGGGGCAGCTGGGCTGGGGGCTGGCAGGCAGGGCAAGGGCCGGCGAGATGTTTAACTGGGAATTTTCCTGTTTGGAGATGTCAGGGGCTGCAAACACAGACACATCCACTGCCCCCCTGGAGGGAGGAAGGAGGAGGAGGAGGAGGTTCTATTTCCCCTGTCAGCTACTATAGCATCCTCTGAGCTTCAGGAGAGAAAGAACGGGGCTTTCAGGCTGCACTGAACAATTCCTGCATTTTGAGGTTCCCATTTCCTCCTCCCCAATGAATTAAGACCTCGGAATTCAGCTTGTTTGTTGTTGCTTTTGTTACTGAATATCCATGAAAAGCTCAATGGCCCTGGGAACTAATTAGGTATTAACCCTGCATTATTGCTGCATATCAGCCATGGAAACACACCATTTGGTTAAATCTCCTTGAAATATGGAAATGTTGAGGGGTCAGGTGGAATGGCTAAAAAAACAAGTTAAAAAATAGGAAGATTTCTGGGATAGGGAAAGAAAGGAGGAAATATTTGAATACAAACGACATTGTATTATTTTCTACAGTGTCTATTACACCCTAAGCAGAACTAATGGGTAGGAACAAACCTCTTTTTAAAAGGACAATGAGCTCTCACTGGGAATGGTGTCTGGGAGAAATGTGGGAGAAGGTGGGATCTCTCCAGTATCTATTCCAGCCTCACCTTAACTGCTTTACTTATTTTGTTCTTAGATCCACAGCCCCAGGCATTTTGGCAAGATGCTTCTGGAAGAACACCTCAACCAGACCATGCTTCCCAAGACCAGAGCCTTCAGTGAAGGCAGAAAACAATTTTGGATTTTGGAGTCTTGTCTTGCTCCTGTGCATAGATCAGTAACAGCATGATAACAATAAGTGTGCACCTATTTATATTTAATTACTGCTGCCATTTCAGGGGGTTGCAGGTAATTAACTCTCAATCCTCATTCAGCTATTTTCCCTCAAAAATCTTCCCATTCCACTTTAAACCTTTGTGGTCCAGGTAGTGGCAGCAGCTCACTTAATCAGACTGAACAGGGCCACAGAGCAGCCTTGGAGAGGCCTTAAAATATCTGAACACTCCAAACCTGAGCCATGAGGAATGGGAGTGATCCCATCCAGCCTTCCCTGGCCACAGTGACCTTCACCCCTCTGCCATGGCTTCAGAGCTCCCCCAGGACAGGGATGCAGCCCTCAAACCTGAGTGTTCCTCCTCTGTGTCAGCCCAGACTCACTGACTCAAGCCAACACCACCCCTGAACCAAAATATTTTGATTTGATAAAACAAACTTCACAGCTGTTTAGACTTGGGCTGAGCAGGCTCACAATGGGGATTTCTTTTTTGACTTCCCTGTTTATTCCCCGCTCTGCCATGGTGCAGTTGGGGTGAGCACAGCCAAACCCATTCCCTTCTCCTCTCTCCTGGATCCCCAGGGGAAGGCAAAGGCTCCAGGACTGGCTCCCAGTGCACAGAGCCAACCCAACTGTAGACTTAGGAAACACTACATGTGGCTAGAAGGCAAAATTATCATTGCAGCTCTTTGCTGTCCAGCTGTCCAAGCACTGCCCACAAACCCTGGATGGAAGTGAAAGGCCTCATTTCAGCTATCCATGGGTTTACAGAAGGTTTACATCCTCATGTCCCTATTTCAGTGAAACAGCCCCAAAACAGCTCTCAGTGCTCACCATGGGAGGTCTCTTCTCACATCAGATTAAAGCCAGGCAGAACCAATTAAAGCAAAAAGGATGGGCTCTGCTGAGAGGACAGAGAGGCATTTGGGGCAAAACTTCACAGCTGAATGCAGGAGAGATGCCATTGCCCAGCTCCTCCATGGAAACTGTGGCACATCACCTCTCCAGATGATTTCACGCTGCCATTCCTACCTGATTTTTAATTTTTTTTTTTTCAGTGGCTGATGGTGCTAAATAGCAAAGAAGATAAAAGTCAAAGAGAGAGGATATGAATGCAGGAGTTGATCAGAGGAGGCACTTTGGGAGGAATGAGTAACAGCTTTGCTTCTCTCCGTTACTCAGGACTGACTAATCCCTGTAGGGAATCCTGAGATAAGAAAACCAAACCCAGATTTTTGTGTCTCACACATGCACACATCATTGCTCCTTCTAGAGACTCATTCTGCACCTTCTACCCTGCACAAGCAACCCCTCAGGATTGATTTCCTGTATTTACACCTATTCTGCATCCCCTCAGAAGCACTGTCCCGCAGTGACCCCAGGCCATCATTCCCCGTGCAGGGACTGCAGCCCATCCAGACCCAGAACAGATGTTGGCTTTGTAACTTTACCCCACCCCGTGAGCCATCCCCTCCCTCCCTCCCCAGCTGACATGCCATCCAATTTGTCACCTACAGGGGAGGTCAGGGTCCCGCTGGGTGCCCAGCATCTCTCAGCTTGGGGCACTTAGTTTCACATTTTTTCTCCTGCTAAACAAGATGTTCAAGCAGAGAGACTGGCTTGTGAGAAGGGCTGATACAGGCCCTGTCTGCTGGGGGAGGATTTCTCTTTGATTCCCTCCCACTGAAATTCTCCTGGCAGCAGGCACAGATTCCCGGGGGAAAATGCCTCTGCAATCCCCTGAGACCTTCAGCTTCCTCTGGGAGTGAGGAAGCAGCGTTGGCTCCTTGGAGCTGGCCTGGCTTGGCTGATCTGGGGTGTGAACAGCCTCTAATCAGTTCTTTAACTTAAGAATGAAGACTCCCAAGAGAAGATTTCAGAGGGGAATTCAGAGCTCCTCAGACTCAAATCATGAATTGCATAATGGAATTTCTCTGCATCACCTCACCAGCTCTGCCTCCTACTCCTCGTTTGCCTGCCTGTTGAAATTTGGGCTCTGAAAACTTCCACAGCTTTGCCAAACCATGGGAAAATTCACACCTGGGAAAATTCATATCCCCCTGGCTGCTGGATTTGGGCTGGATTTGAGGAGATGGGGCTGCTCCAGGTCTGTCTGAGACAACACAGGGAACGCAGAAGCTGCCCTACACTGAAGACACAAGAATGCTTGATCCCTACTGTGATTTTACATAGTTCTAAACTCACATTTCCAGTCAATCATGACTCTTCCAAGAAAATCCACCAACCCAAAAAAGGCATTAAAACCATGCTGTTATTGCCACAAATGAAACATGCCAGTCCTGCCATGGGGTCAGCTCTCCCCATTTTCTGAGCCAGTATCACACACACAGAAATCATTCAGTCCTCCTTGCACAGAGAACATGCAAGGAATAACAGAATAAAGTCCATATGCCACTGCCTGGCTTCCCACAGCTGCACAAGAGAGAAAGGGGAACCTTACTGGGCCTAAATAGCACTCTTGGTGTGTTTTCCATCTCCTCCTGAACAGCAGAATCCCAAGAGGCAGTGCCTGGAGCAGATGAATGAACTCCTTTCAGAGTTCAGAGATCATCACAGTATTTTCCCCCCATACAACACTGAATTTAAGAGTAATTATAGTCACCAGTCAGGAAAGGAAATTAAATCCTTGTCTTTCCTTTGAAACATTCTCTGTCAGGTTTTATTCTGAGTCCTGGGTTCCCCTGCCAGGGCTGGGATACATTCCACCATCCCAGGGTGCTCCAAATCTCGTTCATCCTAGCCTTGGGCACTGCCAGGGATCCAGAGGCAGCCACAGCTTCTCTGGGCACCCTGTGCCAGGGCCTGGCAGCCTCACGGGGAAGTTTCTTCCTAACAGCTCGTCTAAACCCAGCCTCTGGCGGTGGAAAGGCAGGAAAGGGTCAGCACAAGATCCCCAATCAGCAGTGTTAGCCCTGGGTTACCCCTTGCAGAACACTGCGTTCCGGCGCTGTGCAGCCCTGCCTGGCGCTGTGGGGCACAGGAGGGGATGGAGAGAGGGATCCCCGCTCTCCCCGAGCCCCCGGGCCGAGGCAGCCCCGGCCGAGCCCCGGCGCTCACCCAGGACCATGGACAGCAGTCCCGGCGCTCCGAGCCCGGGATGGGCACGGCTGGGATTGATCGAACACGGGATCTGCAGCTTGGAAACGCTCACACAGCGTGTCCCCAGCCAGCTCTGCTCACCCCGAGCTCTGCAGCCCCTCGGTGAGCGCACACAGCCCCCGAACAGCCTTCTCCCCAGAGAGCAGCAATCCTGGAATGTCGGCTCTGCTGGAAACAGGAGCCCGTTCCCCACCCCATGCCCTGGCAGCACCCAGAGGAGCTGCTGTGACTCTTTCAGTTCCCACCGCACACAGCCCTTGGCTTCCAGGGCACCCTTTGAGGATTTCTGTGCAAAGGACAAGCTGTTACACACCCACATTTATTCCATATCACTACTCTTGCCCGATAAATTCACCAGAGGGCACCTCATAGGATTTTTGGGATGGTCCTTGTGAGTTCCTTCCAACTCAGGACATGCTATGATCTCCTTTATGAGATGGCAATGCCATTTTTACACAGTGAATTCACAACCACACAAATCTGGATGTAAACACAGCACCAAGGACACCCATCCTTCCAGCAGAAAAAGGAGAAACAGCACATTCATCTCTGCCACAATACTGCAAATTATTTTAAACACCGATTCCAGTATATAATGAATTGATTCCCTCACATTTCCAATCCTACACAGTTGTCTCAAAAAACGTGGATCATCAGCCACGACTTTGACAAGGAGCGCATCACTGAGATATTGCAAGACCAGTACTCCTACAAGGCTGCTTGGTTCTCATTCAGCATCCAAAGTTCAACTTGGAGGATAAGAAAAAGAGAGAAATGGCTAGTGATAGTGAGCCTTGATAGGGTCATGGGCTGTGCAACAGCTCCCACATGCAGGCGGGTGAAAACATCACTCTCAAAGCAAAGGGACAGAGGAAAGAAATGAAGAAGGGGAAGGGGGAGAGGAAAGAAAAAGGAAAGGTTGATGGACAGTTGGACTTGTTGAGGGTGAAATCAATTAAAGTGCATCAAATCCAGAATTCATGCTTTTTCAAAGTGACAAATATGTGCTGGAAACTGAGAAAGACGAGGGGAAAATAATGTCTTTGACCTCCCGGAGACCGGCTGTTCCTTCCGTCAGGGGAGCCAGAAGTGAAGTGAGATGCGTTCATGATAAATTGTAACAGCCAGGCAGCCACCTTAAAAAAGAACGAGGTGAAAAGGTTACAGAAGGGACCCAAAATGCGAAGAATTCAACCAAACATCAAGATAAATCAGCTCAGGCCCTTGTGTGTGCAGAGCCAGCCTTCACAGAGCTGCTGTGGCTCATCTCAATTTGTTAGCCCGGCTTGAAGTGTAAGAGACACACACACAGCTTGTTTACAAAACCTCTGGAAAACATCTTCACAAAGGGCTGCCTCACCTCAGCCCTCCCAGGTGAGGGGACAGACACTGTGATCACCCTGCCTGCCATCCTGGAGTTTGTCAGACACTTCAAAATTACTTGGACGCTCACAAATATCCCCAGCAAGCCTGTGCTTGGCTCAATTCAGCTTTCCAGGAGCTGGACATGTCTTTCCTATTAAAGAAACATAACATATTCACACTTTTGGAAGTTTCAGAGCCTCAGTATCTGTTATTTTCTCTTGCAGTTAGACAGAACTTTCTAGTTTTGATCTTCCAAGTGTGGTACAAATATTTGTCTGGATGCTTCCACTAGTAGAGGAACTTTGGATCTTTTTCCCTTGCTAACAATCAGAAATTATGAACTCTGATTACTTTCATGCAAAATAGTTGCGTGCAAACCTAAAACATTTTAAAGAATTGATAGGTGTATGACAAAAAACTAATAAAATATTTGAAATATCCCTGTAAACATTGTGCCCTGCTAGAAATTTACATGTTTAGTCCATTAAATATCCAAGAAAATATGTCAGTGCAGGTAAAATGGAACTCAACATGAAAAAAAATGACACAACTCCCTTGACAGTGATGTTTTCCACATAAGGTAGGACTTGACAAGTGGTTTTCTTGAAAATTTTACTCCTGGCCCAATTGTAGCAAAAAGCTTCCCCAGTGCTGCATCCAATGGTTTATGTGAGCTGTAACAAAGCCAAAGCAGAATTTTGGGGAATATTTAACACAGTTTTGCACCCCCTACACTGCCCAGTTTGACTGAGAGCCCTCACTTTAGCCCAGCTGTTTGTGGTACAGGGTCCTCATTAAACAATTAATACAACCAATGGACATTTGCTGAGCTCTTCCAGCTGCCCAAACCTTGGTGACTGCTCCCAGACTGACCCTTGAGGAGGCCACTGATGAAGCCGTGGTTTCTCTCCTGTCCTGAGCTGTTCCTGACACTGAGGGGACCATAGGAAGTGATTTACACCCGAGATGCTCAGCTAAGCCAGCTCACACTGCTGACTGCTGCAGGGCAGCTCTGAGGACGGACCCACAGGAGATTCCCAGCTCCAGCATGGAATTCCTCAAGCCTGGATCGTGGCTGGCATGGAGATGGGGTTGTGGCCGATGCCTGTGCTGGGGAGGGGGCTCAGCTCTCAATCCTGGCTGGCATCCTCACAGCTCTGCCTTCATCTCACCAACTGCTCCTGACACACATGCCCACCCCACTTTGCTTGCATTTTTCCTCACGACAACCTTCTCTGGATGGTCCCTTCCCCAGAACAGCATGATTCTCTCAGGGAGACACGAGTTCACATCAACAAATCCTTCCCGACACTGCCCTGAAGCACTTTCGCTATGATCAGCTATTCAGAGTGATGGGACACACTAGTTAGATCTCTCTGTGTGTTTATCAATCCCTTCTCAGCCATTTTCCTCTGTAAATCCGTCAAATCTTTTTCTTCAAGCTCTGTGGGAACAGTTAGGAGCTATCTCCTCAGAGGTGCCTGCGCTGCCACTTGGATTTCCTGCCGCTCCTGGAGAAGTTGGATGGCAGCAGTGGCCAGCACAGTGCAGACACAGCAGCAGCACCGCTGTGCCAGTGCCCTTGGAGCGACAGGAACTGCATCAAAAACCCTGAGAAAATCCCTTATAAACCTCTTATCCCTGGGCAGGGGACTGGGGGGAGTCCTCTTGAACTGGGACAGAGAAGGAAGAAGGGGAAAAGCACAGGGATGAAGTCAAATGAATAAAAATTCTGTAACACCCCAACGCAGACACAAAATTTGTTCTGAGAGGAGCCAGGGCAGGAATCCAGCTGCTCCACAGGATTGTAAGGACACAGGACTCAAGGATTACATTACATATCCACACTCACATGTTACATATCCACTGCAACCCTGCGATGAACATCACTGCAGTCACACACTGCCACCCATAGATTCGGACCTGACAAAATCAGACAGATTCCAGGGAATCTGAGCCCAAAAAAACACACATCTTCCCTCTGAAACGGGAGCATCAGCCAGCCTGTTTGCCTCACAGTGATGCTCGTAACCTCAGAGCAGGCAGATGGTTTTCCAGCCAGCCTGGATGTGCCCAGACCCTGCTCTGTGGAACTGCCCTCTGTGGCTTCTGTGCACTCAGATTGTGCAGGTCTGGGTCAGCATCCTGCACCCTGACAAACATCCATGGAGAAGGATTCTTTCTCCTGTCACCCTCGTCATCAGCTGAGCTGGGTTATCAGCTCCTCTGCAGTCAGGGAATGCAGCAGTGATAGGACCTGGTTGGGGCACTTCACAGGAGAGTGCCTGGTTTGGGAATCAACCCCACATCAGCAAGCTCCAGGCCCTCCAACCAGCTGACACCACATGCATGAGACTGAATCGTGATGGTTTTAGGGGGATAACACCTGGTGGGGTGTTATCTGTAAAATCTGTAGGTATCACCAGTTACATTTCCTCAATAGTACAGCACTCCCACTAGCAACAGACAGACCAAAATCACAGACAATCCTTAGTGTCCCACCAACCTACCAGGATGATGAAGGGTCTAGAGGAATGCCAGAGGTCACCTGGTCTGCTCAGCTGGAGGAGACTGAGGGCAGAGCTCACTTGGGGCTGCAGCTCCAATCTCTGCTCTCTGGGACAGCACCCAGGGAAGGGCTGGAGCTGGGCCAGGGCAGGCTCAGGCTGGAGATCAGGGAAAGGTTCTCCTGTCCCCAGAGGGTGCTGGCACGCCCAGCTCCCCAGGGAATGGTCCCGGCCCTGAGGCTGCCAGAGCTCCAGGAGCGTTTGGACAGCGCTGCCAGGGATGCACAGGGTGGGATTGCTGGAGGGTCTGTGCAGGGCCAGGACTGGAGGATCCCCGTGGGTCCCTTCCCACTCAGGATATTCCATGATCCCATTCAGCCAGAACAAGCACCCAGGGTTGGGATCCTCCCCTTGGAGCCCTGCAGAGCTGAGCAGGAATCTCCCAGCACTGCCCTTCGTGCTGGATTTCATCAACGGCCTGGATGCGAGCAGAGAGACAAATATGAGATTATAGATACAAAAGCAACAGAACATTTTACCATCCTAAAAAAGGGGTGCTGTCACTGTGATTGAACAGCTTCTGCTCCTTCCTCTGATGTCTCCTGTCAGAAGAGGCAGATGAGAACAGAGCACGTGGCAGAACAGCTTCACTAAAATGTCTCTGGTAACAGGCAACCAGACAGCTCCATATCCCACACATCCACGAGGGAAAAATCCCTCCAAGAGCCACGGAGCATTGCTGTTCTTCAAGGACTGAATTTGTGTCTTTGAAAATAGCTGCTATTGGACCATCAGCAATTTTAATATTTGGTTTTGTAGGTTGTGCTGCCTGTTCCTAAATTACTCTCATGAAATCTTACATCTATAAAAGAATTTCAGGGTTGGTTGTTTTTTTTCCATCTCCTCTCAATTCTTTTCCTGTCTTTGAGGACTTCAAGATGATTTGGTGCTGAAACACTTTTTTGGTGAGTTTGGGAGGGGGATGAATATTTTACTTTTTTAAGGAAGAAAAAAAGGAATTTTTTAAAGCTATTATTTCATTACAGCTTGTTATAAACTGTAAAAAGTAAAAAAAAAAAAAAAAAAAAGTTAACATGAACAGTAAAACATGACCAACCAGCAGCTTCTCTTTGCAGGTCCTGACACTTGGCTTCCCCAGAACTGCTGCCACACAAAGCCAGGCTGAAGACTGGGATTTAGGCCATATAAATGGCCAAGTTTTGGTTTTAGACAGATAGTACAATTGAAAGGAACAAAAATCCCTCAACCGACCTTTTTTCCTCATTAAAGGACTGGCTCTAGAGAGGGAGCAGAGCTGAGACATTCTTTGGAGTCCAGCCCCAGCAGGTCACTAACACACACCACGTGCTCCGGGCATGTGAGTGACCAGGGCTGATGGTTCCATCCCAAAATTCCCAAATTCCCCAGAACTGCTCAGTGTCCACCAAGCAGGACCAAGCCATCACACAAACCAGCTTTCAGCCCTCACTGTATTTAAGGTGGTGTTGGTCTGGTTGGACTGAGATCTCAAAGGTCTTTTCCAACTTCATTAATTCTGTGATTCTGCATAGAAGGGTCAGCTCCAGCTTCTCTTGGAAACCCCAAAATGCAACTTTGCTGTGGATACCAGGCCCTGATCCTAACCTATAACAACCTCAAAGCAGCACAAAGGAAGAGGAGACAGATTTTTCCATGATTTTTTCTTTGCTGATCCCCAAGCTGGTGAGTGAAACCCAACCCCAAATGGAACAAGGCGTTTCCTCCCAGCGTAAATCCTACAATTACTGCTGGGGAAGGGAGCTCAGCACAAGAGCTGTAACAGCGTGCCAGGCACGTGATTGAGCTGGGCTAACTCACAGCTTTCCAACCCTTGCAAAGCCTCACTCACGGAGATTTGTGGAGGACCTGAAGCTTTAACCCCCTCCTCCCCCTCTCTGGTACAACTTCCTACACCAACCCTCTGGGACATTAAATCTTGCAGTTGCCTTTTTCTGCGAGGCAGGGAGGATATGAATTTCATAACTGCTCAGCTGAGCTGCCATGGAGAGCTGTGAAATACGACAGGAAACCAAAGCATGGCCTGGCGAGCCACGAGGAGCCAGCACTGGACAAACCATTAAGAGCAGCCCAAAGTGCCTGGAGCAGCACAGGGCTGTGGGGTGGGAGAGGAGAGCACTGGCACTTGATCAGCTCAGGGAGGGATGGAATCAGAGCACACACAGCCAACGGCTGGGCTGAGGCTGCTCTGATCAGCAAAACCTGTGCTGAGCAAGGAGTCACTGCTCACACGTCTGATTTCAGGGGTTTTGGAGGGACTGGGCTGCCAGAAGGGCTGCAGGAGGAAACCAAACCCTGGATTCAGGCACGTAACAGCTCCAGGAGTAAACCACTGCCTATTTCCCACTGGAATAGGTGCCTCCCTGCTGGAACCAGGTGAGGGGAGAACTGGGGATGGCACAGGAGGCTGAAGCACCCCTGCCTCCCTCACCCAGAGGGGTTTGTCCAGCAGCTCCCAGGTCACAAAGCAGGTACAAGGTGTTTCCAAAGAAAACAATCTGGCTGTGGAACAGC